>CM038221.1:68427959-69027959 GCA_021442155.1 Cymbidium sinense | reverse complement strand
ATCCAAAACCAAATTTAAAATCAAGAGCAATATCACTTCCATCAAGCAAACATACTAGGTGCAAACAACTCAAAGAAGAAATCGAGAGGCTCATTCAAGGATATTTACGCCAATTTGTGAAGAATCAATCGACTCAAACAAACATAACTCCAAGGGGCAACCGTGACAATCTTCATAAATAACAAAATAGTCATCAAACAAATAAGAAATTAAAATAATCAGGGAGGACCAATACTATTTAATCAAGTTCTCATTACCACTCAAGAGCCAAAAGTTAAAGAAATCTCAGACATCATTCCATCACTTTTAATGACTCGACTAGAGTATATGTTTCATCAAGATCCACTTGTCATCAGGATCGGTGACCCATGCTATAATGTTAAGAGAATTTTGATTGACAATGAGTTGTTGATATTTTATTTTACTATACATTTAGCATGAGCTTGGAAAAGCTCCAACGGCAGACCATTATAATGGGTTTGATAATCGCCTGCAGAAGAGAGACAATCGCCCTTCTGTTGTCCTCGAGAATTCTCAACAAGTGACTCATTCAATCCAATTCATGGTGGTCAAGTCGATTCAAGCATATAACGCTATCTTGAAAGGCCCTCCAATCAATTTTGGTGCGCCACTTCAATATCTCATCTTAAGATAAATTTCCAACCGTGAGGGTGGGTGAAAATCAACATAAAGACAATTATGTTACCTGAAAGCAACCACGCCTTTCTATGACCTTCAAAGATCAAGATTTTAATTTTGAGATGAAGAAGTACCTAAAGCTTCGTAAGACTTGCTCGCTTTCATTATCGTGACCAACCGCTACTAACAATGCAAGTTGGATCGCCTCAAACGAACAAAGGAAAAATACATAGACTTCTGTAAATCAAGACATCTTCGCTTGAGTCCGAGATATGCTGGGGTCGACAATGTGATCATGCATTCCCTCAAGATTGATCCAACATTCAAACCGATCATCCAAGAGAAGTTTTGCACTGACGCTTCCAAGCTATTGAACAAGAAGTTAACAAGCTCTGAAGCGGATTCATACGAGATATTACCCTACTAGCAAATGTTGTCATGGTTAAGAAACAAATGAAACATGGAGAATGTATTGATTACACCGACCAACAAAGCTTGCCGAAAGATAGTCTCCTCAATCGATCAATTGGTCGATGCTACGCCTGACATCAAATGCTTTTTGATGCTTACTCGTTACAACCAAATAAAATGAACCCAACGGATGAAGAAGCCACAACATTTCAAACATATAAAGGTTTATATGCTACCAAGTTATGTCGCTTTGTTAAAAAATGCCGGTGCTACCTATCAACCTTATGAATAAGATTTTAAAGACCTACTAGCGCATAATGAGGTATATGGATGACATGTTAGTAAAAATCTTGGAAGAATCACAGCATATTTCTGACTTAAAAATGTGCTTTAACTTTCTTCAATGTTATAACATTCGACTTAATCAGACCAAGTGTGCTTTTGGGGTTATATCAAGAAAATTTATTGGATTTATGGTAACCCACCGTGGGATAGAGGCCAATCCCGAGAAAATCAAAGCTCTCAAAGATATGACTCCTCCGAAGAATATCAAAGAAGTTCAACATTTGAATGGACGAATTGCTACCTTATCCCATTTTCTAGCCCGTTCTGGGGATAAATACTTGTCATTCTTTAAAATACTGAAGGGAGCTAAAAATAATAATTTTCAGTGGACTGATGAATGTCGCTTGAGCAACTAAGGAGTATTTAACATCTCCACCCCTACTATCCAAGCCTATTCAAGGAGAGATGTTATACTTATATCTCGCGATTTTCCCACGATAAGCTTTTAGAGAAGAAAATGGATACAACGACCAATTTACTATGTCAAAAAATTCGATATAGAAAGTCATTATCCACCAGATAAGGTGGCTAGCTTTAGTTTTCTTACAAAATTGGCCCATACTTCCAAGCTCACACTATCGGCGTTTACACTCATTTACCATTAATGACTATTCTACAGAAACCAGAAGCATTGGTCTGTAGAATTGGGAGAGTTTGATATACATTTATTACCTCGGCTTGATATAAAGTCTCGAGTACTCGCAGACTTTATAGTAGAATGCACCGCCAACCCAAATGAGCTATATCTTTTGTCTCCTCAATGGACCCTCTATGTTTGGAGCTTCAAGAAATACTGTGAGGGAATCTTACTTATTTCCCCAAAAATACCTTAGAGTATGGACTTCAAAATTTTACAACTAATAATATGGTCAATATGAGGCTCTCAAGCAGGTTGAGACTGCCATCTGAAGCTCAAGACTTAGTGATCCACACTCTCAACTTGTTGCCTCCAAGTTGAGGGAAACTTTAATACTCATAATCCCCAACTAATACCTCAACTTAGTAAAGTCACTTGCCCATTTCAAGACACATCAAATCATTCACATACCGAGAGAAGAATACTCAGCCGACGCTGCTTGCAACATCCAAGCTCGGAGATCTATTTAAGAGAAGGCATGTTGAAGAAATATATTTTCCTAGTATCCGAGGGTCATGAGTAATTCAAATAATTAATGAGATAAAGAAACCTTTGTGGATGGACCCCATCCTTTCTTTTCTACAAGAAGGAACCTTTCCTGAAGACCGAACTGCTGCAACTCGTCTCTGAAGACAAGCTTCAAACTTTATTATTATCGGAGGTGAACTATACAAATGAGCTTTTTTTTGGGTCATACCTCAAATGCCTCTCACCCCGAGGCCGACACGCAAGGTTCACTCAGGATATGGAGAACACACCCAGGAGGAGGAAGAGCTGCTAGCCCTTAAAATTATAAAGCGGGTTCTATTCTACGATGAAACAAGGCATGGAGTTCACAAAAAAATGTGCAAGTTGGTTGCCTCTAACCTCCTCACATGCTCTGCAGCTCTCATCCCATGGCCTTTTGCTCAATGGAGAATTGATATCATGGAATCTTTTCCGATAGCATCAGGGCAATGAAAGTTTATCATTTTAGCCGTCGACTACTTCACTAAATAGGTGGAAGTTGAACCACTCACTAAAATCACGGAGACAAATGCTAAACAATTTGTTTGGAAAAATATAGTATGTCGATTCTGTCTTCCTGCAAAGATCATCAGTTACAATGGAACCCAATTTACTGGAAAAGTCTTTACGTCCTTTTGTAAAGATCTTCACATTCATTTTGCATCGTGTAGCACATCCTCAAATGAGTGAAGCTACCGGACTATACTCGAAGGACTAAAAATATGTCTTGAGAAGGTTGGGGGGCAATGGGTTGATGAGCTTTCTAATGTCCTTTGGGCTTACCACTACATGTGAACCGTGGTGAGACACCATATAACTTGTGTTTAGGCTATTATATTAGTAGATATCGGGTTCCAAGTCCAAGAGTTCAATTATTCGATCATGATGGTAAATGAAAAAACTCACAAAGACTTGACCTACTCCCAAACTCATGACATGGCCCTACTTCTGACCGCTTCCTATCACCAAAGGTAGCTCATCAATAAGAGTAAAATCTCGCCCCATATCTCATGACTTGATCCTACAAGTCTCAAGCCGCAGAAAATGCCCTCAACGCAATAAACTCTCACCCTTTGGGATGACCCTATGTGTATGCAAATATGGTAAAGCTGTGAACATTTAAGCTCAAGGATGTAGAGAAAACTTTACCTCTAACTTAGAATGCTGAGAATCTTCGAAAATATTATCGCAATTCCTACCATAATTATTGCAACTTTATTTTTCTCGCTTGTCTTTTCCTTCGCACTCATATCTCAGATAAAATTATCTTATGATTGTATCACCCACCTTATCGAGTAATGCGCTTATAGTTTTTTCTTCAAGCTTGTTGCATATGAACAATCTCCTTCATTTAATCCTCCCACTGAGAAATGCTAACTCACGATGCCGAGGCATGATCAATCCCACGGACTTGATCGACCTCTTCCATGTAAGAAGTCAAGTAACGCTTGGCTAATACCTAGATAGTCAAAAGGTCCTTGTGGAAATCCTACCCTCTTACATATAAGATGTAAAATAATGTTTTGACTAATACCTGGATAAAGCCAAAATGTCGTTGGACTTCATTTTCATCCGCATGTGTTAGCGGCCATCGAATAATATTCCGACCAATCACCCCGGATAGGTAAAAATAAAATAAGAGTATATCACCTAAAAAAAAGAGAGAGAAAGAGAGAAGTTATTCCCCTATAATGATGCTCTGAAATTACCTGCTAAACTTTCTGAGTCGTTCGAATGATGGTTCCTAGCTAACGCCGCATCTTGCGTTATCAACTATCAATCATCCATCAAGTTGCAAGAAATCTAATTTCCTACAAGAAAAAGTAGGAACTACAGGCATTGATCGCCTCCAAACCCGGTTGGTCCGACGAGGCCAGTTGACGCCTATTTCGAGAGAAAATCGGAGCCACGACGTATGTACTGCGGGCCTTGATCGCCTCCAAACCCGGTCGGTCCGACGAGGCCGATTGACACCTCTTTCGAGGGAAAACCGTTACGACGATGTATCGCATCGCTTCCAAACCCGGTCCGACGAGGCTGACGCTTCTTCGAGGGAAAATTAGAGCCACGACGATGTACAAGAAGCTTGATCGCTTCCAAACCCGGCCGGTCATAGGGTTCCGACGCCTCTTCGAGGGAAACCGAACCACGATATGTACCGCAGCTCGATCGCTCAACGACCTTGTCCTAAGAAGAAGAGAAACACCAGAGCATATGAGGTGTGTGTCATCTCCCTTGGCCCTAGGGGGTTTTTATAGACCCCTATAGGGGCAAAAAGGTCAAAAATTGTTGAAAATCACCGAAAATCATCGAAAACGTTGCGGTTCATGTGCCATGCTCGGCGCTCCGCACTCACAAGCGCCACGGCGCGCCCACGCTTCGGCTGATCGATGCTTGGCTGCTAAGGGCTGGTCCTCGCTCCCCTCACCCGCTGCCAACCGTACAGAACATGGGCTACGGCGCTGCTGACGCCATGCATTCATACCGTAAGTGCCTGGGATGAATCCATAACCCTCAAATTCACATACCCGCACATTCGCGCCCTTCATTCATTCTTTTCTTAATTTGCCCCATGAAGATTTATTCTTTCGTATGGTTAATGTACCAGAAATTTCATTGAAAAAAATTTGCTATTTTCAAGTATTTGACGATATATTTTTGGAAGATTGAGATAATGTCATCCAAAAATATGGGGGCAACTGATATGACACTTAAAATACCACTAGTCGAAGTATGAATCTTGATGTTAAAAGTAAGTTGATCCTAACTTGAAATTGGTCGAGATCAATCACTTAAAATATTATTAGAAACTTTGAGATATCAATCAAATACTTAAATAGCTCTTAAATATGGAGAGCAAATCGCCTCTAAGGATCTAACAAGCCCAATATCTCATAATGACTTCATTTGAGCATTTAAATACTTAAAATACATCAAATGATCAAATGAATCATTTTCAGTAGTCAATGGAGGTAACAGTTTTGTAATGTATTTACGTAAACGCTCCTAATCTATAAATAACTCCTCATTCTTCACGCGAGGGAGCGCAAAGAGAGGAGAGAGCTCTAAAGTTTGAAAATCCTCCAAGCATCATGTCATTATTCCGCCGACCACCCGTATTGCCAACCACGCCGGGCCGCTGCCTTACCGCTGATCTCTGCCTCCGGCTGCCGTACCCGCAACCACTATCGCCGGCATTGCCGCATTATCGCGTCAACCATCGTTGCTAGTCATCATCGCCGACCACCGACGCCGGTCACCGCTATCGACTCATTTGCCGACCATCACCGGCCATCTCCGCCGGTCACCATCACGAATAACTTCCGCCGCTGATTCACCGTTCACCATCATCTACTACCACTAAGAATTATAACTGAATGTGACTATATAGTTGTTGCTCGAGGGATTCTCATTGTCGCTCTTCTCATATACAATTCAGACGGAAAACTGACTCAAAATAAATATATAGTGGAAGATTTTTACTGGGCTAGACCTCATAGTTTTTTATCCTATTTTTGAGATTCTTCCACGTAAAAATTATGCAGTTTTCTTATTAATTCTTCAAATATCTATGTGTGTGTTGAACTCCATAACAAAGTTAAAATGTAAACTCTTACTCTATCGCAACTAAATTTTTAGCATGCAATAAAATAATTGTAGGAGAGATTTGTGTACTCAGAAATGTGAATTGATTAGTGGGGAGGACGTTGATTAGAATTTTGTATGATTAGTATCTTCAGAGGAATTAACTCATAAGGTCTTAATAATAAAGATATTACAGAAAACAGTTAATATTTAGAGAATTTATATAAATTTTTTTTATTTCATAAAAAAATAATTTTTAAATTTTTTATCGTAATCATATGTAGTTAGTTCCAATTGAAAAATATAATTTTGTTACTATAAATTTTTTTAAAACATAGATAAAATTCAGCCAAAATATAATGTCTCAAATTATATTATGATGACATACACACCGCCACCCCAAAGAAGGCTAGCATCGCAGATATAATCAATGCTAATTTCATTATTATATCATTATAAATTTGAAAAAAAAAATCGGATAATAATTTTTTTATTTTTATCACATATTAAAAAGATTTGATTATAAGAATAATTTTTCATCATAAATTTTTTAAAAAATAATAATATAGATTATAACAACTGGTTTAAACAGACCTCTAACAAATCATACACTTAAATACTACAGAAGAAATTATTTTGTTGACTGACGTTTTTTTTTTTTTTTTTTGACCTTGCGGGGCAGCGGGAGTAGCCACTCGAAAGTCATACTTGATAACAACCCGGTTATTCTCCCACTACCGTGCTCAGAGGAAACGGCCACAGATTCCATTCTTCTCTCTCTTCCAACAGCATGCACATGCAGCAACCACAGAGCCATACACGAACCTCTCATCCTCACCGCTAGCTCTCAACAAACCTCCTAGACACCGCTAGATCTTACATCCTCCTTGTCTACAGCTTAGCTTATAAATATACCTCTTCACTGTAACAGTTTGCTGCGTGAAATAAAAGATATATATTTTCTTCTCTGCCTTCCGCCTGTTTCACGTCTTCAATACTTACCTGCTTGGACTTAAGAGTATTAAATTTTAACGGAGTTATTTTAAATTAGGTATAATCCTATAATCTTAATTAATAGTTTAGACTTGAAATTTTTTTTAAAAAAAATAGGTCTAATAGTCCGCATATCGGCACCAATTTTTTTTTTCGTGATTTTCGAAAGCACGGAGAGAGAGAGAGAGCGGTTTTATTAATTTTTTAATTAATATAATTATTTAAAATATTTAATTTAAAATAATTTTTTATTAAATATTTAATAACTAAATATTTATATATTTAGTTATTAATTTATTTATTTATATATATAGAATTAAATATCTAATTTAAAAATATTTTTAATTATATATATAAATTTATAAATTTATTTAATAATTTTTTATTAATTAATATAATTATTTAAAATATATAATTTTATTAATTTTTGTTAATATATAATTTAAAAATATTTAAAATATATAAATAAATAATTTTTAATAAATAAATAAAGAAAGGAATAAATTATATAAATATTTTATAAATTATATAAATAAAGTAATTATAGATATATATAATTATTTAGTTATTTATATATTTAAATTATATAAATATTTTTAAGTTATATAAATAATTTAAAAATATTAAAAATATATAAATAAATAATTAGTTATATATATTTATTTAATTAGTTATTTATTTATTTAAAATATATAATTAGTTAAATAAAAATTTTAAATTATATAAATATTTAGTTATTTATATATTTATAAAATATTTAGTTATTTATATATATTTTATTTATTTATTATATATTTATTCCTTCTTTATTTATTTATTAAAAATTATTTATTTATTTATTTTTTTTATATTTTATATTTTTTTATATTTTTTTGTTATTATTATTATTATAGACTTATATAAATATATATATCTATATATATATATATCTATATATATATATATATATATATATATATATACATATATATATATATATATATATATATATATATATATATATATATAATTACTTTATTTATATAATTTATAAAATATTTATATAATTTTTTCCTTTTTTATTTATTTATTAAAAGTTATTTATTTATATATTTTAAATATTTTTAAATTATTTATATAACTTAAAAGTATTTATATAATTTAAATATATAATTATATATATATATATATATAATTACTTTATTTATATAATTTATTCATTTATTTATTTATTTATTAAAAAATTATTTATTTATATATTTTAAATATTTTTTAAATTATATATTAACAAAAAATTAATAAAAATTATATATTTTAAATAATTATATTAATCAAAAAAAAAGTATTAAATAAATTTATATAAATTTATATATATATATAATTAAAAATATATTTAAATTATATATTTAATTATATATATAAATAAATAATTAATTAAATATATAAATATTTAGTTATTAAATATTTTATAAAAAATATTTTTAAATTATATATTTTAAATAATAATTATATTAATTAAAAAAATTAATAAAATCTATCTCTCTCTCTTCCCGCTTCCTAAAACCACGGAAAAAAAAAATTTTAATTCCGCCACCTATTTTCTTTAAAAAAAATTTACGAGCCTAAATTGTTAATTAAGATTAGGATTATGCCTAATTTAAAAATAAAGCCAAATTTTAAAAGACAAATTTGCTATTTATTTTAAAATTTAAGATTTATGAGAATGAGATATCACGTAAAGCTGTTTGGCTAAAGTGGGATTCAATAATAGTAGAAGTTAATGAATCTTATCTAGGGTGTAAGTGAGTTAATTAGTCTCACGAGTCAAGTTTATCGAGCCAAGAGCTCGAGGTCGAGCTCATAAACAAGCTTGATAAATTTTTGAGCTCGAGTTCTACCCTAGTTTGACTAGGCTCGTAGCTTATTGAGCGACCATTTATTAACCGTAATTAAGCTGATTATATTATCGGTTCAATAATTTATCGAGCTTTCTAAATGAGCTCCAGCATTCGAGTCAAGCTGGAGCTTGACTTTCTTTAAATCAAGTCGAGCTCGTCTGGTAATTAAGCTCGAGTCAAGCTCAACAGGGTTTAAACAAGCTTAGCTCGATTAAGTCAAAACTTGACTTGACTCGACTCGTTTACAGTCCTAATCTTATAAATACAAATTTAGTAAATTATAATGGTGTTAAATGTTAAAAATTAACTCACATAATTGTTATAAATCTAAATTGAATCGAAAATTCACACACATGTGCAAGGACTTAAAATCAAGACTTCTTGATTGAAAATCAAAGTTCTAAAACACTAAAGTTAAAATATCACTTAAATCTTAATATAATCTTTTTATCGATATTCGTTAAAGTTAGTAATTAAAATGAAGGGAAAAAAAGTTAAAGTGTATTGATATACATCTCTTAAGCCTACTCAAAGAATTTACTAAATTCAACTTTTAGCCTAAAGTACTAAAGTGAGAGAAACATGTAATTTTTAAAAATAAAAAAATTTATACTACTAAAAAAATTAGTTAACTATATATTGCAACCCAATAGACCTATGATGGAGATGGTTTAACAAATTATAAATGCTAATAAGTATTATCAAAATAATAAAATTTAGATTTCCCAAACTATCTATTTGAATGGGTATAAACTAAATATTACTTAAATCTCGCCTAAAATAAAATATTAAACAGCTTTTTTTACTCTTTAGACATTGAAGATTGATATTTGAGCAAATTTTTTTATTTTTAAAAATGATTTATTTAGTGTGTTTTTTTAATATTTTATCTTTAATTTTTAAAACAAATTAAGATATATTTATAAATACTGAAAATAACTTATTAATTATTTCAAATATATTTAAAAATACTCCATTTGAAGTCCCCATCATCACCTACCGTCATCTATATGATAACATTATCATAAATAATAAGTATATTTTATTTCTTATTAAAAATAATAAATAAACTAAATTAAATTAAAAAATAAAAAAATTAATCACAAAAGGCCCATAAATATATTCAGCCAGGAAAAAATAGAAACTATCTTTTTATTTTAGATTCCATGCATATTATAAGATTTTCGGCCTTACTAGACCACTACTCAACACGATAATTAAAGCATAAAAAGTCTTCGTCGACTTCATTTCGCAACAGTTGTCAAAAGCAAGAGCAATATACAATGCTATAAAACGAGGCTCTCGGCTCGGAAAAGGACCAGAAAGACTACCAGCTTCCATTGCTGTTCTTGTGCTCACATCCTCCATTGCTTCCATAAAGCCTGAATAAGTTGAAAGCAGAGATGCAGGAAATGATGATCATGGCCAAGCTAGCTATGAAAGCACTAGCTAATCCCTCCCCAGCCTGCGTACAAAACCTTCTGTAGAAGTTGCAAATCTTCATCCATTGATACTCTGGCTGGCCAAATTGCGCTAGCACCGCAGCTTGCGCCGCCGCTGCGATTGCCGATAATGTCACATAAGCCATTACCTGTAAGTTTCGAAACATTAAGAGTAATTAAGTTGAGCATGTTTTGTTATCTTGTTTAATTAATGTCCTACGAAAAATGTTTTATGCAGATTCATTCGTGTATCGGCTAAGCTTGTTAGGGTTTCCAATATCTGCTAGTTGTTTTGGGGATTTCCTTGTATTTTTTTATTGCTTTGTTTTTACTTTCAGGGGTTCTTCTTCTTTAGCTGAAATTTGAGTAATTAGGGCTCTAAAAACCACATGATTGAAGCTATAGTGAAATCTAAGCAATAGAAATGGAACTTGACGATTAATTGGGCGAACATGTATAAAATTGTTTACGTATTTTTTATGCGTTAATTTTCTTTCTATCTTGTCGAAACTTTAATTAGGTTTCGGCTAATTCCAAAGAAAGCATATAATTTAGTTTAACTACTGCATGAGAGATTTTAGATAACTCCGTATAGATTAATCTTATTGTGAAAAAAAGATAATAATTCTAAGATTATGCAAATAAAGATAATAGTACACCCTCTTTTGTTAATAAGGACAAAACCCTAGCATACAAGACATATGCATGCAAGGGTTTTATTAAACCCTAGCATTCATGATTGGGTTTTTTTGAACCCTGGTTGCAACAATGGAGCTCATTATGAAATCTTAATATCACTACTACAATAATATGCAAATTGTAAGTAAGGATTTTATAACAAATTCTAATTGTAATATAAGGTTTCAAGGGCCTTGTAATGAACGGCAGAAATAGTTTTCTTTGTTTATACAACAACAACAACAACAACAACAAGCCTTAATCCCACTAGGTGGGGTCGGCTACATGAATCCTTTCTCATTGTGTCTTATGTGTCAAATTCTCATTTAATTCAAGTATACTAAGATCATTTTATATCTTAACCAAGTCTTTTAGGTCTACCTACCTTTCTTAACATAAGGCAAATCTCATGCATCTACTCTTCTAATTGGGTCTGAACGCTTTATGTGGCCAAACCATCTAAGGCGACTCTCCTAATCTTATTTACCACTGGAGCTACTCCAACTTTTTCCCGAACATACTCATTTTGCATTCTATCTCTAAGAGTAAAGCCACTCATCCACCTGAGCATCCTCATCTCTGTAACACTTAACTTAGTCTCATCCTTATTTTAGTTTTCTTTGTTTATAAAATAAGATAAATCATTACCTCAATTAGGAAGTTTTAAAACTACTTTTTTTTTTCTTTGTTTTTTTTTTGTAACAAAAATTTCAATATATAGGGAGGTTTACACAAAATTGTTCCAATGTATTTGCCACAACATAGGACAAGGCCCAAGTTTTAGACCTTAACATAGTAACAATTACATTTGGCCAAAATAAAAATTATTAAACACTCGAGTAGCTTATTGATAAAACAAGTGAATGATAAATAAGAATTCAAAGATCAAACACTGATAACTGGGATGAAATAGATGGCAATAATAACTGTGCTGATAATATAGGATAATAGGATTGAACAGAATTGATAACTCATAATATAAAATTATAATTTGATAGCTTATGAAATATATAATTGTAGAGAAAACTTATGTTAGGATATCTTAACTTTAATTTTGTTAGGCAACTATTAGATTTATTTTGAAATGAGTGTAATATATAACCAGTTAATGAACTATTTATTGCACTATCTTAAAGAAAATTCAATAATTTGGAGAATTGATCATGACTTCTTTTTGGTTTATTGTTGATCTTATGGTTGTTTGAAAACACAAAAGCTGCTTTGCTTTGTTAAGCTTGCTAGTTAGCATCAAAATTAGGCTTGATAATGTCATTAATTATCAAGTTGCTCTTTATGAACCAGACAATGTAAGTTAATGAATGGTAGAAAAAAGTGGAAATCCTGCACATGTTTACTTGCAACTCCACATTAATTCATTCAGTACAAAATGAGCAAAAGAGACAATAGTAAGGTCCACATAGTAAATGAATAAGTACAACACACAAATAAGAATTTAAGTGATTTAAATTCAACATCTCATGCATCTAACAAAAACAAAAGCCATAACGGTCAGCATCCTTGTGCACGAAATTACTTGAATACTAACTAAAGGGGCATATGATAAATCTATGATGAACATGCTCAAGATCATTCTATTTTTTATAATAAAGAATTGATTGCTTTCATTAAAAAGGGTGCCATTTACATACATACCATATAATTTTATATGTTTACATATCTAATGCCTAAATTTCGATATTTACATGTATAATATTGAAATTTTTAATATCACATAAAAAATAATACTATTATTATCTTTTTAAAAGTGAATACACATTTTCATTATAAATAGAGTGTTAGAAATTTAAATATCAAATATATAGGATTTGTGTGGTATGCGTGTAAATCATCCAAAACAAAATCATTTATAATATTCAATCTATTTTATTTATGAAAATGGCATGATTCCATGTGTATAAAGGATATTAAGATGAAAAACCAAGAAGAGTTGAAGAAAAAGTTTTACAAATTCAAGTGCAGTGAAACTTGGTAAATCGTATGCTCACTTCTTCAAAATGCATGCCATCATTATTTGCAAATGGTTTTAAAAAGTGATGATGCCAACAAAGTTTACTTTGCTTTTTGGTGGGGAAGTGAAGCGGTAGAACAGAGAGATTTAGAACCTCAAAATTATCATTTCTAGTTGAGCTAGCTTGGAAAGAATTGATCAACTGAACTGGCCTAACTTAACCTGACCTTTCATATTTCATCAACCTAGGGCTAGGGCCAAATGCTTTTGAATAATTTGTCAAGAATAAAAACAATGTTTAAAAAAAAACTCATAAGATGTCATTAGACACAGATTTATGTTGTTCAGAGATTAGTTTTACTACATTCATTGTTGCATGGATTCCATTATATTTTCTAGAATTACAATCATAGAAGATGATGCCCTTTTAATAGAAGGTCATGGTGGCTATCAAACGTAAATTTGACACTCTTTATTAAATCTTTTAACTTGGTAAAGAATAGACATTTGAAGATGTAGTCTTAAATGTAAGCTTTTAGTCATTATCTCCTATGTTTATTTTCTAGCATATAATAAAAAGGGTTGTAAAATTTTGTATCTATTTAACATCAATACTAGAAATATCTCATTTAGGATTAGCACTTGAAGCAATCCCCAAAAGGAAAGAATGGAGAACGAGGGTTAATAAAGCTAACCAAATATCTGTAGGTGCCAATTTGTCCAATTAATAAAGATCTTAGAAGTTGTTGCCATGATCTTAGGTTCAAAACTCACTTTACAAACTTGGGTGAGGAAAACAAAAAAACCTAACTAATATTTATTAGGATAAGGCTAACAATGATGACAATAACGTTGATGATGATAACATATAAATAGCTTATGCTTATTAAATAAGAAGTCAAATTTATAAATTTTTTTTCTTTTTGTCAAAATTTGGTAACCACCAAATTTGAATTGTTTCACACTTTAATTTCAAAATTGATGACTAATTGGTTATTTAAAAGTTCCAAACTTACCCCTTCATCTTAGCCTATAAAAAGAGAGGAAATTCATGAGTGGATGCATATCATTTTTGTATCTTCTCCTAAGCACTTTATAAGAGAGAAAATAGTGAGATTCTAGTGTGGCGGTGGACCTGAGCAAGATGCTGAACCATGTAAATCTTCTTGTATTTTTTTTTTTTTTTGAGAGATTGTGTTCTTCACTTTTCTCCCTCTCTTTCTTCCCTCTTTATATCCCAACAATTGGTATTAGAGTGAGATTTCATTAGAAAGAGAAAGAGATAGTTGACAAGAGGAAGATTCAAATCGATAAATTTGATGGCAAATACTTTGGTTCCGAAATGTAGATAGAAGACTATATGTATCAGAAGAAGCTGCACAAGCCTCTTCTAAGCTGGAAGCCGAGATAAGCCAAGAAGAGTAGAGGTTGCTAGATCGCCAGGCACTAGGGGTTATTCACTTGGCATTGATGAGAAATGTTACTTTTAATATTATAAAGGAGAAGATGGCAGCTGATTTGGTCAAAGTTCTATCCAACATGTATGAAAGCCATCAACATCAAATAAGAAAATTTTAATTCATCATTTTTTTTTAATTAATAAATGGGAGAAGGTGCATTTATTGCTGACCACTTCAATGAGTTCGATGTGATTACAACTCAATTGAGCTCCGTAGATATCACGTTCGATGATGAGTTCAATGCATTGATCTGTTGTCATCCTTATCAAAGAGTTGGTCTGCAATGAATCTGATTATATAAGACTAAATAGGTGGTCGAAGGATTTTAGTAGCTACACTGGATCAATTATATAAAATTTTTTCACTAGTGGTAAAGATGACTAACATTAGAATGGTCTTAAGTTTTGTTGAGGTTGAAGACTTATATTTTGAATAATTAGATGTGAAGATCGTCTTTCTTCGTGGAGATCTCAAGAAAGAGATTTATATGGAATAACCAGAAATGTTTGTTGTTCCAGGAAAGAAAATTTAATGTGTAGGCTATAAAAGAGTTTATATTGGTTTAACTTTGCACCAAGATAATGGTACAAAAAGTTGAAGACTTTCTATGCAAGAATGAGTTTACTCTATGTAAAATGGATTATTGCTGCTTCATCAAGAGGCTAGACAAGTTCTATATTATTTTATTATTTTATATTAACGATTTGTTGGTTAAAAGAGCAAGCATAATAAATATTACTAAGTTGAAAAAATAGCTATCAAAGGAATTAAAAATGAAAGATTTTGAGCAACAAAGTAAATTTTTATCATAAGAATTACTCAAGAAAAATC
The DNA here is from genome assembly GCA_021442155.1 of Cymbidium sinense. Classification (NCBI taxonomy): domain Eukaryota; kingdom Viridiplantae; phylum Streptophyta; class Magnoliopsida; order Asparagales; family Orchidaceae; genus Cymbidium; species Cymbidium sinense. The sequence goes on along the minus strand of CM038221.1, from coordinate 69,012,585 downwards.
TAAAGTAATCTTAGAGTTATTCTAAGAGAAGTACATTCAAAAGGTTTTGAATTGATTTAGTGTTTAGAATATGAAGTTAAAAGAGACTCCCTTGGGTAGTAATTCTAGGCCATCTAAAGAGCAATCACCAAAATCTGATGAAGAGCGATAGAGCATGAAAAAGACATCATATGCATCTCCAATTAGTAGTTTCATGTATGTTATGTACCAAATCAAACATAGCTCATATAGGAGTTGTGAGCAGATTTATATTTGACTCAAGAGAAAAAAATTAAAAATTATGAAGTAGATCTTAAGATACTTAAAAGATCTTTAAGTACAACCCTTCATTTTATAAGAAATAAATTAATCTTACAGAGCTATTCAAATGCAGACTTGGGAGGAGATTTAGATTGTCTCAAGAGCACATCAAGTAATGTGTTTACATTTGGAGAAACTGCAATCAGTTGGATGTCTAAACTGCAATCTTGCTATCCATTACTAAAGTTGAGTATATGACAGTATTAGAAGCAACCAAGGCGTTGATATGGCTAAATTTTTTTTTAAGAGAATTAAGAATGAAAAAAGCGAACAACACTCTTTTAGTGACAGTCAGAGCGTCATCCACTTAGCAATGAATCCAATTTTTCATGTAATGACGAAACACATATAGCTGCAATATCATCACATCAGATGACTAATTAATAGTGAAACTTTACGGTTGAAGAAAATTTATGAAACAAATAATCCTATAGATATGCTGACTAACGTAGTGATTATATCAAAATTGAGGTTATGCATGATCTGAGTCAATCTTTATAAATAATGATAGTAGATACTAGAGCTCTGGTGGATCCACATTGAAGAGCACATCGAGAAGAAATATTTAGACATGATAGCTAATGTATTAAAAAATTGACTCCAAATGAAAGATTGTTAAACTTGGAGTCAAATTTTACATTTTTTTTTCTTTTTGCCAAATTTTTTAAGCACTGAATTTAAATTGTTTCGTACTTGAATTTTAAAATTAGTGACAAGATGGTCATTTAAAAGTAATTCTCCTTCAGACCTACCTCTTCATCTTAACTTATAAAAGGGGAGAAAATTCATGAATGAATGCATCTCATTTTTGTATATTCTCTTAAGCTTTTTTAAAGAGAGAAAAATAGTGAGATCATAATACGATCTTTGACGTCAAGATGCCAAACCACATAAATCTTCTTGTATTTTTTTTTTCTGTGTATGAGATTGTATTCTTTGTTTCTCTCCCTCTCTTTCTTTCCTCTTTATCTCCCAATAATGTTGACTCTTCTTGCTAAAGTAAAATTGTTTGAGATTATGCTTCTTTGCATAGAAAATTATTCCTGGGCTGTAATATTCAATCTTATGCAATTATGTATAGTTCATTACCATTTGACATTAATAATGCATGAGCAATGTTCTTGTGTTCAACTATGGAAATGAACCTTAGTACGAAGAAGAGCACCACTTGTGTGCTACCTTATTATTAAACAAGAAATATACTCTTAATGAGGTATGCCCAATAAAACGCAATTAGACTAATCTAGCAGTCTTTCCATCAAAGCTTTGTTCATACCTATCAACAAGTACAACTTTCCAGAATCCCTTAAGAAATACGTTTACTTCAATTTCTATCTTCCAAAAGTCTACCTACTTATACACACAGATTTGATTTTCTAATGTAATTACATGCCTATTACCTCACAATACACAACTCCACTGTCATACTATAAAACTGCTGGAAACTTCATTAATTCATAGAGAGAGTAGAGCATATACCTATTCCAAAGTCAGAAAATGAAAATAAATAAATAAAAAATAATATCCTTAGGCCAGTGCGTCGTCAATCACCGTTTGACGGGCGACTGGCAGGAGGATTTTTTTTTTTGCTTTTAGGTAGAGAGAGAGAGAGAGAGAGAGAGAGGGGTTTTATTAATTTTTTAATTAATATAATTATTTAAAATATTTAAAATATATAATTTAAAAATATTTTTATAAAATATTTAATAACTAAATATTTATATATTTAGTTATTAATTAATTAATTTATATATATATAATTAAATATATAATTTAAAATATTTTTAATTATATATATAAATTTAGAAATTTATTTAATAATTTTTATTAATTAATATAATTATTTAAAATATATAATTTTTATTAATTTTTTGTTAATATATAATTTAAAATAATTAAAATATATAAATAAATAATTTTTAATAAATAAATAAAGAAAAAAAATAAATTATATAAATATTTTTAAGTTATATAAATAATTTAAAAATATTTAAAATATATAAATAAATAATTAGTTATTTATATATATATATATATATATTTATTTATTTAATTAGTTATTTATTTATTTAAAAATATTTATTTATTTAAAATATATAATTAGTTAAATAAATAAATTTAAATTATATAAATACTTAGATATTTATATATTTATAAAATATTTAGTTATTTATATATTTATTTATTTATTATATAAAGCCAATAAATTATATAAATATTTTATAAATTTTATAAATAAAGTAATTATATATATATTTATAAATTTATTTAGTTATTTATATATTTAAATTATATAAATATTTTTAATTTATATAAATAATTTAAAATATTTAAACTATTTAAAATATATTATTTAAAAATAATTTTTTTAAAATATTTTAATTATATATATATATATATTTATTTATTTATTTTTGTTTATTTATTTATATAAGTCTATAATAAATAACAAAATATAAAAAAATATAAAAATATAAAATAAATAAATAATTAATTAATTTTTAATAATAATAAATAAATATAAAAATATTTTAAATATATTAAATAACTAAATATTTATATAATTTAAATATATAAATAACTAAATAAATTTATAAATATAATTACTTTATTTATATAATATATACTTTTTTTTATATATATATATATATATTTATTCCTTTCTTTAGTTATTTATTAAAAATTATTTATTTATTTATTTATTTTATATTTTTATATTTTTTTATTTTTGTTATTATTATTATTATAGACTTATATAAATATAAATATAAATATAAATATAAATATATATAAATAAATATATATATATATATATATATATATATAATATATATAATTAAAATATTTTATAAAAATTATTGTTAAATTATATATTTTAAATATTTTAAATATTTTAAATTATTTAAATAACTTAAAAATATTTATATAATTTAAATATATAAATAACTAAATAAATTTATAAAATATTTATATAATTTATTGGCTTTATATAATAAATAAAAATATATATAAATAACTAATTATTTATTTATATATTTTAAATATTTTTAAATTATTTATTTAACTTAAAAATATTTATATAATTTATTTATTTCTTTATTTATTTATTAAAAACTATTTATTTATATATTTTAATTTAAATTATATATTAACAAAAATTAATAAAATTATATATTTTAAATAATTATATAATTAAAATTATTAAATAAATTTCTAAATTTATATATATAATTAAAATATTTTAAATTATATTTAATTATATATAAATTAATTAATTAATAACTAAATATATAAATATTTATTAAATATTTTATAAAAATATTTTTAAATTATATATTTTAAATATTTTAAATAATTATATTAATTAAAAAATTAATAAAACCTCTCTCTCTCTCTCTCTAAAATTAAAAAAAACGCATTCTCTCTCTCACCGAAAGAAAAAAAAAAGTTGGTTTGGCTTCATAGTCACAGACTAATTTTCAAAAAAAAATTTTTTGATAATGCTTAATTAAAATAATGTATATTTTAAAATAATCCCTAAATAAAATACAATCTAAAACAGCAAAGAAATAACTGAAAAGAGCAATGAATGAAGATTTCTAAAGGAAGTAAAAAAAAAAGAAAAAGAAATATATTTTATATTTTCCTTCACCTGATCACATGAAAATACCACCAAAGCCAAGCCCTTGCCAAACAAAACAGTCCCCTTCACCATTCCCGCAAAGCAACGCGCCATCTGCAACAAATTATACCCAGCTGCTATCCCATTAACCACCACCAAAAACCTGCAACACAACAAATATATATATATATATATATATATATATATATTTCTCACAGATATCAAACAAAGTTACGAACTTTAAATCATCCATTAAAGGTTTCCATGAATCTTACACCAAAACCTCCATTTCTGTAACCTTTGCCCTCTTCTCCAAAGAGAAGAACATCCTCACTTGACTATCGCTTCCCACAAGAGCTGACGCTATCACTGCAAAACCTAACACAGTCAGCCTCAGCGCCACCTCACTCACTCTCAGTCTCGTCTCCATTGACTTCATTTCCCCCTTCCTTGAAGGAAACAGGGGAGAGCTCTGCTACTTATAGCGACGTCAGAGAGAAAGTTTCAGTACTTTTATTTTTTTTTTTCTTTTTTTTCTTTGAAGGATATACATCTAACATCTCATCTATTTTATGAATGAAATATTATTATGAGAGTTTAAAATGTCACATTCACGAATCCCTTGATATTTCAGTACCCTTTCTCTCGAAGTGACAGGGGCTTTAAATGAGATATGTGCATTGATTTCTGAAAAGAAGTTAGGGTGCGCATTAATGGAGGGGAAAGTCGGAAAAGCATTTAGCAGAAAGCGTGTTTTATAGTTTGGAATGGGTATCCATCTAATATCTCATATATTTTATAGGTGGGAGGATTATCAGAATGTGCATAGATGTGACGATTTCCCCAAAGATATATTAAGGATTCTATTTAGATTTTTACGATGGGTGCGTGTTTTATAGTTTGAGAGGGGAGACCGTTTTAAGAGGACAAAACTTGTGAGACGTGTGAATAGATGACTTCCCACCTGCAAACTGATAATATTAGATATTTTCGAAGTCCATTTATATTCGGCCTAACAACATTTATAGTACAATTATTAGCATTTAATAATAATTAATGCGAGTGAGAAGAAAAGTCTCTATAATTCGGTTACGCCTCTAGAATGTGAGAGAGAGAGAGAGAGAGAGTGTGTGTGTTATATGAACTATGACACTATGTATTGTAAATTAAAAAAAAAAATCTCCGGATACTTAGAATTAGGCACACGCCCTTTTTATTTCACTTTGAGCTGTTTGGGAGGGTGATATAGTGGCGTTGTGATTCGAATCACTCTGCTTAAAGTAAAGTTATGATATGATTTTTTTCAAAATAAAAAAAATTTGTAATTTTTGCGGCAGCTGCTTAAACAATTGTTTATTTTATGTTATCTCCACTATTATTTTTTCAGATATCTGTAGTTGCTCAAAACAGACTCATCCCCAAAAAAATTTAATAATTTTAATTATTTGATTACAAATTATATAAATATAAGAGTAAAATAAGATTATAGATGGTGGCTGTGATAATCATGTCAACCAGCAAGCCTAGTATATTGCGGCTGGTGGCATCAACCAATGGCGAGTGACGGTGGCTGATTGCAACGATCTATGATTTGCGGTGAGTGGAGACAACTAGCAGTAGGTCAAAAGCTCGTTGTTGTGACATTTCGTGTTCTGGTTCGTTAAGTAAATGGCTCTGACAAATATTTGCTCGATTTATAAATGAGTCGACACAATCTTTGTTCGATCGTGTTGACGATTTAGCTCGAAATAAATAAATAATTTATATTAAATTTTATTTAAAATATAATTTATGTCATTAAATAAATTGATATTTAATTTAATTATAAAATTAGTTAAAAAAAAAAAATAAGCTAAAATATATTAGTAATTATTATTATAGGTTTTTTTTATTATGCATTTATATACTTGTTTCTTGTTTAGGTTTTAGGTCGTGTTAGTTAATCCCGTAGGAATTTATATTAGGATTTAAAATAAAACGGCGGCGGATATCGATATTGTCTTCTACGACTCGTTTTCATTTGACCTCTCGACTCTGCCTCTCGACTCTCTGCCTCTCGACTTTCTGGCCCAATCCTGTAAGTCCCTCGACTCCCTCTCTGTCAGTGTTTTGGCCGAATTTCTACTCTTCTTAGCAGAGTCTTTGAGTTGCAAATTGCAATGGTAATATAAGCAATAAGCGAACCTCCGGATGCGATCTGGATTTCTAGGGTTTGGTGCAGACCATTATTTTCTTGTTTTATGAAGCTTCTACTTGGGACTACGACTTTGCATGCAACTATCATTATTTTCTTCTTTTATCGCTTCTACTTGGTTTCATGTTAAAAGGAGAAATGCTCTTAAGCTTTTACAATTTGTGACTCGATTTTCATTTGTAGATTTGAGTCACTTGATATCCTATATGTTGTTGTCTGACCTCCGGTATTGAAATGCTTGAAGTGCTTATTCGGTTATGCCATGCGATATTCTACATCTTATCTATGCTTGTTGTGGATGATTGATTATTCTTTGTAGGTTATTAAAATGCAAGTGCTTACTGGTTTGTCTGTCCCCATTATTCTCTCTGTTATTTGAGAGCTATATATCTTTCTGTTTGATTTCTCATTTTCTTTTACTCTTCTCGGTTCTCATTCTAATTTGTCCCGTACCATTACTCTATTTGTCTCTTTGTCTGTTGGTCATTATTCTGTTCTGTTATTTTGGAAATATATTTGCCTGTTTGATTTTTATTTATGGATAGTTGGATACTATTTATTTTGGTTGCCATTACTTTGTTGTCTCTGGCATGGATACTATTTATTTACATTGCCATTATTTTGTTTAGTATTGGCATCAATGACATGGATACCATTTATTGATTTGGTCGTAGATTAGCTTAATTATGTATATCTTGGAGTTGCAATTTTTTTTGAGCTGATTAAATGAGAAGAGTAACAGAATATTGAATATGGAGTTTAGTATGGAGATTGGAGAGTGTATGTGTATGTGGTCTTAACTCATATTTTCTTTTTTATTTAGTGTGCAATCATGTCTAATGTGGATCATTCTCAGTCTGCATCATGTGGTGATGATTTAGTTGTAGGTAATGATATACCAAGTATTTCACAACAAGTTGAATCAGAGGAGCATACACTTGAGACTACTAGTCTTGATGTCAACCCTAAGAGGTAGGAAGAGAGTATCTTCTGTGGAGTATTTTATAGAAACCACTTACGTATTTAAGGGGAGAGTATACCCTCTTTAGGTATATATTAGAAATTTCATAAATCAATTAACAACTTCACAACTTTTTTGCGCATGTGAAGGAATGTGAAAAATCAAGGCCAAGAATAAGCGGGTTATTGAATTGGCGACAAAGGCAAAAAATTGAATTTTATGCCTTTTGATGTGTCAACTTGAGATTCCATTATTCCATGACCCAAAAAATTATGATCATCTTCAGATTAGGGAGATAATTGCAAAGATGATTATTATGCATGAATATCCGTTTAGGATGGTTGAGCATATGTGGTTTAATATTCTTTTGAAGGTATTGAATCCCAATTATGAGAAGGTATCTAGAAACATAATTAGAAGTGATTGCATGAAAGTTTATGAAAAGGAAAAAAAAAGAGATTGAAAACTTTTCTTAAAAGCATTCATAGAGTTTCTTTGACTTCTAATTGTTGGACATCAAATCAAACAGTGGGCTACATGTAACAATTCACTTTATTGATGATTTTTTGGCGTTGCATAAGAGAATCATCGCTTTATTGAGCTTGATCCTCCACACTTTTATTTGTGATGCTATATGTGATTGTTTCTAGATTGAAATTTGCGACAAGGTATCTACTATCCTGATAATGCTAGTAATAATAATGTTTCTTTGCAAATGCTTTAAAAATAATTTTCATCAAGAGGAAAGTTACATTTTGGTCATTTCTTTCACGTTAGATGTTGTGCTCACATCTTGAATATCTTGGTTCAAGATGGTTTGAAAGAGGTGCAAATAACCGTTAAAATAAGGAGACAAGAAATACCTCAAAAATCTCCTTCGTTTACATAAGTTTGTTGAAGTGGCGAAATAGTTAGGGGTCCCTACTTCAAAGGGATTATGTATTGATGTTCCTACAAGGTGGAACTCCACTTTCTTAATGCTTAAGTGCTTTATTTCGCCATGTGTTCATTCATTATCGAGATTCTAACTACAAGTGGTTACCTTAGAGATTGAATGACATAGCTATGAGATTAGAAGGTTTCTTCTGTTTTCATAATGTGACAAAATGATTTCGGTTCTTCTTATCCAACTACCAATTTGATTCTTCCTACAGTCATGCATGTTAAGAAATTGCTTAACGAAGAGTGCAATTCCTTGGATCAATTTGTCAAGCAAATGGCCGCTATGAAAATTAAATTTGACAAATATTGGGGAGAATGCAATCTACTCATGGTTGTATTTGATCCATCCGCCTCAAAATGAAATTCATTACTTTTAAATATACTCTAATTTTGAGGTAGAGTCCAAGATAAAGAGCGTTGAGGATGTTATTTGGGAGATATATAATCAATATTCATAGATAATAGTGCTTCAAGCTCTTTGGATTAGTGGATCATCACAAGCAATAGTTGATGTGCCCTTTTCATCAAACTTTGAGTATGTTAGATTTCGATTTTGTTGAGGTTCTATTCATATCTGATTTGCAAATATATTTGGAGGAAGGATTATTTTGAGCAATAATGATTCTTTTGATGTTCTTGAGTGGTGGAAGATGAATACTCTCAAGTATCCTATTTTGTCCAAGATGGTTGGGGATGTTTTAACAATTCTTATCACCGTTGCATCCGAATCGCATTTAGTCTTTGGTGGTAGAGTTCTTGATGATTATAGAGCTCTTTATCACCAAAACAATGCACTTGTATGTACTAGTTGGATTAGAGGCACTCAACCCAACATTAAAGATCCTTTGGTACTTTTCCAACTAAATTTAGTCTATTTAATACATTTGATAAACTTCATTCTATATAATATCTACTTTTATTTTCAGAGTTAATGGAGGAGGAGAACCTTTATGTTAAACTATGAAAATATTTAGCTTTGGAGAAGGATACAACCATATCAGCGGTTTAAGATATTACGCTTGGAGCATCTTACTTACCTATGTTGTTTTCATGCATTGTATTAGTGTTCATTATCTTTGGTTGCAATACTTATTTTGATGATTTCTTATTTGGTTGTTGGATTTTAGATAATGGCGGTGGCTGACTTTTCTTGTCTCTTATTGGTTCTTTCTTCGATATTCACTTTAACTCTATCTTTGGTGACATTTTCCTTTTATTTGAGTTATCTTTTATTTTATTTTTCATGAAGAGGCTTTTGGCATTTTTTGACATTTTCTGATTCAGGTCCCTTTGGTGGGATCTTTATTGTGAGGCTTTCTTCTTTTCTTCCACCTGAAGGTTATTTTTTTGCGGAGCTTTCTTACAGCTAAGAATGAATTTTTTTGGTAAATTTTATCTAGCCTAACTAAGCATGTGCCCTTACAATTTTGATTTTCTCAAAATTTTACTTGCCAGTTTTCAGTTTTTTGTGCAAGTTATTTATGTGATTCTTTTGAGTGCAATCCAAGTGCTTCAGATTTTGTTCAAAATGACTTTATGGCAATTCAATTACAATTCTTGGTAATTTTACATAGTTGAAATTTCTTATCATATATATATTTTTCAACCCTTTACCTGTTTCTTCTAATCTGCTGCTGTATTCCCATCTCTTCTCTGATAGACTTACGTAATTCGTGGTAATTTAGGGCGGGGTATCTTTTTCCTTCTGATACTAGTTTCTAATTCTGCAAGGAGGTTTGGTTCTTTTTTTTTTGTTTGGTTTGGTTCTTTGTTTGTTTTGGTTTTACTCTTCTTGATTTCTTTGGTGGTTTGTTCATCCTTATTGGTATGATAAGATCTTTTGATGCTTCAATTAATTTAGAACGATCTTTATATTAATGTAATATCACTTGTAATATTACATTAATGAAAATATAAATAGATGTATGAGATCTGCAAACATATTTGGTAGTATGTATTTTTAACATTTAATTTAATTTTTGTGATTACATTTTGTCAATTTTTCAATGTCTATCATTTAATCAATGATAGTTAGCTTTAGTTTGGATTTTTGGGTTTGGATGTGTTGGTGCTCACGAGCCTTTGATTGGTTAGGCCCTTGTAATGGCTATTTGGGCTATGCTTTGGTTGGGTGTTTGTTCTGTTGGTAACTTCCGACTAGAGCTTTTTTCTCTCTTTCTTTCTCCCTCTTTCACACACTCTCTTTTCCTTGTTCCTTAGATCCATACCATCAATCGATGTTTCTTTTGCCTTGTTTATGCCTCGATTAGGCATTTGCGTGAAGCCTTTATTATTTATTTTATATCACTTGTTTGGGTATATATTCTTGGTTTTGTTCTTTCATCCTTATTTATGATAAGATCTTGATCTTTACAATTGATTTAGAGATGTTATTATATAATAATATCACTTGTGATATTACACAAAAATTTATGAAAAACTATAAATAGATGTATGAGATCTCTTGATATTTGGTATATGTATTTTCAAACATTTAATTTAATTTTTTGTGATTATATTTTGTCAATTTTGTCTATCATTTAATCAATGATAGTTAGCAATAGTTTGGATTTTTTTGGAACACATCGCACTTATTTTTAATTTTTTGTGATTTCATTGTCATTTTTTGAGATTTCATTTTTTGTCAATTTAACAAATCTACACTTATTTTCATTTTCTTGATCCTAGTCTTATTAATATTAATCTTTCATTTTATCATCTTTTGTGATTTCATTGTCATTTTTGTGATTTCATTTGTCAATTTGGAACAAATGCTACACTTATTTTCATTTTTTTTAGATCCTAGTCTTATTAATATTAATTTTTGTTTTATCATCTTTTGAATGTCTAATATTAAATGCAATTATTTTCGATGATTATTTATTTTAGTTTACGAGCCCACTCATAATATTTATTTTATAATTTTTTTGTTAGTTTTGTTAACATAAAGTCATATTACAGTTTGAAGATTCAAGATTGGTTGGATTTTGAAGATATGAAAACGAAGAAAGACACTTTGATTAGAAATTGATATTTGGAAATTGTAATTTCATTAGTTTTTTAGCTTTTATTTTTTGAAATTGTAAGTTGTAAATTATATAAGTTTGAATTTGTAAATTTGTATATGCATATATGATATATGATCTTGTAAATTTTGTTAGGTTATAAATTAATATTTGAAGTTGTGTTCAATTATGTAAAAAAATGATTTTGAAATCTATTGAAAATCATTTAATTTAATAAAATAAATTTTAACTGTATATAATTTTGATTTTTAAATCTTTGAATGAATCTCTAATTCTAATTTTTTTGTGTAACAAAGTTTTTTTTTTAGTGTAAAAATAATAATTATGATTGTATATAATTATTTTATATAATTGTATATTTTTTGTTTGTCAATAGTATTTAGTTTTTTTCATAAGATTTTAATAATTATTTTTTAATTAAAAAAAAAATAAAAATTAAAATATAAAATCGAATAATTCGAAGAACACGAGCACGAATATTTTTTCGAAAACCGAAACTATAAGCTATTTTGAACACGAGATTTGAACAAAAAAATAATAAGCAGAGAATCTGAACAATTTCGGCTCATCGAGTTCTCGTTACACCCCTACTAGCGAGGGGATATGATGATGACAGATAGGGGGTGATGGTGGTGACTAGCGATGACGAGTGGCAGTTGTATTGGCTAGTCTCACTTTACAATAAATCATGTACTTATAATTCATCCAAATTCGATGAATTTCAAATACACTATATTTGAAATAAATATTATATACATGCGGTCGACAAAAATTTCAAACTCTATAATATACTTTTCATCAAAATGCAGTCCTTCAAACAACCTTTTATAGCGATTTAAATCATCATAAATGTTTATTTAAAATGCACTTAGCTCATAGCAATTTGACACATTGATCAAAAATAACTCATCAAAGTGGTCATTTGATCCCACCTTCTTTGGAGAAGGGACATGAGCCCAAAGGTAAGTCATCTCACAAGTAAACTCACTAGGCATCCATGCCCTATGTCGGGCAATCCACCTTTCAGATTACCTATCAAGCCATAAGAGGCAACTCGTCTTGGACTCAACCAGGAGTAGCACTCACCCCAGTAACCCGGATACTCACCTTTGGTACTTATCAAACACACCCACCCCAAGTGCATTCCTTTGACACTTGGGCTCACTCGTTCACTCACAACACTCGCCCTAAGGCTTTGTTGGTTATAGCGCCGGTAATGATATGTTAATCTTTTCATAATTTCTATAATTATTAGATATTTTTAAAATCCTAAATCCTATAAAAAAAATTGGACCAATAAATATAAGAATAAAAATATATCACAAAAAGCAAAAATCAACAAGCTGTATTTTAAAACATAAGAAGGCAAACCTTTAAAAACTTGTGTATAGGGATTTGCAAAGAAATCCCTATTTTTTATCTTAAATAATTTCCTTTTTTTTGTATTTGAATGCAATATTTTCAATAAATAATATCAAAATAAAATCAGCAAATGACCACCAGCCACCTTAAATGAAATAGGAAAAGCGTACTTACATGACACGATTAGTGCTATGCAAGTAGGTTTAGATTAGTTTTTAAATTTGGATTTAAATGAGTTTTTATTTAAAAAAAAATCTCCTTGAAAATAATTATATATGAGATATATGTATTTATTGACACATAATGGCGCTAGAACCATAAAATTAAATATGTTAATAATAATAATAAATCTAGATGAAATTAGGTGAATCAATAAGTTCTTGAAAAAAAAAAATATCAAATAGTGCATCATGCTTATGTGGCACAAAATCACGCCACGTAGGTACAATTTTGTTTATTTTTTTATAGTAAGAAAAGGCAGTTGGTGGGCCCGTGTAAGTGATTTTGCGCGATTTTTTATTGCACAGGATTAAACAAATTTAAATAAAGAATTAATGTGAAAGATAAGTTAAGGTGATTTTATTTAAAAGGTAAATTAATTTTATTGGATAAAATTATGATTCTTCAAGCTAATTTATTGCAATGCCGTCAACCCCATAATGAAGTTTTTGAGCATGAGAATAATATACTTTAAATATTATGTTCACAAAAATAATTTCTTGGACAATATAATCACACTACATCTTATTTGGGATGATAATGGCAGTGTGGTGCGATGCTTCATCGCATCATAATGTTATTTGTATACTGCGTTTGAATTATATTTTAGTTGTATTTTAAAAAATCTGTAATGAAAAAATTATATTATTCAACCTGACTTGACTACTATCAGTGTCGATCAGAAAGCTTTAGTTCGACTTTTATAAAATAAAAAAATTTGTATGCCACCGTAGCTTCTTTTGTAGTACTCCACCGTTATTTTTTCATACAAATGCACTTTCCATCCTATATCTTACTGAAAATATGACAATTTAAATTACAATTACTTATGTTTAATTATAGTCTAAATCCACCTTACAAAATCAGTGTGCTAAAGGTATTAATCCATTTATTTCATAAGAATTTTAAATTTAAGATATGTAATAGTTCAAAATTTTACTATTATTTATTTATTTTGCTGTTAATTTTTTTAAAAATTGTTTTCCAAAGCTCTAATCTTAATTTAAAAAAAGAGTTTTCCTAAAATAAATTTTATGGAAAATTAAAAAGAATCATGTTCAAAATTTCCATTCAAATATTTTTTTGCTTGATATTTTTTCTAATAAAAATAGTTATAAGTTTATCCCGAGCAAAATAAATGTATTGCAAGGAAGATAATATAATAATGCTAGTTAAAAAAAAGGTGGAGAGTGAGATATGATTTACTCAAAAATGTATGTTCCGTAATAAAATAACCGATAACATATAAATAGAAAAAAAAAACAAAAATAAGAAAAAAAATTTACTCCAATTATATCTTCCATGTGATCCATTTAACAATTTTGGTATATTGCTAGAAAATTGGTTTCATCAAACGTGAATTTTGATATAATTTTTAAATTAGAAGCTTTAATATTAAATTCATCAATATTTGAACTTCAATTTTAATAAATTTATAACTAAAAAAATATTTTGAGGATATGAAAGAAAGGACATTAAAATCGGTCAAATCAGGCTTTAAATGAAGCCAAATTCATCACTTGAATCATTAGAAATTTTATGATATTAATTAAAAATTTTGAGTTGAATAAATTTAGGATGAATTTCTAGCTAATTTGAGATATAATTGATATTTTTTTAAAACTTGGACTAATAATTTATCTTAAAAATAAAAATAAATAAATGAACAATCAAATCAAAAGTTTAAATATTGTTGCGTGTTAGAAAACCAATTGCGATAGAATGAAAGTTTACGCCTTAATTTTATTGTGAAATTGAACAAGATTTTTTAGTGAACAAAAAACTCTGAATTTTTTCTGAAAACCTCGAAGAAAAAAAAATCAAGCGAAAATCTTCCATTATGTATTTGAGTACAAAATCTTCCCAGATTACAGATTGCATATGAGAAGGAACAATAACTATGTAGTCGTTCATGTGGTAGATTCTTAGTGGTAGAGATGATGGTGGCAGCGACGGCCACGATGAAGGTCGTCATGATGGAACGCAGATGGCGGCGGCGAAGATCGGCGGTGGTTCACCATCAGTGGTGGCGGATTGTGCTTGGAGAATCTTCGCTTTAGAGCTCTCTCTCTCTCTTCTTGGCTCTCCCATGAGGAATGAGGCTATTTATAGGTGGAGGAGTGGCGTCTATGTAAATGCAAAATCGAACCACTCTCTCCATCGGGACTCATGATGATTCCCGATCATATGGTGTATTTTGTGTATTTGAATGCTCAAATGAAGTCGAATTATGAGATCTTGAGCTCGTTAGATCCGCTCGTCGAGGCTCGATTTATTATAAACACTCCATGTTTGAGAGTTATTTAGAGATTTAACGACATCCCAGTTTAAGGATATTTTAAGTGCTTGATCTCGACCGGTTTCAACTTGGATCACTTGCTTTTAGCATCAGATTCATGCTCAACTAGTATTTTAAGTGTCATATCGATTCTATTTTAGATGCATTATCTCAATCATCCAAAAATATATATGTTAAATACTTTATAAAATTCTTCAATGAAATTTGAGATTCACCACATTTTGAAGAGATTTTTTATGGGAAAAGATTATGACTTCTGAGGAAGCAGAGTAGTGATGTGTGTAGGTATCTGTAGTGCGAATTTGAGGTTATGTACCTCCAACAAGGCGTTCATGAAGTGCTTTCCTGAGGCGCTGCAATCTGTATGTGGCGAGTCAAACATGCTGAGCAGCCTGGGAGACGGTTGTGAGAGCGATGGGCCTTGGGAGTCTGGTGAGTGGCAGCTGGCACGCGAGGGTGAGCCTTGTAGTTGGCCAGTAAATTATGCGTCGTGCCATGTGAGCTGGCCTGAGGCGAAGGCGGGCTGAGCGATGGGCAGCGGAACGGCAGTCAGCGGTCCATTTTGGTTTGGTCGTTCCGGCGGTTTTAGGCGATTTTGGTAATTTTGACATTTTTCCCCATTCTATAAAACAGATTAAGGAGAAGGCACACTCCTCTATCTTTGGAGTGTCTCTCTTCTTCTCAAGAAGAGGTCGTTGAGCGTCAAATCATGGCATCGCGTGTCTCAGATTTTCCCTCAGAAATGTGACCGTCGAGGCAATCATCCGTGATACGCGCATGTTCAGTTTTCTCCGTGGCATCAATACCGTGGACCGTTGGAGTATCAAAACGATAATGGAGATGGGGGTTGGCAATGCTCGGCGCGATAATTAATCGCAGTGGTTAGCGGCGATGACTGCGGCTGTGGTCGGAAGATAACCAGCAGCGATGGGAGGTACCAGCGGATGCCGGCGATGGTCGGCGGCATGGCCGGCGGCAGTAGTTGCGGTGGCCGGCAGTTAGTGGCCGGCAGGTGGTTAGCGGCTGCAATGCAGCAAATGAGCCGTCGATACCAGCGAGATATGGTAACCGATAATATGGTGAGTGAAAATTCCAGCGATAGGTCTGATAATACGATGGACAGCGGTCAGCGCAATGCTTAGCGGTAATCAACGCGTTATCAGAGATAATGGTGCGATAATGGTAATCGGCGAAATGCCGGCGATGGTGTAGCATTAACCAGACGATAATTGCGGTAGCCGGCAATGATTACCGGCGTGGTAGCAAAGAATGGCAACAAGAGTGGCCATGTCAATGCGTGGATACCAGCGATGGTTCGGCAACGTAGCAGCAATAGCAATCAGCAATGTCAGGTCGGATTGGCGGATGGCAGCGATGTGGTGGTAACCAGATTACCATGCAATGATGCCAGCAATGCAGCTGATACACTGATGGTTAGCGGCAAGTAGTCAGCAGCTGATTAACAGCAATGCGTAGCGTCAGTATGGGATACCGGCAACGATGGTAGTAGCCGGCGAATAACCTGATGTCAGCCGATGTCAGCAGAATAGTCAGCGGTACCGGAATGGTTGCGGCCGAAGAATAGTGCAACATTGGCATAATCAGATGCAGGTAGTCAGTGGGATGACCGACGATAGTGTGTCAGCAATAAACCGGCGATGGCGGTGCGGTGTGCGGCGGCGATGGTTGGCGGCAAGCGTAACGGCAATATCAGCAGTATCAGCCGGTGCGGCCAGCGTCGATAATCAGCGAATAACCGGCAACGATAGTGGTAGCCAGCGAAAAAGTGTCAGCGATAATTAGCATTAGCCGGGATGTCAGCAGTAGCCATTCTGATGGTTAGCGGTCAGCAGTGTCAGCGGCCAAAGCTCGATGGCTGCGATAAGCGTCAGTAATCAGCGAGACCGGCGATAGTAATCCGGCGAAATTAGTGATAATTCGCGGAACAGCAGTGGTTGGCGGCCAGGGATAATTGCAGCAATGGCAGTAGTGATAATTGCGGTTGGCGTCGGTAGTCAGCGAGGATGACCTACGTTAATGTCGAAAGATTATCGGTGATGATGCGATGGCTAAGCCATCTGATGGCAGATGTTAGCGCCAAACGTGGTCGGCAGCGGAGCGATAGTAGTCGGCAGAGCGTCGGTAATCAGTGGATGATCAAGCGATGGTGTGTTTGCACGATAATTCCAGCGGTGGCAGCAGTGGTTTCAATGTATCAAGGTTGTTTATCGAGTGTATCGATGTTGCTTATGGAAGATGTTAGGTGATCCGTTGAAATTTCATCGAGTTGTTTATCGAGTGTTATCGTTAAGCTTATGAGAGTTTGGTGAATCCGTGATTTTGACCCATTCGCTTGTTTGTCGAAGTTTTACCCACGACGTTAACCAGGTGGAAGAGGCCGCTGGAAGTCCACCAAGGTCCTTTGACTTATCCCAGTTGTTTGTCGAAGTCTTTGCTCAATGACGTTAACCCATGTGTAAGAGGTTGAATCAATTACCGGAATTTTGACTTATCTCGAGATTGTCATCGGTGTTACGGCGACGCTAACTGTATGGGAGGTCGAATCAATCCTGCAAGGATTTTGACCCATCCGGTTGTTTGCTGAAAGTGTTACCCATGACGCTAACCTATATGGAAGAGGTCGAATTGAATCCGCTAAGGATTTTTAACCTATCCAAGGTTGTTTATCAGAGTGTTATCTGATGACGTTAACCTGTGTGGAAGATGTTGAATTGAATCCGCTGAGATTTTTTGACTTATCCGAGGTTGTTTGTCAGGGTGTTACCCGATGACGTTAACCTGTATGGAAGAGGTCAAATTGAATCCACTAAGGCTTTTTGACCTATCCGAGGTTATTTTTCAGAGTGTTACCCGATGACGTTAACCTGTGTGGAAGAGGCCGTAGGAAGTCCACCAAAGACCTTTGACTTATCCTGGTTGTTTATCGAGTCTTGCTCACGACGCAACCTATGTGGAAGAGGTTGAATCAACTCCGAGGATTTTGACCTATCGGTTTGTCGTGTACCCGGCACGCTAACTGCTGGAAGACGCCGAATCAATCCGCCGGATTTTGACCTATCCGAGGTTGTTTATCGAGTGTTACCTCATGACGCAACCTATATGGAAGAGGTCGAATTAATCGTAAGAATTTTAACCTATCCGGTTGTTTATCGAGTGTTCGCCGACGCTAACCCGTGGAAGAGATTGAATTGAATCTGAATTTTGACCAATCCGAGGTTGTTGTCCGAAAGTACCCGCGACGTTAACTGTGGAAGAGGTGGGAAGTCCACTAAGGACCTTTGACCTATCTTAGGTTGTTTGTCAGTCTTTTGCTCGATGACGTTAACCTGTATGGAAGAGGTCAAATCAAAACATCCATTTGTGGTTGTAGCCAAAGTTGCTCCTTAACATGGTCTTATTTTTCCATGAGTATGATTGGAAAATCATAATTTGGCTATATCTCTTCTCGATATTGAAATATCCTCCAACTTTGACTTGTTTCTTGGGATGATAATCGATTAGATGCTTAACATAGGCGATCTTAAGATTAAGAGTTGCCCCAGTTTTACAAAATCTGAAGAGCAGTTTGATGAATCTTCATTCTTCGCGCTCTTTAAAAGCTTGAAATGCTCCACCTCGATGGTGGTTTTGATCTTGTTGGAAAACTTAGTTCTATAAGATGAAATAATGGGAATCAACTTTCCACAGACGGCGCCAATGTTGCGTGCTATAAAACCAGTTCGGAGTGAAAGTTTCAGCTTTGTTGTGAAATCAAACACACATGGTATCTAAAGAGTGAACAAAAAAACTCCAAATTTTTTACGTGAAAATCTCGAAAAGAGGGAAAAATCAGGCCCGGCATAAAATCTTCACTATGTATATTTTGAGTACAAAATCTTCCGATGCGGGATAACATGATTACATATGAGAAGGGAAACTATGTAGTCACGTTCAGTGTAGCGATTCTAGTGGTAGCAGATGATGGTGACGGCGAGGACATCGGGCGATGAAAGGTCGTCATGATGGAGACCGAGAGATTGGCAAACGAGGATCGATGGCGGCGGTGGCGGGTGGTTGTGACGTCAGTGGTGGATTGTGCTTGGAGAATCTTGAGCTTTAGAGCTCTCTCTCTCTCTTGTTTGGCCTCTCCTCATATGAGGAATGAGGGCTATTTATAGATTGGAGGAGTGGCGTCTCTGCAAAAATCAAATACTCTCTCCGGACGACTCATGATGATTCCCTTGATCATATGATGTATTTTGTGTATTTGAATGCTCAAATAAAGTCAATTATGAGATCTTGGGCTCGTTAGATTCTCGTCGAGGCCGATTTATAAACACTCCATGTTTGAGAGTTATTTAGAGATTTAACTGACATCCCAGAATTTCCAAGGATATTTTAAGTACTTGATCTCGACCAGTTTCAACTTCGGATCAACTTACTTTTAGCATCAAGATTTATGATTCTATTAGTAGTATTTTAAGTATCATATCAAATATATTTAGATTTGAATCAAAACAAATGAGTCCACTTTAATTTAAATATAGCCCAATTTCATGCCTTCCCGGCAATGACTCTTGAGTTCTGAATTCCCACTGAGATCAGAGGGGGTGACGTAAATGAGCGAAAGAAATTGAATGAGATCTTAGGGTTTCCATCAGAGTTCAGATCGATCAATGCTTCTCTCAGTTCTCAGGCCATTGAATCTGACATCGGAACGTTTTTTTTCAACTATATAATCCGTCCTCTTCTGCTAATCTTAGTTTCCCTTATGCTGCATTCCGAGCAAATGGGGGTTACACGGTAGAAGAAGCGTCGCCGGCGACTTTTTGTTTTCTGCTGCTCGATCCGAGCCAAATCCATCGGAGTTCCTCAGTTACTTGGGCATTCTCTAGCCGCGGGCTTTTCATAGTCTTTGTATTCTTTTGCATTTGCCTAAGGGGTGTTAGCTATAAAGTACCAATGAATTTTGGGGATGGTGACATTGTGGACAGCGCTGGACGGGGCGTTATCGCTGAAGTTCTTGTAAGGAACAGGGGTTAGTTCTGGCGGTTCTATTGGGGATTTCGGCGTTCCTTTCCATGCGGAGATCGCGCTTTTTCATGGAAGGTATGAATTCGTTGGGAGAGGTTGAGAATGGTTTTTGTTTCTTAAATCGGTCATTGGTAGTTATAACTATAATGGAATTGAGAATTTCTACTCTTTTACTGAATTTGAAGCTCGTCTTCTGTACTAACCAGCAGCTTTTCATTTTTACTTTTTCTTATGGCTTTTTAACTTTAATCTTATGGAATCGTGAAATCAATACAATACCACGTTACTTCATCGATTTTTGATGAAAACTTTGAAGACATAAACTTCGTTGTTCCATTTTTTTGTTATGCAAACTCTACATCAAATATTTTCATGGAAATGCCTGGGACAACATTTTTTTTTGTTCCAATTAGATATTCGATATGAAGTTTGGTGTGTGTGACATTACTGACATAGAAATGTAGAACATCAAAATGTCCATCATCTACGAGTCAAGGATTAAATCATCATACTTCCTTTTGTATAAATGTTACTATCACGAAGTCAGAGCAATGAGCAATACAACAACAAGCGTTTATCCCAGTGTCCCACTAGGTGGGGTTCACCACATGAATTTTTTTTTTCCATGTGTCCTCTTAAGTGTCAAATTCTCATTTAATTCTAATTTGCTAAGGTCATTTTTTATACAACAGCACAAAGTCTTGCTAGGTCTACCTCTACATTTCTTAACACAAGGCATTATCTTATCTACTCTCTACTAGGTCATCGGTAGTCAAAACATCTAAGACATCTAATCTTATATGTCATTGGGCTACTCACTTATCGTATCATCAAATACGAAGCAGCAGCAAATCCGTTCAGACGCGTAGAGAGCGACCTTTGTTGGCGTCGTGCGCCAGAGTGCCCGCGTCTCCTGGCTGAGCACCCACTGTGCGCCATACTTCTGTAACACTGCGTCCGTCGTCGCACTTTTCCCTCTGCGTTGCCCGTCCAGCGCTCGTGAGCACCCGCCTCTCCCAAAGCCCTGTTGATTATAAGTGCCTTCCCACGGGGAGATCTGCGTGTATTGCATATCGCCTTTCTTGGCATGGTGAGAAATCTGTCTTGCTTGCAGTATATATAAGTACCTCGTGCCTTCTTGGCGTGATGGAGAAATTTCGGCCATCTTAGAGCCTACATGCCTTTCTTGGCATGGTGAGAAAAGCGTCAGTGATTTATACCCCACTTATACGCTTTCTTGGTATGGTGTGACCGAAGTAGCCCTTTATCGGACGTCGATGTTCGAAATATTGTCAAACTTCACACCGACAGGGCGATCTACACAGCTTGACATATAATCATGTCACAATATAAAATAGTTATTTAAATTAACATTGCAGGTGTATAAGTACTTGTACACGCCTTTCTTGGCGTGGCGGAAAAATTTATTTCAGCAGGTACCTTAGAGCCCCATTCATGCATTTTTTGGCATGGTGGGAAGGCACATTCAGATCGTAGTTTATACCACCCATACACGTCTTTATTGTCTGGTGGTGCGTGCTCAGTAGCCCTTATCTGGACGATCGGGATCTTTGTCGAAATGTTCAAATCTTGTCAAACTTTTACACTGATATGAGGCATAAACTTCTTAACAAAAATTTAACTATAAAGCTAAAATTAATATTTTAACTTGACATTTAGAATATAAATCCTATGGTCTTTTGGAAAATCGTGTTACATGTAAGTGCTTTAGAAACCATACGTGCTTTTCTTAGCATGGTGGGATGACGCATTCGGCCGTGATGTTTAGACCACCCATATATGTCTTTCTTAGCATGGTGGGCAGACCCAGCTCTCCTGTTGTGCCCCCTATGTGGGAACGATGCCGGGAGATTGTTGAAATGCTGTCAAAATTTTATCTAAAATTATAAACTTGTAATAAAATTCAATCAAAATAAACAATATTATTTAAATCTCTAAAGTTAAATCAATTTGAAATTAAAACACCTGCATAGGCTCCGACACTATGTTGAATGCTTAAACTTAGTGTCTGAGGATGTTGTGCGGGTTGATTCCTGGTTGGGCTTTAGGATCGGGTAGTTAACAAAACCTAAAAAATCTAATGATGTTATTATAATATTTTCAACTTAATAAAACATCTAAGAAGCTAATTCTGTTATATGACAGCAGATTTGATCCTCTATTATTAAATTAATAGAGTTGACATGATCTAAAACAATGAAATAATAAATCACCCCGAGGATAGTTGTGTTGAATGAAGATTTCAACCGAAGGGAATATTTTCATCAAAATGTGATTACAATTGCAGATCAAATTAATCTAAATCAAGTGTTAACTCAAATGCAAAATCCAATATGTAATTTAAGTATTAAATGTTTAAATGAAATTCAATGTTTAAAGAACTTAAAGCTAAAACTGAATCCACCTTCTGCAATTGTTTGCTAAAGGCGACAAATTAAGGAAAATTCTAATTCACAAAGAAGCTGATGTCAAATCAAGTATACGACTATGTTTACTTTCAAACAATTTTATGCCCGGCGGGGCGTGGCGTGTCCTGATGCGTGCTTGGCCGATAAACTACGTGATCTCGATTCTTCAGAGTCTTTGGTAGGGTGGGTCGTAGCAATGACGTCATTATATCGTAATCGCTGTAGCTCTATCTCCCCAATGGGCGTTCTTTGAGATGTGAATCATAGGGTGCATTTGATAGGGCAAAAAGCCTACTGCAGCTAAGGTGGACTTGATCTTGTCTCCTTAGACAAACACTACCACAAGTCTACAAGGATTTCTTGGACGATGCAACTCATGACTTCTGATAAGGATCCTTTACGTGGGTTGACTAACTCCTAAGTAGAGGGACGACAACCCGGGATGGCGGGCTGAGATCTAGATCGAGCGCGTCATCGTCCCCCCAACCATCCGCTTTAAGTCAAAATGATAAATTTCATAAATTCATAATTTTATACTTCACATGTTGCTACTGTAAGCTACGCATTAAGCAGTTGAATGACTAACCTTAATCGAAAGTTCTCTCTCAGTATTGGGAGGGATAATTAACTATTGGTGCTTGCGCTTATAGGAAACCTGTAACAGATCTAAAGTCCTCATAAAATGAGGACGAAATCTCTGGGTAGTGTTTTATCTACTATTCCATTTGCCTTCTAAAAATTTCACCGACATTTAATTCATACTCTCTTCATCGAGAGGTCGGTGATGAATTTTCGGAGCTCACTGATTTTTCAGAGGAAGATCTTATGCTCGGAACATTAGAACACAATTGTCCGCTATACGTCTCTGCGATTGTGTCATAATCAATCGAATTCTAATTGATCAAGGTTCATCTGTCAATCTCATGAGTTTGAAAGCATTGAAGAGATTGTCTCTTGACATTCAACATCTAGGACGGGACAAATTGATGATTCACGGCTTCAATGAAAAAGGGAAAAAGACTCTTGGATCTTTTACCTTGCCACTAAGATTCGGGGAGCTCTACATAGAAGTTAAATTCCATGTCATTGATATTGACACCTCGTTCAGGGCCTTGTTGGGTCTTCCTTGGGTACATGAGTACGGAATAGTTCCATCTACCTTGCACCAATGCATGAAATACATAAGAGACGAGGAAGAATGCAGAATTCCTAACAACTTTCAGCTATTTGCAGTCCATGAAGCTAAAATTTATGAAGATGCGAAATACTATTTGTTGAAGGAGCTCAAGCCTCAATAATTCAAAACTTCTACCTCAAAGGTTGTAAAACAACACAAAGAAGTGAAGAAGGAAAAGGAAGAAAGAAGACGACGCCGACTCTTCCTAAAGCAGCTAGTGCATTACATAAGTTGAAAAGGTTAGTCCCTCATCTGGGTAGTGACATAGAAAAAGAAGAGGATGATCCTCCCATTGGGCCTAAGGGGGCCAACAAGTCTTTGGTGAAAGGAAAGAAAATTATGGAGTACTTAGATCCTGAGTATGATTCTGAACCTACTTATGAAAGTGAAGTTCAGTGTATCTTTTCAAGAAGGACGATGGACCTGTTGATATCAGAATAATCATTAGTGATCGTGCCGATTCCTTTTCAACACTTCAAAGAAATCACTCCATGTGAAGTCCACATTATTGAAGAGTTAAAGACTTTCTATGTGCCTCTTTTGGTTGGAAGTAATGAACGTGGAATTTCATTTTACAAATTTGAGGAGTGCTATCATCAGGATTCTAATTGGCTCATGCAATTTAATGAATCTGATGATATGATTGTCACAAGAATGCTAAAATATTATCCTGCAAGGATTCGCAAGATGATGCACAAATTGGGAGTCGATATTGGAATAAACAAATGACGAGCCCACTTCTTTGATACCCTTTGGGGTCTAAAAGTCCACATCTGAAAGTGTGATAATCATACATCTAAATGTCAGGATACATCAAGCGTAAATATCGTCGATGAAAACTTGTTATCGCATTAGAAGAGATTGAGAAGGACCGAACACGAAGATGATTCTTATGAAGTCAATCTTACGAATGATGAAGATGTAAAGCCAAGTCTGCACCTGATGAACTCGAAGATGGTGGGCAAATAACTACCATAGATGAGTTGAAGGAAATCAACTTGAGAGATGATCCTTAACTTTCGTCGGTGCCTTTTGCCGATGAAAAGGTTGAAGAAATGAAAGCTTCTGTATGTGAATTGAGGCTGCTTGGACATATTACGAAATCATGCTTACTCGAGGTGGAGTTCATAAACTTGTCATTAAACTAGATGCATTACTGTCGCAAACTCTGAATGAGATTGGAGATTGAAGAACAAGTAATTGCGGAGAAGGCGATCAAGTAGGCTTCATCCGGGAGGAGAAGTATGCAGATTGGATAGCCAATATTGTCTAAGTTAGGAAGAAAAATGACAAATCCGTGTCTGCATTGACTTTCGAGATCTAAATAAGGCGTGTCCAAAAGATGACTTTCCGCTTCAAATATCAGAATTACTAGTAGATAATACTTCAAACTACGACTATGTTCTCATTTATGGATGGATCATTGAGATACAATCAAATCAAGGTGGCTCATGAAGACGAGAAACACACATCTTTTATGACGCTAATTGATATATACTGCTACACAGTCATGCTTTTTCGATTGAAGAATGCTGGAGCTACATATCAGAAGGCCATGACACGCATCTTCGACGAGTTGATTCATCAGCAAGTAGAATGCTATGTGGATGACCTCGTCGTCAAGAGCATAGATCGAGAAGATCATTTTGATGACCTGAGGATGGTCTTCGAAAGAATTAGACAATACGATCTCAAGATGAATATTCTCAAATGTCCATTTGGGGTTTCGTCTGGAAAGTTCCTTGACTACTTAGTATGGCATAGAGGAATTGAGATCGACCCTAATAAAATCGAAGCGATAGTGGATATGCCACCGCCGAAGAATCTTCGTCAACTTCCTTTCGTGCAGGGACATTTGGCATTCATCCGACGCTTTATATCAAATTTGTCGGGCAGGTGTCAACAATTTGCTAAATTGATGAAGAAGAATGCACCATTTAAGTTGGACGAATGTCAAGAAGCATTCGATAGCATCAAGAGATACTTGTTAAATTCACTAATTCTGGCGGCACCAATCCCAGGAAAGCCTCTCATTTCAATTGAAGAATGCTGGAGCTACATATCAGAGGGTCATGACACGCATCTTCGACGAGTTGATTCATCAGAAAGTAGAATGCTATGTGGATGACATTGTTGTCAAGGGCATAGATCGAGAAGATCATTTTGATGACCTAAGGATGGTCTTCGAAAGAATTAGACAGTATGATCTCAAGATGAATCTTCTCAAATGTGCATTTGGGTTTTCGTCTGGAAAGTTCCTTGGCTACGTAGTATGACATAGAAGAATTGAGATCAACCCTAATAAAATCGAAGCGATAGTGGATATGCCACCGCCGAAGAATCTTCGTCAGCTTCCTTTCGTGCAGGGACATTTGGCATTCATCTGACGCTTTATATCAAATTTGTCGGACATGTGTCAACCATTTGCTGAATTGATGAAGAAGAATGCACCATTTAAGTGGGACGACGAATGTCAAGAAGCATTCGATAGCATCAAGAGATACCTGCTAAATTCACCAATTCGGTGGCAATCCGGAAAGCCTCTCATTTTGTATCTGGTACCTTTGGAAGAATCTCGGAGCATTGCTTGCACAACACAATGAAGAAGGCAAAAAAAATGCGTTGTATTATATCAGTCGAAGATTGATAAGAGCTGAGGCAAAATACTCTCCGATCGAAGCATCTTGCCGATCTTCGCCCAAGCTTCGACATTATATGTTGTCACATAAGATAACACTCATCTCAAAGATCCGTTGAAGTTCTTGATGAATGAGACTAGCATTGATAGGTCGACACGATGGCGTGCTCACATTACAGTTGATATTGCATATGTATCTCAAAAGTTGTTAAGGGCAGAATCTTGCGATTTTCTCGCGGCATCCTATTCTAGCAGTGCGATCACGATGATTTACGATGAACATTCTAATTCGCGAGGGAGGAGGCTGAGATCTAGAAAATGTATTTCGACGATGCATCATTCATTAAACCTGCTCAGCCCCCAAATCTACCAAAAACAAGAGTTGGCGTTGGCCTTGTCTTCATTACACGGGAATGTGACATAATGAGGCATTATATAGGCTGACTGAGCCAAGAACCAACAATGAAGCTGAATACGAGGCATTGGTGATAGGTTTCGAAGAAGCTGTTGTTATTGACATCCAAAATTTAAGAATCTTTGGAGACTCTCAATTGATGATCAACCAAGTATTATCCACAAAATCAATAAGCTTAAATTGACGTACTATCATAGGCGAGTACTTGAGCTCATGAAGCAAATTCCGAACGTTAAACTGGCCCGAGTTTCTCGAAGAATAGCAAAGCAGATTGCCTCGCCAGTAGCAAAAGAAATGATGAACACGGACGACGATGATGTGTTGATTGAAATGTCGAGTGTTTTTCCGAATCCATACTCCGCAGTGAGGGGACATCAAACTTAAGCCAGCAGGAAGCAATTTAAATTGCTCCTCATTCTCCCAAAAAATGACAAGTACAAGAGAGAGAACAACTTAAAAGTACTATAAAGAAATCATGCGAAGCTTTCATAGTGGAAGAGCGATGATTGGAGACACCCTTCATCGATTATTTCAAGGAAATCAAATTGTCGAGTAATAAATCACTAGTCACGCAGATTACGAAAAGGATCCTACGATTTGCTTATGTTAATGATACATTGTACCACAGATCTTTTGAATAGATATGGCTGTGATGTTTAGGGATGGATGAAATCAACAAAGTTATGTCCGAAATTTATGAAGGACTTTGCAGGGCATATCTAAAAAAAAAAAAAAAAAATTAAGAGGATGTGATACTATTGGCCTTTAATGGTGAAAGACTGCATAGATCATGCCAGGAAATGTCACGAATGCCAAGTCCACGGGAATCTTATTCATCAACCTCAATCCTCACCCATAATAGCGTTCGAAGTTGGGGCATAGATATAATCGGCCCGATTGATCCTCCATCATCATTGACATCAATTCATTTTAGCAGCTACTGACTACTTTTCCAAATGGGCTAAAGCTGTTCCGTTTAAGGAAGTCATTGTTGATCGAGTCGCTAACTTCTTTATCAACAATGTTGTTATGATTGAGGTACTATGTGAATCATTTTGACAACGATCCAAACTTGCAAGTACGAAGATATCTGATTCGATCGACAAATCGATTGGCGATACTCATCAATCTACAATCCAAGAGCTAATAGTTTGGCAGAGGCTTTCAATAAAATTTTAGTAAAGTTGCTCAAAAGGATTCTCACAAAAAATAAAAAAGAGCGACACACAAAAAAGATGGAAGTACTCTGGGCATATAGAACAACTTTCAAAATGTCAACCAAGGCCACTCCTTATGCTCTAACATTTGAAGTTGAAGCTGTTTTGTCACTATAAGTTGAGCTACCATCACTTCGAGTAGCTGTCCAATTCAATCTTACTCAAGATGAGAACGCTTGTCTACGAATGGAAGAGTTGGATGTGCTTGACGTAGTTAGACTCCAAGCTCAACAAAGTTTAGAAATTTACCGAGCGAGGATGTCTAAAGCATTCAATAGTTCAGTACGTCTTCGAACATTTCAGAAAGGTGAATTGATTATGGTGCTGAGAAAGCTAATCATCACTCATCGCAAGATCGGTAGTAAATTTGAAGTTAACTGGGAAGATTCTTATGTCATAGAGAAGGTGTACGGAGGAGGAGCCTACCAACTTATTGACAAGAATAATCAACGACCGATGCCGCTAATCAATGATCGATATCTCAAGAAATATCATAACTGATTCTGGATAAATATATAAATACTTAAATGAATCTTACACTAGTAAGGCTTTCTTGCCAAATACACATATAATGTTATTTGAAGTTTCTCTTGTAAAACGAGAAAGCATTTTCAAGTTATTGCGAAAGTCTCTCCCTGTTAGACAGGGGGTATTTTTATATATTTAGTTAAGTTGACATCGTGCTTTAAGTCAATATTCTCAGGTAAATAGATATAATAATTAGCATGAGCTTCGTTTATTTATATTAAAGAAGTTCAAACTCTGTAATATATTTTGAACTAGTCTGCAATCCTCCTGTTAGACAGGGAGCATTTTTTAGTTTTTATAAATCAAAGCTGTTCAATCCTTCCCTGTGAAATAGGAGAGCTTCTTGTATATGCATTTAGGTTAGCATCGAGCTTTATGCTGAGATCCCTGAATATATCTATAGCTGTTATTATTAAAATTGTAGGTCTTACAAGAACAAAAAGAATCTACTTCAATGCACGAAAAGACAATCCTAAATGTCAAAAATTTTCCTCCAAGATTCGTCAAATGTCGAAGATCAAGTCAGAAGAACTTCTAATTTGGAAGCTTCAATCAATTAAGTTGGAAAAATATCAACCTCTATGTCTTCAAGTCTAGGACATGAATTAGTTCTAAAAGTCGAACTCAACAAATCCATAAGTGGCCGAGTTGTTGACGCTCTCCTCACTCAACAAGTCGCAAGAAAAGGCCGCAGTGAAAGAGCTCCCGTTCGTCAGTCTAATAACATGACCTCCAAGCCATCAGAGCTTAAGTCAAAGACTCGAGTAGGTTCTAAAGGTCGGATTCAACAAGCCCATAAATGGCTGAGTTGCTGACGCTTTACTCACTCAACAAGCGAGAAAAGGGCGTGAAAGAGCCCTTCGTCAGTCTAATGATGATAGTTATTCAATCTCAAAGTAGATCCAACTTAGTGACTACAAGCAACCAGAATCCAAGAGATCTTTCCACTTGATTGATGGATTAGGACAATCTGAGGAAACTCTCAATTCAGAGTTGCCTTAAATCAATCTATATATTGCCTGCAAGGTGATATTTCAATCCATTTTCAATGACGATCTACAAAAGCAGATCAAAGTCAATTCCTCATCAAAAGTCCAAAAGCGGCGAGGATGATGCAATTCCATAGTTCACACAAAGACAATGGTCGAACTAAAGGGTTTTCATGGTTATTCAGTATGTTAAAGCACACATTGTTAGACTGATAACTCAACATTGACCTAATATGAACCGGAAGGTTGGGTCAATTGTATGTACCCTTCAACGAGTCCACAAAGCGGCAAACAGACTTAGAAAGTCTCGACAAGTCAATATACAAATCGTGATCATCAAGTCAAAACAAAAGCTGGACGGAAGAATTTCAAATCTTAAAGTAAACAAACTTATTCCTCCATCCAACCCGGTCAAGCATGAAGCCAGGGTCAAAGGAAATCCAAATCTATGGAGACACTAAAGAAAGAGATTTTCAGCGAACCCATCGAACCAGAGAGTAGATGGTGGAAGAAGCTCTTCAGTGAACTTGTGGAAGTTGAAAGCTGTAGTGATCTAAGACTCATGGCCAGCTCAAAGGGTCAACCAGTTTTCAACAAACATGACTTGCTCCATGCGCAAATCATATTTGTTGGGGGGCATTTGTTGACATCCATGCATGCGCCATAAGTTAAGTCGAGCTCACAAGGTGAATTCGACAAGCTTCAACACGCAAATCGGAGCTGAAATGCACTCGTCGGCGTCGAAAATCAATCGAAATGATCTTCGATAGATCAACGGACTCCGTCATCGCGTTCAGAACGTCGAAATTAATCAGAATATGCATCTTGCATAATTCGATGGTCAATCGAGGGAGCGTCGTTCGCGCGTATCGAGGTCGAAGCGCGGCGATGCCCAAATGACCTCCGTTCGTGACATTGATCACGTCGTTAGTGTCGAAACGATAAAACCAGAAGGCGTAAATCTATTGGACAAGTCTGCGAAAATATCGGCGGGGAACGATGCAAATTTGAGCGAAATTGACCCGCGACTTCACCAACGACCTCCGTCGCGAAGCGGATGCGTTCGTCAGGAACATCAGAGTAACTTTGAATCGACATATATATTATCTATGTGACGATCTTGGTGCCAAAATTCAAATTAAGACAAATAAAATAATAAAAAATAAATCCGATAAATACTCATCTTATTATCCGAACCCTAAATTTTCCTATTTTCCCCCATCGGTCTCTGATTATCCACGCAACAGAAGCCCTTCTCTTTCCCGTGGTCCATCTCTCGCTCGCTCTCTCTCTCTCTCTCTCTCTCCCTCGCACTCCTCCCGCTCTTCTGATTGCCCATGTGGAGGTTTTCTCGCGAAAAAACCCGCCGGCATTGTAACAAATCACTGTTCACGGGCATTGTTCACGCGCCCGTGGCCTTCCCGCATTCGTGCCGACACAAAGCTGGCTATAAGTAGTCCCGCCTTTCTTGGCGTGGCGGGGAAATCTATACATGCTTGTTGGTATATAATTACTCGTACCGCTTCTTGCGTGCGGGAAATCTTGCTTGCATGTGTATAAATGCTTTCACCTTCATGGCGTGGAAATTTGTTTAGGTACCTGAGCTCATACATATCTTTCTTGGCATGGTGGGAAGCGTTCGGGTTGTGGTTTATACCCATATATATCTTTTCTTGGCGTGGTGCTTAATACCAAGTAGCCTTATCTGGGGGACGTCGGGATACTATCGAAATGGTATCAAACTTCACACCGATAGGGGGACCTGCACAGCTTGACATAAAGCCATGCCGCAATATAAAGTTGTTATTTAAACTAACATTGCAGGTTTATAAATACCCGTACACGCCTTTCTTGGCGTAGCGGGAAAATCTGTTTCAACGGGTATTTTAGAGCCCCATACATGCTTTTCTTGGCATGGTGGGAAGACACATTTAGGCCTTCGTTTATACCACCCATACACATTTTTCTTGGCGTGGTGGCGGACCCGATATCCAGTAGCCCATATCGGGATGGCGTTGGGATCTTTATCAAAATGTTATAAAACTACATGAGGTAAATCTCAATAAAATTCAATTCTTAAAATTAATATTTTAACTTGACATTACAAGAATATAAGTACTTATCATTTCTTGGCGTGCAGAAAATCATGTTACGTGTAGGTCTTTAGACATATGTGCCTTTCTTGGCATGACAAGATGACGCATTCGATCGTGGTATTTATACCACTCATACATGCCTTTCTTGGTATGGTGGGCGGACCCGTTGTGGCCTCATGTGTGGGACAGTCGGGAATATCTTGTCAAAATTTTATCTAAAATTATAAACTTGTAATAAACTCAATCAAAATAAGCAACATTATTTAAATTTCTAAAGTTAAATCAATTTGAAATTAAAACACCCGCATGGGTCCCGACACTATGCTAAATGCTTAAACGTAGTGTCTAAGGATGCTGCGCAGGTTGATTCGATTGAGTCTTAAGACCGGGTTCGGGTTAACAAATCTAAAAATTTAATGATGTTATTATAATATCTTTAACCTAATAAAATATTTGAGAAACTAATTCTGTTATATGACAACAGATTTGATCCTCTATTATTAAATTAATAGAGTCGGCAGGATCTGAAACAATGAAACAATAAATCACTCCGAGGATGGTTGTGTTGAATAAAGATTTCAACCGGAGGGGATGCTTTCATAAAAATGTGATTACAATTTCAAATCAAATTAAATCAAGTGTCAACTCAAATGCAAAATCCAATATGTAATTAAGTATTAAATATTTAAATGAAATTCAATCATTAAAGAACTTAAAGCTAAAACTCAATCCACTTTCCGCAATTTTTGCTGAAGATGACAAATTAAATAAAACTCTAGCTCACAAAGGAACTGATGTCAAATCAAGTACATGATTATGTTTAATCTCAAACAATTTCATGCCCGAGGGGATGTGGCCTGTCTCGATTGCTGATAGGCTCCACATGATCTGATTCGACGAAGTCCTCGGGTGGTGCCGCTAAATGACGTCATTATATCGGTCGCAAGTAGCGATATGCTCTCTCAATGGTATCTTTGAGATGTGAACCATAGTGCTTGATAGCAAAAGCTCTCGGTGGATTTAAGCTTGTCTCTTTAGACAAACATCATCCCAGGTCTACAAAGATTTCTTAGGCATGGCACATGATCAGGATCATTTGTCGGTTAGATTCTACCTAAGGTAGGGGCCATGACATGGGATGATGGAACATGATCTAGATCGGCGTCATCGTTCCCATAAATAAGTCAAAATGATAAATTTACAATTTTATACTCCACGTCATTCTTGTAAACGTTCCAATCTAATGACTAGCCTTCATCGATAGTTCTCTCTGAATTGG
The DNA here is from genome assembly GCA_021442155.1 of Cymbidium sinense. Lineage (NCBI taxonomy): Eukaryota > Viridiplantae > Streptophyta > Magnoliopsida > Asparagales > Orchidaceae > Cymbidium > Cymbidium sinense. The sequence goes on along the minus strand of CM038221.1, from coordinate 68,979,858 downwards.
GAGGGATAATTAACTATAGGTGTTTGCGCTTATAGGAAACCTGAAACCAGATCTAAAGTCCTCACAAAATGAGGACGAAATCTCTGAGTAGTGTTTTATTTACTATTCCATCTGCCTTCTGAAAATTTCACCGACATTTAATTCTTGCTCTCTTCATCAAGAGGTCGGTGGCGAATTTTCGGAGCCCACATTAGGTTTTTAAATGAGCGAAGTGATTCATGAATTGAAGTTTAAAGATGAATCTGAGTGCAACACTAGATGATCACTTGAGAGTGGCCTATGAAAATGCACTAGCACCTCTTACTATGAGTTCTGTCGTGATGGAAAACCATTATGATTAATAGATAAAAGTCTCCTACTCTAGTGACACCATAGATTAGGCTGAGATAGAATCCTGTTCCTTTTTTTTGGTTTTAGGCCTAGTATGACGGTTCTTTCAACTGCAGTGCATTATAAACAGAGTGATATTCTGATTTTGACCGGATTTGTTTTTGCATGCTTAAACTGAGAAGTTTATTTTTTCTCCGCCTAATCATCAAATTTTTTTTCCGAGGCTTTTTTCATGGTTTTTTGAGCTTTTAAAAATTGCAACACTTATTGGTATAGATGATAGATGATAGTTTAGGTTCTTAAATGAGCGAAGTGATTTTATGAATTGAAGTTTAAAGATGAATGTCAGTGCAACACTGGACGATCACTTGAGAGTGGCCTATGAAAATGCACTAGCAGCTATTGCTATGAGTTCTGTCGTGATGGAAAAACCATTATGATTAATTTTTTGATTAATTTTAATCCAATTAATCAGTCAAACATTTGATTTTCGATTAAGTTTATTTAAGAGCTAGATTATATATGTATTCAATCTAATTTAAAGAGTTGACCCTGTTAAGTTTTTGTGCAATATCTTAAAGCAATCAAAACCTTTAAGGGGATTTTTTGGCAAATAAAATTATTGAGATCGACCAAACAACTTGCTTGATTCGGCTATTCTTTCTATTGAATAAGAATAAGCTGTATGCACTCAGAAGTATTTCTATTTTTTCCCTACTATTTCATTATGTTGTGCGATGAATGGACATCAGCATTGAAGTTTCTGATATATATATATATGGTTTTTGATGTTTTCTGTTGTCCCATTTGAAATGTTCAAAACTTAAATTTAAACCCACCAACAAAATGCCCAACTAAGGCTCAGAAGCCTCTGTTAGAACTGTTCATTCAAGGACCATTAAACTTCAATCATGGCCCATCAAAAGCAGCAATTGATTGATTTCTCCAAGCATGCTAATAGCAGTAACAAACCGCCGGAAGAAGGTATATCACAGTCCTAAATCCATGTGAATTTCATTTCACCATGAAATCCTTATCCAAATAGCGATGATAATGGTGAACGGTGATGAGTCATAAGGTAACAGGAACAAAAATTAACAGTAAAATGATCCGCCATTATACAGCAACTCTTGCATATATATGTAGGACCCCAATTAATATTTGCTTGAACCTCCTTTTTGGAACCTAGAATCAATCGTAACAGATTAGCCCAAGTCCGTACTAAATCATGTAAAATGACCTAGCTCTATGGAATCAAATTAAAAAAACTAAAAAATGAACTTCAATTAATCATTTATTTTTTCTATGTTTCTGACCACTATAAACACGAAGATCCCCATCGCTATTTCAAAGCACAATTTTTTCCTAACTACTTCTGTAAGTTTTTGTGTAAACAATATTTTTTTAGACTCTTTTGAAATTTGCAAGACAAATTGATTAAGGTAACTGAATATGATTATGGTAAGGTGACCATTCAAGTAGATAGGCTAGGTAATTATGATTATGCTCGTGATCGAACCATGGTTCTATTAAATATATGCTACTCATATTCCTGAAGGCACCGATATTGTAATTCAATGCCATTTTTCTCATTGGATTTGTGATTGATCACTTATTCTGTTTACACATGAATTGGCATTGATTTGCTTCAAGATCGGTGTTCCTGATCAATGAGGCTCCTGCCAACTGCAGGGTCCAAGATGGTTAGATTCATGCTTCCAAATCCTTGCCTTTGCAGAAGGCCTATTTTCATGATTCAAACTCATGTGAATCATGTCACAAAAAGCTGCTCACCATATATATATATATATATTTCTTATGAAAACTATTAAACAATTTACCATTTGTAAATTTCTTCATTTTCTTCATACGTGGTTCTCTTTAAGCTCGTTTATGTTTTAACTTAAACAAGTTAATAATCATTCCTGCTGAAGTTAGAAGCAGTTGCCCGGTGGAAGATAGAGTAATTTAGCTAGCGTGGACCCGCATTTGAAACTCATATTATGCTTTCTTAAAAATGCGAGTAAAGCTCGCTTAACTTAAAAAAAAAAAAAAAAAGTTCATTCCTGCTGATACTATGGTCTGTTTCCATATGTACTCTACTTGCTGTAGCCATGTGAATTCTGTCAGTTGGAATTTTAAGTACTGTCCCTTCTTTTTTCTTTAGGTATTGACAGTTTGGATGATGGAAATTAACAGCTTTGCACAACTGACAGGATTTTTACGAGTGTATCTTGTACTTACAATGACTGTAGCCTATTTCTTTGTTATTTTCACCTTACCAGGATTTCCGAAACAAGTACTAGCACTTACTTTTAAGCGGAGTTGTTATGTTACATCGTTCACTTAAGCATGAGAAGGATTATTTCTTTTGGTACCTTAAATTATTAGTTTTCAATGAAAATAAGTTCACACAAACTCCTCTTACAGTCATTTAGACTCATTTTGGATATCTCTCCTGTATAGTACTATAGTGTTGTGATGTGTTATACTGTCAAATAAAATAGATGATTTTTTTTATTAAACTATGATAAATTAGTGTCTAAAATGCTGCAAGAGATGTGATTGTTCTGTTAAATAGCTGTTCAACACTAATATGAGATGTGCTAAGAAGTTCATGTAAATTATAACATAATATCCAAACCTTAATCAGCCGTGCAAGCAATCAAGATACAGAATTCAATAAGAGCTCGTAATTACATGAAGATCAAGCTTCCTAGTCATACCTACTAATTTTCCTTCATCAGCGGCACGAAAGAATAGAAGATAACACACCAAGCCAAAACAAGATCCAAGAAAATCGAAGAAGGAAAATTAGAAGGATAAACAAGGATACTTCTAGATACATCTATAGATGAAGAGAAGTATCAACATCCCCTTCGCTGTAAGCAAGAGGCTGCATAGAGACCGGGCTCTCAAAATTTTGAACTTCATTATTTTCATTGAGCGATCTAAGGCTTGATGATGGACCTCCGCTCAGTGGTCGCGATGGATGGATTAGGTCAGGGTGGATGAACCACTTCGATGTTGCTGGTTGTTGTTGTTGTTGTTGTTGTTCATAATATGCGCTCGGGCTCCTCCTTCCTGCAGCTATGGCTTTAATCTGCTCCTTTTCCTCTCTCAACTCTTTTACTCTCCAGCTTCGCTGTCTTTCTTCCCCATCAGAACTCAAAAACTCTGTCCACAGTAGACTATGCTCTGCGAGACTGATGGGAATTGAATTGTATATTTCTTGGTTTACAGGCGACTCAGTCCTCCTTCCAAGTTGAAGTATTTATATGGAGTAAGTATTGTCTTCTTGCATTTATATTATATGATTATATGCTACATTTATTCATCAGCGATGATGTGAAGGGTATAGAAGGAATCAGGAGGCTTTGTGTAAAGTCCAAGAGAGTAATGGCTCTCGCAAGCCATCTAAGGAGATGGGTTGGTGGGTGGACTTATTTAAGGGAAGAAGATTGAGGCGAGGGTTTAAAAAGTCCAAAAGGGGTTTTGTAGCTTAGCATTTGGATGCGGCCTGGAGGAGAATAAAATGGTTCTGTGATGGTTTTTGTCGCCTTGCCCTTTTGATTCTGAGAGGAGAAGTGCTTTATTGTTGCTTCTAATGAACATTGTCCCTTTTTTCTTTTATTCTTCTTTTTGTTGGTTCGTGCTTTTGATATTTCTGATTTCTTTATCATATGGCGAGGTGTTTATTGGGCTTTAGTTGGATTTTATTAAACGGTTCCTGATATCTTAGCTAGATATTGGTTTGTGTGTTTTGGTCTTATTCCTTTCATGGTTTGAAGGGCCCATTCTTTTCTTTGGGTTCTTTCTCTAACCACCTTTGGTGTGTTGGGCTAGGGAATGATTTTTGGGATTGATGATGATGGTTTTGGAAAAATAAAATAGGTTTAGTTTATCATGATTAAATTTTTTTATTGCGGTAAATTATAGTCACTTGGATTTACTTTAAGATGAGTGCAATATAAAGTTTGATTGATTTTTTCATATAATGTGCTCATTTTTGAATACATTATGATCAAAATTTGGTCAATATCTTTGTCCAATTATTTATTTATTTATATTAAAAGGACTTTGATGTAACTTTTGATTTTATTATTATGATTGTTGTTTTTTTTATTCTTACTTGCATTCAATTTCTCTTTTGTCCTTTAGATATTTGGATGGTATGGCATGCTTTTCTCTAAACTCTTATTTCCTCAATTGATGCCCTTTGACCCAGACTTTGGAACCTATTATATGAGGTCTATCGGATTTTTTTTTTTTTTTTTGGGGACAGAATTGTTCATTAATGCAAATTGTGCATACTATCCCTCAAATAGCAACCATTATCTATGTGGATGTTTAGCTATTGATTAATGCTCAAAATATTTTATGGTTGTTTAGATGTATATAAATCAAATTTAAAAATTTTTTGTGTTTGATTTGAGTTAAAGTATAAGTAATATAAATTTTAAAAGTGGTCTCTAACAATGACTTTGGTAGAGGCCAGAGGCCGGCGACTATTGAGGGTGATTGTGGTGGCCACAGTAGATAGTAGTAGTCGGTGGCGGTTTGTTTTACACCGATTTGTGTAAAATAAAATCGCTCAAATCAGTTGAATGTTTTTTCCACTAAATTTGAATTATATGGTAAAAAATATATATTAAAATTTTATCTAGTATTATTTTTTAATCAATCAAATAGGGTGATTTCTCTTAAAATACACTTACCTTTCTATTAGTGATAACTGAAGAACGTTTGAGCTCCTAATTTCAAATCTTTAGTTTCCTTCAAAGAGTCTTATCTTATTTAAATGTCCTGAAACCAGTTCTAGTTATTTGGAAGGACCCAACTTTGAATTAAAAGTTTTTAGCAGTTCACTTTGTCAATTCTACTTAAATTTCTCCATTAACTTCCCAACGTACATTTTTTTAACCTTTGGAGTTTTACTAATGGCTGATTAGGTTTCCGCATCACGTCAAAATCAATTTCAAACCATTTTAGAAATTTAGTTTTTAAGGGTCAACAGTACTCTGTCAACGCTGCACGTGCAGTCAAACATATAATGTTGTTGCCAATTGATTTCTTCTGGCTAAATTAGAGGCTCATTAACTTGTCCTGTATTGGTCATCAACAATCTTGGTTTGAGAAGAGGGTATTTTGTTGCTTACTTCGTGGGAGAAATTTGCAATCAAAATATTATATTTTTCAACTTGATTTAACTATTTATGATGACGATTTAGAGTTATGATTTGATTTTTTAAATTAAAAAAAATTATATACCCATTATATCTTTTTCATATAATTTTTTTATTTTTGCAATATTTTATTATTATTTTTTGTTTTCAAATAACTAGAGCTCTTCCCAGCACTCTTATTTGTGGTTGTTTTTGTTAACTTTATTTGATTTTGAATTGAAATTAGTTGAGTTTTTAGGTGTTTTAAATTTAACTTGAATCAAAATAATTTTTTTAGATTCAAAAAATTTTGTATATTTATATTTGTGACTTGTATGTATTAGATGGGTCAATATTTTGATAAAAGATGAATGGGCTTGATTTGATTCAAAAATTTTGCTTTGTGAATTAATTTATTTGGTTCAATTCATATGAATTTGATCTTTATCCTATGTTCAATTTGCAAATTAAACTTTCAGCCCTAATGATACATTGATATTGAGTTCAAAGAATACAGCTGATAATAACTCATTTGTGCATACTAATTGGGGCAGGTAGATAACCCAACTCCTTAAATAAATAAATAACCAAACACAGACAAGGCTTATTTTATAACTTCATACTATCAAACGAAAATAAATAGATATTCTATTTCATTTTTTTTCTATAAAATGACACCAACCAATCCATATATACATACAAAAACAGTCCTTACATAGCTGTTGAAGGACCTTCCTCAATTTTTTTTAATAGAAATGCATTACAGACTATTCAGCTTTGCATTAAAATGGTGTCTGTGAAAAAAACAATGAATTAGGTCATAAAAAAAAATCATATATTTTGCATGCCAAGAGGTAAGAGATGTGAAAGGTGAAATCAGCAGCCATTATTAAATTAATGGAATTATTTAATAATAAATTGCACTTGCAATCAATAAAAAAATATATAAATAAATTGAAATTAACTGAATATAAGAAAGGATAATACATGTGGTAAGAACTATATCATTGGCACATTAGATTAGGAGCCCTTGTTAACTTGTCATCTGCAGAGGGCCTCAAAGGCCTTTCTTTTTCCTCTATTTTCAGTCCTCACACTCATAATATATTTCACGAGAACTGCAAGATAGCTTTCTGGTAGGCTGCTGCTTCCTTTATCTTTGTCCTCAGAATTCCTGCAAAATTAAGCAAATTAATCTAAAGCAGACCATTAAAACTATAAAGTTCATAAAAGGTATCCCAATCAGTATGAATAATACCAGAGTTTGTTGGTTGATGGCATGAGAGTGGTTGTTAAGTGAATCAGAGCTTATTTTGAGAGGAAATTGAAAGGTGTCACATTTAGCAATGGGTAACCATTCAGCAAGAAATGATTGGGTGGCGTACAATTAGGAGCTATTTGGTTGCAAGTATTTATAATGTACTGTAAATCAAATGCACGCATTCCCAAAATTTCACTGTTAGGCACACTACATTTAAAATGCAGTGTATTTTAAGAGTATCTGAAATACATTCTCTAGTTCAACTTTGATATATTTGAAATTTATCAAATTTAAGTGAATTTCAAATACCATTTGGTGAGAGAAGACTGGCCGTCGCCGCCACTAGCCATCACCACTCGTTGCCACTGTTTGTCGTCGTTGGCCATCAACAATCTTTTTTTACTTTGCATTTCTTTGAACTTAATAAAAAACGTGTAAAATCTTGCATTTATAGAGTTTTCAACTAAACAACCTAAAGTATTTCAAATACATTACTTTTACTTTAACCTCTGTTTCAAATTCAACCGACCAAATTGCACCAGGTAAAAAGTGTTCACATTTGTCAATAATCTCCATCATACTTTGCTTGATATTATATTTCCTTACCTATACAGTACTACAGATAATACTTCTGATCATGTTGGTTTCGTCTGAGCCACAAAACATACAGCAAACTAATTTTATAGGTTCGGCAGATTGGAAAGTGTATCGGATTGGAAGAAACATCTTAGCAGATTCAAAACTCAGTTTGGATGAGTTCTATTCCTTAGCTCTCCTTGAACAAAGTTATAGTAGTGTCAGTAAGATAAAGTAGAAGATATTTAAATGAAAGACAAGTTAATAAATAGAAACACATCTCAGCTGACAAAAAGGTGTTAGAGAAGGACAAAGCTAGCTGGACCTACAGGAAATTGCTGTTAGTTCAGCAGCATCATAGGAATATTTGGCTCAATAGGTGAGGAATTTTATGTATTGAAAATATCATCCAATGCACCTTAAGGGCTTTTATAAGCTATATAAGTTGAAGAAATTTAAATCATCTCTCAAGAAAGCGAAGTATCATTAGATTAAGAAACAGACCACAGGAATACCAAAATCAATTGTTAGAGAACCTTTTGATAGGCAAGTGGTGTAGAGCTCAAGGGTGGTAACTAATTTTTTTTCCACAAAATTTGCAAAACCTCTATGATAAGCATTAAAGATTGTCATATCGCAATGTTAGAGATAATATGTACTATCAATACTTCCATCAAAGGATCCATAAGCTTAAATCATGTGAAGCAAGCCCAAATAGGCCTATCCAGATGATGTTTGAGTTGATTTAGGATGAAAATAAAAGCACTGACTAAGAGAAATAAACATAATAAACTACTAAATATGAATAAATCAATGTAAATTTGTTTTATATATTGAGCACATAAAATTGTCTATTGCACTTAAAATAATATAAGCAAACAACAACAACAACAACAAAATCCCACTAGGTGGAAGATGAATCCTTCGCCTCATTGTGTCATTAGAAATTCTCATTTAATTCAAGTATACTAAGATCATTTTTATACATCTTAACAAAGTTTTAGGTCTACCTCTACCTTTCTTAACATAAAGAGAAATCTAAAGATCTACTCTTAATGGTGATAATGACGCATGTACCAAACCATCCAAGGACTCTTAATCTTATCTACCATGGAGTTACTCCAACTTTGAACATACTCATTTTGCATTCTATCTCTAAGAAAGCCACTCATCCAAGCATCCTCATATCTCGTAATACTTAACTTAGTCTTATAAGCTTTTTATGCCAACATTCTGCATATAACTCATCTGTCTTAATCTTATAAAATTTTCCCAAGTTTAAGTAACTTTTCTAATATACACAAAGGAGATTTCCACTTCAACCATCCAACTTGAATTCAATAACATCTCCATCTATCAATTAACAATAGAGCCTAAATATCCAGATGACTCTTGTTAATGATCACCTAAATAAACACTACTAAAAAACATCTACAACTAAAATTACAATATATTGTTTTAGATCTAGCACTAAAAAATTTAGACTCTAAAGTTGACCTCCATAAGTTTTATATGGACTCTCTGCAGTTTGATGTTTTGATGAAAACAACAATAACTCCAAATTTTGTGAATGAGGCAAAAAATTTATCCTACTTGCAAATAAAGACAAATAACCTCTGCCTATATTAGGGTTTCTTGAAACCCTAATAGTACTACTAGGCTCTCTCTTAAACAATGGCACTATTCGTAGGACTTAACATGAAAATTGGTATAATGTCATAACAAGTTTTATATGAAATCAAAATAATAATATCAAGGTTTCCTATCAAATCATAGTAGTATTGCCTGGTTTTTACAAAACAGCTATAAGCCTAGGTTAGTTCTCACTACTTGTAAAATATGTTTAAGTAATAAATATTATTTAAAATTACACAATAAGAAATAGGCTTCTACGCCATTTGTAAAAGGTGAAAGCCTCAAAAACAAGTGATTAGGTGATTTAAAATTTCAATACATTTAATATATAAAATAAATCCTATTTATTATTTCTCAAGAATTAAACCACAAATAAATAGAATTGAAAATTGAAATTGCACGTACTTCGACTCCCAACCGCTTTTACCTAAGAATGAGAGAGGAGAGAAAGCAACTCACTATAATGATGATTCTAATGAAAAGCCAAATAATTAATGGGAGTAAGGGAGACTTGTGAATTCATAGATATAATCTAAATAACTTAACACTAATTATTTATGTTTAAGTGGAAGTATGAGAGACTTATTGTTATGATTTATTTTGATGATAGTATTTACTTATTATTTTAATGATTTGATTCTGATTTAATAGAGAATGAGGATCCCTAAAGCTAGCCCCAAATATCTAGGTTAAGTCTACAGAGATGATTTTATAAATTCAACAATTATGCATGTCAGGAGATTTTGCTGAAGTTATATTTCCAAAGAAGATGCATTTTCATTTACATCTTTGTTTATAAAAGTTATTTAATCCTTAATATGCTGACATTATAGTATTATAGACCATCGCTATTATGTTTTTAATACACTTCATACCATGATTACATTGGAACCTTGGTTTTTAATACACTTGAATAAGATGTCGTCCATCTCATAGTTTTCCAATAAATATCATTGAACCTTTCCAAATCCCTTAGGACATTCTTCACATGTTTAAATTTAATCTTAGCTTGTGATAGAATAATTAAATTATTCATCACAACAACAACATGAAGCTTATCCAAATATATGAAGTCAGGTTCATTCTTCATTCATTTTTGTTGTATGTCGGAAAAAGTAGATAGATAAGATTAGGATTTTATATTTGGCCATAAAGCACGTCAATGACCCGATTAGGAGAGTAGATCATTATATTTGCCTTTATGTTAAGAAAGGTGTATAGAAAAAGACTTTAAGATGTATAAAAATGATCTTTGCATTTCAATTAAACCAAATATGGATGATTCCAATAGACTTAGATTCATTAAATAGTGGGATTATGGCTTGTTGTTGTTGTTGTTGTTGTACTAGAGATGTTAATCTATCTTATTCCAATCATTTTGTGCAACTTATATCTTTGGAAACTTTGGTTCACCCTTTTCCTTACAATTTTAAAACCATTCCATATACTTTGTGGATGTAACTTCTCCCTCCATATTATATGCTCAAATAGAAACAAGATTATAAATTTCATCTAAGACGGTCTACGCTTATCTAGTTTTGTTGTTAAAAGCTAACTTCTTAACTATAGTTACTATTTTGCTTTTTCTTAAACAAATTATCAAAGGAAAAAAATTGAAGAAAAATAATGAAAAAGTTGTTATCCAAAATTCTAAATGGATAATGTCTTTTTATTGGCTGAATTTTCTTCACAAAGGCAGTTAGAAAGCTATCTTAAATAAAGCCTACATATCATAATTTTTGCTCTACTAATCAAAAGCACATACTTTCTAAAGATTTCCTCATTGTTCTTACTTTCACTTCTCTAAAACAAGCTTACATTTATTAGAACTATGATATCTATAAATAATAAATGCCAAGTTATCTCATTTTAAATATACTTCATAATCATCCCATATTAAGTGCAAAAAAATATTAACTTAATGCTAATCCATGATGGAATCCAACTATGATTGAGAACTTTATGGTCACTCTATAATTACTCTACTCAACTCATCATTGGGTAAAAAAAAAAAAGAACTTAAAATTAATCCATGATGTGATCTAACCATCACTGAGAACTTCATGATTATTTCTTACTTTTAAAGCTGGTCAATCCAGCATCCATATCTTTAATAACTAAAATACAAATAATTGCACTATAAATATAGTTCAATCATCATCTACAATGATTTACAAAACTTATCCTCCAAAATTGCAATAATTATTCATCATGTTGACCTCTAAACATAATGAGCACTTTACTCCAAACAAAATAGATAATTACTTTCTTGTTGCTCCTGCAGCTTGCTTACACTTAACATGATACGCAAGTATTTGTTCTCCGTAGGAGGTCAAGGTTTTCAGGTTTTGTTCTCTGTAGGAGGTCAGGTGGCTGCATCTTCAACTCTTACATCATGTCAAACACCAGTATTGAATCACTCAAAATTATTTGGATCCAGCTTTATGAATACTCATTCCAACCTACTTTAGGCAAATTATTTTCACAACCTAGTCATTGTTAGTAGCCTAAGATTAAAACAAGAAATTCACCTTCATAAACCTAACTAGAGATTTATCAAAGATGTGACTTTAGAGTAAGTAGATGGTGAAGCAAGTTCATGCATAGAAAGGGAATGGTGGGAACTGATGCTTGGGATTTGGAAAGCTACATCTATCCCTGAAGTAGATAATTCACATTCAAAAGAAATAGCATGCAAAGTGAAAGGCTGTTATAAATCTCACAGGTAGCAGCACCATATAAACAAATTTTTTTATCATAAACAAAAAAAAAAACACTTCAATTTTTATCATAAATGCAGTAGGATGTCACAAAGTGCATGGCATAGTTCTACTTTTTGCAACGGAAAACCAACTTTTAACCTATATTGCAATATAGAAATCCTTCCAAAACCAGCATCCATCAAGAACATAGACTGCAATTTTATGTTATGCATGCACATGTTATTATTTAAGTAGATGTCTCATGAAACAAAAGAAAGGAAATTGTGAAGTATTTAAAAAAAAACTTGCTATGAGTAATGAAGCTAATGAAGGACGCTACCTGAAAACATTAAGATGTATGGTTTCTTGGCTGGCATTGTTGACTTTCTTAAGAGATTCCAACTTGAACTTTCCGCGTATCCACTGCAAAATGTAAGACAGACGCACAAATCAGCTCAACATCCTACAATAATAATTCACTCAAAAGATACAATCCAAAACATTTTATTTTAGTTATTAGATCTGAAGCCAATTTTGAACCATTCAACGGGTAGGTCCAGCAGGTCAAAAGTAGAGTAATTACTATTTATTATGACATGAAAAGTGAAAAACCTTATTATAATAATGACTACATGTTTAATAAATGTGGAGCTACAAATTATTTTTGTTCACCCTAATATAACATTCATGAAAATTTAGATGTTTTAATCTATTTACCTCACCTAATTCAGGTATCTGAGAGCCATTGGATTCACTACTGGTCTACTACTACCTTTTTCTTAATAAAACTTGTGGCTCAATCTAAATCATTTCAGTTAGATGGCATCAACAATTCAATTAATGGACAAAATGAGGTTATAATCAGAGTAATCAGGCCAACTGACTATGCATCAGCAATGTAATTACCATTCGAAGACCGAGAGCACTGTTCTTCAGGCCTTCCCCCAATCAAGCATTGGCATTGGGTTGCAGCACAAAAAATCCATTTGCATTTCCTTTATTTATGAGGAACTCAAAGCCAGAAAAGCCATCATATCTTTAATTTATCAGCAACATGACTTTGGTCAGTATAGTTCTCTTCTTTAGGAACTTCATCATCCAAAATAGCATAGGTGTGGAAAGAGGGAGGATGACCCCTAGCTTCCATAACATGAAGAAGCTTTATGCAAAAATCTGGCTTTCCTTCCTTCAACAAGCCATCAATAAGGACTGTCCACACAATCTCATCCGGATTCCATTCCTGCAGAAGCATGTTTTCAAACAGATCTTGAGCATCTTCAATCCGCTCCACTTTACAGAGAGCGCAGATTAATGCTTTGTAGCAAACCAGGTGAAGTGCAAATCCCCTGTCAGCCATTGTCTTCAAGATTTCTAGAGCATTATCTACCATCAAGTGCTTAGAAAACACTAGCAACAAGGAATAAAATGTCTCCTCTTTTGGAAGAAAGCCCTGGTTGATCATGCTTCTACTCAGTTCATCCGCCTCATACCACCTCCCTTCTCTACACAACCCACTTATCAAAGTATTATAAATATCATCGTTAAGTTCGCAACCAAATTCAACTAACTTATTTAACAAGCTTGAAATAGTGTCGATCTCTGTATCTTTTTCTGCCAAACCGTAAGTGGAGCTTGCATTTGATAAAATTGCAAGTTTTTGTTCCATTAGCTGGCGTTCATTTTGCAATCCTTTTCTTAGAACAGCATAAGTTCCATAATTTGCTCTACACCCAGAATCCACCATTCGCTTCATAAGTGAAAAAGCAAGATCTAGCCTACCTAACAGAACATAACCATCCATCAATATAGTGAATGATACACGATCAGGTAATAACCCATTTTCTACCAATCCTGCAAACATTTGTTCAGCCTCCTTGACATTTCCTTCTCGAAGCAAGCCAGAAATTAGAACATTATAGGTGTGGAGATTGGGAGCACAACCCTGCTTCATCATCTCATCCATGATTTTGAGTCCACTAGAGGTGGCACCATTTCTGCACAATCCATCCACCAAAGCTGTGTATGTAACAACATTAGGTAAAAGGTTTTGCTTGAACATTTGATCGAACATCTTCTCGGCTTCTGTGAGTCGATTTTCCTTTGAAAACCCACTAATCACAGCATTATAAGTTTGCACATTTGGATTGCAACCATTCTCCTTCATGTCCTCTAGCAACAGCAATGCAGCATCCAGCTTCTTGTTCTTGCAACACCCATCAATAAGTGCGGTATAGGTAACCTCATTGGGTCTCAGACCTAATTGTTGCATCTCCTCAAATGCCTTAGAAGCCAAATCCAGCTTTCCTGCTTCGCAAAATCCATATATGAGTTCAGTGTAAGTCCACTCATCAGGACTGCACCCATTCTCCTTCATAAAATTCACCAAGCGTATTGCATTACTCAAATTACCAGTTTTACAATACCCATTAATGATGGTATTGTAAGTAATCTGGTTTGGTGAAGGGCCAAATTTAAGCATCTTATGTAAAACAACCATCGCTTTCTCAACTCTTTCCATCAAACAGTGTCCTTTGATCATCTCATTGCATGTTTGGGTATTTGGAAAGCAACCTAGTCTCTCCATCATACTGAAAACCCTAAAAGCAGACTGAACCTTCCCCATTTCACATAGTCCATTAATCAACGCATTGTATGTTGCTGTATTTGGTTCCAAACCATTCAAAACCATTTTGTTAAACAATCCAACCGCTAATTCTATCATGTTTGATCTACAAAGGCCACTGATAAGTGCAGTGTAAGTCTGAACATTTGGTCTACATCCCCACTTTTTCATATCCCCAATCAAATTGCTGGCCTCTCCCAGATGCCCGCCATTGCACAGTACTGTAATGGGCAGAGTATAGGTGTACACAGTCGGTATGATGCCCCTCTCCACCATCTCCTTCATCAAATTCAAAGCATCATTCACCTTCCCTTCATCACACAACCCATTGATCAAAGTCGAGTAAGTCACAGAATTAGGCTCACAACCCTTCTTCTGCATGTAATCAAAAACCCTGAATGCAGAATAGAGGTCTCCGTTCCTGCAGAGCCCTAATATGATCGACGTGTAAGTGAAAGTATCAGGTAAGAGATCACACTGTAAAACCCTGTTCAATATCGCCTTCGCCTCCTTTAACTTCCCATTCCTGCACAAAACATTGATCACCGCATTAAAAGTTACAATTGTGGGCTCTACACCACTTCCCATCATCTGTCGGTAAACATCGACAGCAAGCCGATCAAATCCAGCTTACCCAACCGAATCAATATCGTATTGTAACAGAAAACATCGAGAGTGAAACCCTTCGCATCCAAATCCTGAAGCACATCGATTGTTTTAACAATTTCCTGCTCCGTCTCGCAGGACTTAATCATCTGGATCCTAAGCCTATGCGCGGGGACGAAGAGACAGGCGGCAACAAGGCGATGGAGGATGGTGGCGTACGAGTCAATAAAATGTTCGTGGAAATGCCTTGGGGAGAGAAAATGAAAGAAATCAAGGGCGTGGAGAGGATCGGGGTGGGAGCGGAGTATTTCGAGTGTTTGCTGAGGTTGAAGAGAAAGGGCGAGACGGCAGAAATCGGGGCTATGGCGCCATTGAGGGTCAGCGAGGATTTGGTGGATGGACGGCGATGGATCAGTTTCGATGAGAGTGGAGAGACAGCGGGGAAAACGAAAGAGAAAGGAGGGAGTTTGGAGCTGTAGCCGGAAGTTGAGGAGGGGATGGAGAAGAGAGTAGGAGATAGGAGTTCTCACCATTGAAGGACATGAGTTTCATTTCATTTGCCGGCGGAGGCGGCGGAAACGGAGGCCGCCGTACTTGAAGAGTGAAGGGTTAGGAGAAGGCCACGGCGGCGCGATTTGAGAGCTTGTGGTGGACCTTGGAGGAACGATTGAACGAAGGCCCCCTGGCGGCCTTCTTCGCGTGAGCAATTAGGACTTTATTTATTTAAAGAATAATGCTTTTCAGAACAAAATTGGTAACAACAAGATTGAAAAAAAAAAAACTCGAAGTATATAAATAAAGATATATATATATATATATATATATATATATATATATATATATATATATATATATATATATATATATATATATATATAATAATAGGATAAAATAAAGTAGGAAGACTTATTTATATATCACATAATTCTTATGCATTTATATATATAATTTTTAAAATTAAATATTTATTTATATAACACTTTTCTATGATTAAAAAGATGCATTTTTTTTTTTAAAAATTGAGTAATGATAATATTTTTGATGTGATATTAAAGATTAAGATGTTATATATATAAAAATTAAAATTTAGATATTAGATATATAAAATACATAAAATTATATGGTATATATATATATATATATATATATATATATATATATATATATATATATATATATATATATATATACATATATATATATATATATATATCCCCAAATAAAATAAGTGTTATATAATATGCCTACGGAAGGGCATGAAACAAACACAGCAATAAAATAGGGTTTTAAACTTTTAACGTAGACGAGTTGGGTTTTACAATAAATGGGCACTTCAAAATGTTTTGTTATTCCTCTTGCACACATATTGGACATAAGCATTGGTGCAACATTCTCCAATATATTCAAAAATGTATTTAGGTTATTTAGAAGTCAAATTTGCTTTTGATGACGTTGTTGTATGAGTTGAACATGTCTTGACACACTATTAGGACACGAGTTTGTGATAGACTAAAACAATTTAAAAATTTTATTCTGCGGTGATGTATCAGATCATGAATAAAATCGAATTAAAAGTTCAATTGCAAGAATTAAAATCAAAAGTCAAGGAAGAGAATAAAAAATTAATCCAACTATAAAAGTCCAAAAAATTAATCATAATCTATAATATTTTAATATATTTTTTATTTTAATTTGTCATCTAAGAACTTGTATGATTGGTTAAGATATGAATGAGTCATTAAAAAAGAGTGATTAGAATATCTTCTTCATAAATGGCCATCAACCATTTTCTTTCCTCTCTTTTTTCAGTTCTTTTTCACTCAAAAGTTTTAGCATGTATATAAATATGAGCTAAAATATTTTATAACTTCAGTTATTTAATGAATTATTTTGAATGAAGTATTACATTTTTCATTAATTTTGTTTTTGATAACTCAAATTTTGTATTTTTTCTAAACTGAGATAAGATACTTATCATTATTATATTTGGTAGTTATCATTATCCTCTTAATCTCTTGCTCCAACTTTCTTACACCCTTTTACAAATCCTTATCATCCTTCAATATTAGCCATTACCAATCCCAAACTTCACATCCACTCCAAAATTTTATCTAAAATTCTAGGTAAAGCTTAGACCTAGTCTCATTCTCTACCCTTATTCTCTTATAAATATGATCAAACCTAACTATCTACTCCATATCATTAATTCACATTTTAAGTTAATCATTCATAATTATTTCTAGTCATTTATCCCACCTAAAATCTATTTCCTAAAGTGATATTCTAAATCAACCCATACTATCTCAATCAAAGCTAGTCTTGGAAGTTCTATAAAAAAAAGCATACAAAACCTATCAATATTTTATCAAAAACTCAATAATCATCTTCAGATATTAATTTCAAAATTCATAGTTGATATGACACTTAAAATACTATTAGTCGAAGCACGAATCTTGATGTTAAAAGCAAGCTGATCCGAAGTTGAAATTGGTCGAGATCAAGCTCTTAAAATATCCTTGGAAACTTTGGGATATCACTTAAATCCCTAAATAGCTCTCAAATATAAAGTGTTTATAGTCAAATCGAGCGCCTCGATGAGCCGGTTCCAACAAGCCAAAGATCTTACACCGACTTCATTTGAGCATTCAAATAAAATACATCATATGATCAAGGGGATCATTTTAAGTCCGATGAAGTGGAGTGGTTTTTGCATGTGTATTTATGAGACGCCACTCCTCCAATCTATAAATAGCCTCATTCCTCATATGAGGAGGCCAGCAAGAGAGAGGAGAGAGCTCTAAAGATCCTCCAAGTAACATCGCCACTGACGGCAACCACCAGCCACCACCGCCGCCAGCTCGTTGATCCTTGCCGTCAATATCCGATCTTCATCATGATGACTTCTACCGATTGTTCCCGTGATCATTATTCGATTGCCAGAATTGTTCCACGATTTCTACTCATGCATCAGCTTCAATTATCACCGCTACTACAAGAATCGTTATAATTACTTGTCACATTGTTCTTTTCTCATATACAATTCTGTAATCCCGGTATCGGGAAGATCTTGTACTCTTAAACAAATACATAGTGGAAGCTTTTTGCTGGGCTAGGCCCCGTGATTTTTCCCTCTTTGCGAGATTTTCCACGTAAAAATTTTGGAGTTTTATTGTTCACTCTTTAAATACCTGTGTGTGTGTTGAATTTCACAATGAAGCTAAGGCGAATACTTTTACTCTACCACAATTAGTTAGACGCATAGCCAGTTGTCATGAGAATTTACAACCCTTCAATCACAATTCTGAACACTCTCATATATTAATAAAGCAATACTGTAAAAGCCTCCGCTCCAACTCTCTCAAAACCAATCCTTGAACCAAGGATGCCAACCTTCGCCTCACTTCCCCTTGATAGCGCGACAAGAATCTCTTTAGAAGATCGTAGCGCCAATGGAAGAGTCTCAAAATGAGATGATTTGATTTTACTTGAGGAACACAACACTTACCGCTAGAAACACATCTCCCCATCGAGCAATGGGAGGTCAAAATGCTAATTTCCTTGACATGAAGTTCCTCCGTAGAGACCGTGATGTCGATCTCCTCGACATCGCTACTTACTCATCCATCCAACCGATCGCTAATCCACCAATTATTAGCTTGACACATTCTCATCCCAATTCTCCATGTTATACGTAATTAATGCTTAATGCAAGACAATTTCACCTCCAAGATAGAAATCATCTTCCCCTCACCGCGAGGAATCTCACCTTTAGCTGAAGCTATTCTTCAACATCCTATTCCCGTGGGTTTCAAGCTTCCGAACATTGATTCCTATGATGGGGCGACTGACCCACATGAACACATCGACCATTATAGGACTATCATGCATATACAATGAGCTTCCGACACACTGCTTTGTCAGGTCTTTCCAATTACCCTCAAAGGACAAGCTCACACTTAGTTCTACTCCCTTTCAAGGGAATCTATCTATACCTTTGACGAACTCGCCAAGATTTTTGTAGAACAGTTCATTGCAAACTGGAGGATCATTAAAGATTCCTTCCATCTCTCTGGCATTCATCAAAACGAGGGCGAATCACTTAAGGAATACTTCTATAGGTTCTCCTTAGAAGCTCGCCAAATACCGAGTGTAACGAACTATTAAGAGGAGTTTTCCTTGAGGACTCGCCAGCCTTTTACTGCCACTAATGTAGACACGGTCCGCTTCATATGCCAACTTGGTTCATCGGTGGAAGCACAAATCTCTACCGATGAGGCTATTACACGCCCATTGCAAACAATTTGAGCAATCTACTGTGAAAGCGAAAAAGCACCTGTGGAATGCGGACACCCCTATCAAAAGAAGCAACAAGGCGCCATGATCTCCTCCACGACCCTCATATCAACGCGGAACCACCACCGAAGAAATATACACGCCAACACATCTCGTGTTAACCTCCTAATGGCTATTCAAGATGAAGAAAATATCAAGTGGCGCGATTCATCAAACCAAATTCAGAAAATCAAGAGCAATATTATCACTTCCATCGAAGTCATGGACATACTACTGAGACATGCAAATAACTCAAAGAAGAAATTGAGAGGCTCATTTAGCAAGGATATCTACGTCGATTTATGAAGAATCAATTGACTCAAACAAACATACCTCCAACTGGGGCAACCAGACAATCATCACGTAAGCAACAAAACAATCATCAAACAAATTGGAGAAATTGAATTGCAGGATGACCAATACTATCTAATCAAGTTCTCATTACCATCTCTGAAGAGCCGAAGTTAAAGAAGTCTCGTACCGATCATTTCATCACTTTCACTTTTAATGACTCAGACTTAGAAGGAGTCCATGTTTCTCATCAAGATCCACTTGTCATCAACACAGGGATCGGTGACCCATGCTATAATGTTAAGAGAATTTTGATTGACAATGTCTGATATCTTATTTCACTCTACATTTCAAGATGGGCTGTGGGAAAAGCTCCAACCCACCGTAGACCATTATACGGGTTTGATAATCGCCCTGTACGAGTAGAGGGGACAATCACCCTTCCTGCTGTCCTTAGTGAATTTCCTCAACAAGTGACTCATTTAATATAATTCATGGTGGTCAAGTCAGATTCGGCATATAACGCTATCTTTGGAAGGCCCCTCCAATCAATTTTCGGTGCAATCACTTCAGTATCTCATCTTAAGATGAAGTTTCCAACCCCCGTTGGAGTTGGGGTGGTCTGTGGAAATCAACAGATAGCGCAATCATGTTACCTCAGATAAGCCCAACCACGCCCTTCTGTGACCTTCAGCATCGAAGATTTTAATTTTCGAGATGAAGAAGTACTTTAAAGCCGTAAGACTTGCTCTCTGTTGTATTATCAGATGACCAACCACCACGAACAGTGCAAGTGAGATTCATGCTCTTAGAAGAACAAAGAAAAAAATACATAGACTTCTTACGCAGAAATCAAGACATCTTTGCTTGGAGTCCGACGGATATGCCGGGAGTCGACCCCAATGTGATCATGCACTCCCTCAAGATTGATCCAACATTCAAACCGATCATCCGTAAGAAGAGTTTTGTTCCGTGCTATTGAGCAAGAAGTTAATAAGCTTCTGTGAGATTCATATGAGAGGTACATTACCCTACCTACATAAATGTTATCATGATTAAGAAAACAAAATGAACATGGAGAATGTGTATTGATTACCGACCTTAATAAGGCTTGCCCGAAAGATAGTTTTCTCTTCCTCAAATTGATCAATTGGTTGATGCTACATCTCGACATCAAATGCTCAATTTTTTGGATGCTTACTCCGGTTATAACCAAATAAAAATGGGCCCAACGGATGAAGAAGCTACAACATTTCAAATATATAAAGGTTTATACTGTTATCAAGTCATGCCATTTGGGTTAAAAAATGCTGGTGTTACTTATCAACGACTTATGAATAAGATTTTTAAAGACATATTAGGTCGCACAATGGAGGTATATGTGGATGACATGTTAGTGAAAGGCTTGGAAGACTCACAACATATTTCTGACTTAGAAATATGTTTTAACCTTCTTCGATGTTATAACATGCGACTCAACTCGACCAAATATGTTTTTGGTGTTACGTCGGAAAAATTTCTTGGATTTATGGTAACCCATCGTGGGATAGAAGCCAATCCCGAGAAAATCAAAGCTCTCAAAAATATGACTCCTTCGAAGAATATTAAGGAAGTTCAACATTTGAATGGATGAATTGCTGCATTATCCCGCTTCCTAGCCCGTTCTGGGATAGATACTTGCCATTGTTTAAAATATTAAAGGGAGCTAAAAATAATAATTTTCACCGATGAATGTCACCGCTTTTGAACAACTAAGGAGTATAGCATCTCCACCCTTATTATCCAAGCCTATCCAAGGAGATGCTATACTTATCTCGATCTCTTCCCAGCGATAAGCTCGCTTTTAGTGCGAGAAGAAAATGGGATACAACAACTAATTTACTATGTCAAGAAATTCTCGATATAGAAAGTCGTATCCACTTGATAAAATGGCTCGGCTTTAGTTTTCTCAAATTTCATCATACTTCCAAGCTCATACTATCTGTTTGCACTCATTTACCATTAAGGGCCATCCTAAACTAAGCATGGGAGGTTAATTAAATGGTAGAGTTGGGAGAGTTTGATATAAAATTTCTACCCCGCTATAAAGTCTCAAGTACTCGCAGACTTTATAGTGAATGCACCGCCTCAACCCAAATGAACTATCTCATGCCGCTCCCTCAATGGACCCTCATGTTGATGGAGCTTCAGGAAGTACCGGTGTGAAAAAATCTTACTTATTTTCCCCAACACCTGAGTATGGACTTCGCCTAAAATTTCTACAACTAATAATATGGCTGAATATGAGGCTCTCATAGCAGGGTTGAGACTCGCCATTGACTGTGAAGCTCAAAACTTAGTGATACACACTGACTCTCAACTTGTCGCCTCCCAAGTTGAGGGAAACTTTAATACTCATAATCCTCAGCTAGCACAATACCTCCACTTGGTGAAGTCTCTTCTTGCCCATTTCAAGACACATCAAATCATTCACATATTAGAGAAGAATACTGAGTCGACGCCTCGCTAAGCTTGCTACATCTGCTACTATAGATCTGTTTAAGAGAAGGCATGTTGAAGAAATACATTTTTGAGTATCCAAGGGTCATGGGTGATTCAAGCAATTGATGAGATAAAGGAACATTCGTGGATGGACCCCATCCTATCTTTTCTACAAGAAGGAACTCTCCCTGAAGACCCAACTTCTGTAATTCATCTCCGAAGATAAGCTTCAAACTTTACTATTATCGGAGGTGAACTATACATATGAGCTTTCTCGGACCGCACTCAAATGTCTCTCACCTGAGGTCGACATGCATTAAGAGAGTTCACCGTGGATATGTGGAGAACACCTAGGAGGAAGGGCGCTAGCCCTTAAAATTATAAGACAAGGATTCTATTGGCCTACGATGAAATAAGATGCCTTGGAGTTCACAAAAAAGTGTGCAAGTTGTCAGTTGCACTCTAACCTCCCTCACATGCCACATACAGAGCTCTCATCCATTCAAAGCCCGTGACCTTTTGCTCATTGGGGGATTGATATCATGGGACCTTTTCCGATAAGATCGTATAAACGAAAGTTCATCATTTTAGCCATCGACTACTTCACTAAATGGGTCAACCACTCACTAAAATTACGGAGGCAAATGCTAAATAATTTATTTGAAAAAATATAGTATGTCAATTCGGTCTTCCTGCAAAGATCATCACTGACAATGAAACCCAATTCATTGGAAAAGTTTTTACGTCCTTTTGCAAAGATCTTCACATTCAATGCCGATACAGTAGCACATCCTCAAACTAATGGGCAGACTGAAGCTACCAACTGACTATACTCAAAGGACTAAAAGCATCTTGAGAAGGCCTGGAGGAAATGGATTGATGAGCTTTCTAATGTTCTTTGGGCTTACTACATCAAGACCTCGACCGGTGAGAGACACCATATAACTTGTGTTTAGACGTAGCTATTATACCAGAGATCGGGATTCTAAGTCCAAGAGTTCAATTATTCAATCATGACGAAAAAAAAACTCGACAAAGACTGGACCTACTCCCAAACTGACATGGCCCTACTGACCGCTCATCAAAGGGTAGCTCCCCAAAGAGAGTAATCATCCCATATCTGTCGGTGACTTGGTCCTACAAGTCTCAAGTAAAGCAAAGGCCCTCAACGCAATAAACTCTCACCTCTTTGGGATGGCCCATATGTGGTTATAGCTATGGTGAAGCCGTGAACTTTCAAGCTCAAGAAGAGAGAAAACTTATCTCAACTTGGAACACCGAGAATCTCCAAAATATTATCATAATTACCGCATAATATATCACTTTATTTTATCTCGTTTATCATTTTCTATTCGTGTAGCCAACCCCACTTAGTGGGATAAAGGCTTATTGTTGTTATTGTTGTCATTTTCTCTTAAAACTCATATCTGTGTTAAAATCGTCTAATGATTATACCATTGAACTTATCAGAGTAACGAATTTATAACTTTCTTCTTACAAACTTGTTTCTTCTTCATTTAATTCTCCCACTTGAGAAATATACAACTCATGTTATATCTCAATCGAGCATGATCAATCCTGGGGACTTTCCACCACCTCTTCCACATCGAAGACTCACAAACAACCAGATAGTCAAAAGGTGGACTTCTCACGCCTCTTCCACAAGTGTTAACGCCATCGAAAGACTCGACAAACAATCTAGATAGGTCAAAAGGTCCTAGTGGACTCTCACCACCTCTTCCATGTTAACGCCATCGAAGAGACTTAACAAACAACCTCGACAGTCAAAATCTCGAGTGGATTCAATTCAATCTCATCCGCATGTTAGCCATCAATAATATTCACCAATTATCTGATAGTAAAAACAAAATAAGAGTGTATCATCTAAAAAAATTGATAGCATTAACATGATGATATAAGAAAGAATCAAGATTCATACACACTAATAATATATAAAAAAAAATGCATCCTCAAGTGATGCTACATCATATCGGTGATATTCCTCACCACTGGGAGATACCTTTGGACTCACTCTCAACTCCTTCATCTCCGAACGGACGAGTCTTCTGATACTTGGCGAGATAGATCCTCAATACTACCGGCTCAGGATGTACTAAGATTTTTTAGAATCTGATGAAGCCCTCCTCTAAACATTGGTGCTCCAAGTCCTTCACTTCAACATCAAGTATATGATTACAAGCTTCAACATCGCCTTCGAGTATACCAAGAGCTGGAGTTCTTAAAGTCTTCCACCGCCTTCA
Source organism: Cymbidium sinense (assembly GCA_021442155.1). Lineage (NCBI taxonomy): Eukaryota > Viridiplantae > Streptophyta > Magnoliopsida > Asparagales > Orchidaceae > Cymbidium > Cymbidium sinense. Next base: position 68,955,595 of record CM038221.1, on the reverse strand, counting down.
AGGAGATTTCATTTGCTTCCGCTCGACATTATATGCTCCTTCTAAAGATAATCTGTAATGCTTTCTCTTCTCAGTGAGAGCTCTCTTCTCTAAGTGCCTTAAGTCTTTTCTCTTCCGACGAAGTCTCTGCCCCTCACCTCAATCAGCTCATCACGAGTGTGCTCCACCTCTTGACACTGAGAGAAAGGGAAGTCGACATGTTCGCTAGCTTAGTTCTGCACCTAGTCAGCTGATCCTCCAAAGTCGCCACTTCTTTGGCTTTAATACTCATCTTTAGCTCATACTCTCATTGCAGATATTTTATCTTCACAAATTCAGTATTCCACTCATCTAAAGTGACACCCAAATGAGCCATCTGCCATAATGTTTGAGTTACCTATAAAAAAAATCATCACAACTATTACACAAAAAGAAAAGAAGAAGAAAAGAAGAAAGAATGACAACGCACATTCAGCCGCTGACGCCCACATATATGTGATTTAACACCTCTTCGAATGTGCGCTTCGAGAAATGAACTCATCATGAGTTGAAACTTTAAACTCTCGTGAGGTTAAGGGGGAACATCTTCTTCAGATATCTAACATAGTCACTTCAAGATATCTTCTTTTCTTTAGGGAAGAAACATTGCCACACCACCGATTTGGATCGCTTGAAAGAACCCTATGAATATGAGGAGACCTTTCATCACCTTTACTTAACCTTTTTAGTGGAAAAGAATGAGATCTCCCTGCCTGGATAGAAAGGCCAACCTTGAACATTCTATCTTTAACTATATATTTGCTAATGTGACGTAACTCATGCTACAAGCTTCCTACATTAGAGATATTAAGAGTTGCCAAGATCTCATTCTCCGACATCAAAGAATGGATCCGAAGGTTATTCAATCTTTCCCATCTCTCGTGAAGGCCCCACTCATTTTTCACAAAAAAAGAATCCATTAACTACATTGATCGGTAAAATCTATCCAATTCTTTATAGTCCGATAAGAAACACGCCCTAAGTATCACATGTAATCAAGACATACAAGTATTTGATGTTTAAAGTAACACCACGCTCTCTGAAGAAGACAATCAAACCAACGATGACCATTAAAGCTCAAAATGAAAACTGTGACAAAGCTACACCACATATTTTGAATATCTCAATCAACTCAGGAGCCAAAGGGAATCGCAGTCCCGCACAGAGAATCACCTTAGAAATAGTAAAGTACCCTAGCGGAGGTGAACGGGCTCAATCAAACTTTTTGACAACAATGGCCACCAACTCATTAGGGAAGAAAAACTTTCTGCAGAACACCATTAAACTATCTGGATGGATGGTATATCACTGTAGGCCACACTATGGGTTTTCTTTTGGCCATCACCCTGTGAAAATACATAATAAATAAAGAGGGAGAAATGATAAAAATTTGAGAATTTTGTAAAAGTAACTCACTCACCCCAATGCTCCTTTTGACTCTCTCACCTGAGCTTACATAAAATTTTTCGCCTACGATCTGACAAAAAGGATACACATACATATGAGAAAAGATAAAAAAGAGGAGAGAGAAGATATTCCTCTCTGATGATGCTCATAAATTACCTGCCAAACTTTCTGAGTCATTTGAACGATAGTTCCTGGCTAACGCTCCCTCGCCATCTCGGTTATCAACCTAATCATCCATTAAAGTCATGAGAAATCAAATTTCCTAATGAAAAAGAACCGCGCCTTGATACCTCCAAACCCGGACGGTCCGAAAGGATGCTCGGGAAAACCGAACAACGACGTAGTACCATGGGCCTTGATCGCTTCCAAACCCGGACGGTCCGACGAGGTCGTTGATGCCTCTTCGAGGGAAAACCAAACAACGACGGTACCGCGGGCTTGAATGCCTCCAAACCCGACGGTCCAGGACCTTCTTCGAGGAAAATTAACAACGACGTAGTAGCGGGCCTTGATCGTTCACCAACTAACCACACTCAAGAAGAAGAGAAGCACTAGAGTGTTGAAGAAGTGTGCCTTCTCCTTTGGCCCTAGGGGGGTTTTTATAGACCTCTTATAGGAGCAAAAGGGTAAAAAATTGCCCAAAACTGGAAACCAAAAATCATCAAAAGCCATTCGGTCTGGCGCTCCCGCACCACTGGCCATCAAGGAAGCCCTGCTCACCCGGATGGGTCCTGAATCAAATTCGACTCCACAGATACCTACACGCATTTGCGACGCCTTCCGAGTCATAATATTATGCTCCTATGAAGACTGCTTCTCAAAATGTGTAATGACCTCAAATTTCATCAAGAATTTACTATTTTCAAGTATTTGACATATATTTTTGGATGATTGAGATAATGTCATCCAAAAATAGGGGGGCAACTGATATGACACTTAAAATACTACTAGTCAAAGCACGAATCTTGATGTTAAAAGCAAGTCGAGTTGAAACCGAGAGATCAAGCTCTTAAAATATCCTTGGAAACTTTGGGATATCAGTTAAATCCTTAAATAACTCTCAAATATGAAGTGTTTATAGTCAAATCGAGCATCTCGATGAGCCGGTTCCAACAAGCCAAAGATCTTACAATTCTGACTTTATTTGAGCATTCAAATGCACAAAATACATATGATCAAGGGAATCATTTTGAGTCATGAAGTGGAGTGGTACGGGTTTTGCATGTATTTATGAGATGCCACTCCTCCAATCTATAAATAGCCTCATTCCTCATATGAGGGAGGCCAAGAGAGAGAGAGAGCTCTAAAGATCCTCCAAGCACATCGTCGCCACTGACGTCGCCAACCATCGGCCGCCGGCCGCCCGCCGCCATTGATCTATCACGCCAATCTCGTCGATCTTCATCATGATGACTACTAGATTGTCTCGATTTCGCCCATTGTTCCTCAGATTTCGCGAATTATTCGCATTTCTACTGATTGCTACGCTCACCATCATCCGCTACTACTAAGAATGTTACGATTTATCATACATAGTTGTTTTCTCATATACAATTAATCCTTATCGGAAGATCTTGTACTCTAAAATAAATACATAGGAAGTTTTTCGCTAGCCCTCATGGTTTTTCCCTCTTTCGAGGTTTTCCAAGTAAAATTTTAGAGTTTTATTGTTCACTTTTAAATACTATTCTTTGGATTTCAAAATGAAACTAAGGCTAATACTTTAACTCCATCGAATCGGTTTTCTGACGCAATAGTCTTTTTTTATTTCTTAATCTCATCAAAAGGTTACTTCATCATCAACTAGTCATCTGACTATTTTTTTATATTTCAACGACAATAAAAAGTAATAGATGACTGTTGACACAAGATCTTTGAAGCATTGAGTTAGATTTAGATTTATGATGAGAGATTTGATGCTAAGGTAATCATGGAGGATTTTAGTGAGCAATGGCTATTTACCTGAGCACATGAGAAAAGTGATTAGCATGACTTCGAAAGACAAAATAAGTGTAAGACTTAGACTTTGACACAATCTAGATTTCAATGGCCTATATCTTTAACTTTAGCATGTGATTAAGGAACTCTACACTACCTTTCAACTTCGGCTTTGCCTAGCTTCAACTCTGATCAAAATATGATATTTTAGGTTAATAGTTGAGTTATGTTTTCAACAAACATATGGTCTTTTTTATTTATCCTTATTACTGATATTTTTTTGTATTGGAACCATAGTTTAGGTTTAAGCATGCATGGCTTTCTTTGTAAAATACTATTTGGTTGATTGCCTTGGATCACTCCTTGTGTTTTAGTTAGTAATTTGTTTGGAAGCCTGAACATTAATTTTTATATCTATTGGTGAGTATAATACGCTTCAATAAATGATGGTTTAGTTTGGATTACTACACTATTCTATGGTTTAGTTTGGAAGCCTGAAATATTTTTTTCTTAGACTAATCTTAATCCTTTAAATGATTCCTAAAAATTATATATTAAAATTTTAAAATACTATTTAGCATTTGCATCAATTGTAAGATCATTCCAAGTGAAAATCTAAAGAAACATCGACTTTTAGATTTTAAGATGAAAGGTAGAGAAAAAATAAACTAAATTATTATCCAGATGATTAAAAGAACACAAATAAAAATATTTTTTAAGAACGCTAAAAGAGATTGGGATGTTCAATGAAGTTAATATTATGTAGAAAAAAATAAGAAATAAAATTCTTATAAAGAAAGTGGAGAATCAAAAGAAACTTTTAATAAGAAATGGGAGTGAGCGCAAAGAAGATAAAAAATAAAGATATATTATAAACTTGGTTTAGATGTAAAACTCTGAGAATTAGGAAATATATAAAGTTAATTTATGAGATTCTAGAAAGAAGATATGATGAAAAAATTTAACTTTAGTGATTTATGATTAAAATACCAAAAAAGGTGAAAGATTTATGGTTAACCAAAGATATAGGTAAAAGATATAAGTGATGGATATTTAAAAATAATAAAATGCTTTTTTTAGAGGATATCGAAAAGTAATGAGATATTTTGATAAACTTTAACATTTGAAAGACGATTGATTTTAGCAACAACCTTAAACAAAAATAGACATTATCAGTAGAATGAAGTTAGAAGCTTTAAAAAAATGAAATGAAAAGCAGAGGACGGATAATAATATCCAATGTATGTGGAAATGTTTAGGAGATCAAGGAATTTCTGTAAAATCTTTTAATGTCATTTTAAAGACTAAAGATGTCAGAGAGAAAGAGTTTGTTGGTCATATATTTAAGAATAGATGACAAAAGTAAAATTATAGAGAATTAAGTTAATGTGTCATACATTAAAATTATGGGAGAGAGTAATTGAGCATAGATTATGATGTTAGTTTTCAATTTGGTTTCATGCCGTTCTACTTATATGTTATATATTTGTTAAGGGTTTGATGGAGAAGCATAAAGAAAGTAAGGAGGATCTACATATGATATTTATTGATTTTTAGAAAAAGTTTCAAAAGATTTTTGGAGAGTTCTGAACATAAAGAGTTAATATTTATATTCAAGTCATGATGATAATTGATTATTTACTGTGTCCAAACAGAGGATTGATAAAATATTTTCCTATTTGTAATTACATCAAGGATCAGCTTTTTAAGCCCTTATCTTTTTACTTTAGTTATGGATAGCATTTAAAGAAGAGATGTAGCTTTTTAATGACATTCTTCTTATTGATAAGACTGAGAGAGTCCAACAGAACTTGAATTATGGAGGTTAACTAGAGTAAAGGTTTTCATTTAAAGATCTAATAATATAGTAAATTTTAAAAGTTTAAATGATAAAATAATAAACAACATTAATAAAAATTATATTTATATTTATTCAAAAATGAAATAAATATGGAGATGTTATTAAAGAATTGTATGGTTAAAGTGAGGAAAACATTCAAATTTATTATATGATAGAAAAGTTTCACTTAAACTTTAAAAAAATTTTATAAGATCAAAATTACAACGACTTAAATAATAAATAATGTAAAGATAAGAAAGTATTGTACAGATAGATAATAGCTTTTTAGATAATCAAAATGAGTATATTAGTTCTGAGTAGTCGATAGATAAGATGAGTCATTCTAATATAAAGTTTTACGTCTAAAGAAGAGAGTCCATCGATTTCTTACGTTAAGAATAGATAACTAAAAGACTTTAAGTTAAGATGTATAAAATGATATTTGTTACTTGATTTAAATTAATTTGACACATTACAATGGAGATGAAGGATTCATGTAACTGACCCCACCTAGTGGGATTAATGTTGTTGTTGTTGTATTTAGTGTTTACATAAATAAATAATTTTGAAAAAAAATTAATGTTATGATAATTTTATTTTAAATATGCATAAAAATAATATTTTAAAATTATAAAACATTTTAAACTCAATTGAATAAGTAATAATCTCATAATATTATAATTTATTATCTAACAACAAAAAAATTATTTATTTTATAAAAGGAGAACAAAAGGCTTCCTAACTTAAATTATTTGTATAATATTGAGGGATTTACATACATATCACACAATTCTTATATATTTACATATCTAATACTTAAATTTCAATTTTTACATATATAATACCTCAATTTTTAATATCACATCAAAAATATCATCATTACTCACTTTTTAAAAATAAAATGCATTTTTAAAGCATAGGAAAATATTAGATAAATAAATATCTAATTTTAGGTGTTAAATATATAAATACATAAGACTTGTATGGTATGTATGTATATCTTCATTTTTTTTATTTCTTTTGATCAAACTCATAAATGACATGCATGAAATATAACTCATGCCATCATTAAGTGCATAAATATAAGATTTTTATTATCATTCTAATAGAAGAGTTTTCCAATCTTGATTGATGTAAGTTATATTATAGTAACCTCAAAAAAAATATTTTCATAATAGCTCTTTATGATATGTTAATCCAATTAATTCTCTAAAATTAGTGTAATTTTTCTAAGCTTATACATTAATACAATCTCTCACAATTTCATTATGAACTTAAATTTAATGCTTCTGCAATTAATACAATCTTGAACGTCATCTTTTTAAAATATTAAAATCAAAATATTTTTATATAATTACTTAACATCTTCTTAAACGAAAAAAAATATACAATTTTGTTACTAAAATATACAATTTTGTTACTAATTAAGCACTTAAATAACTCAAAAAATTAATTATATGCATTAAAGCCAATGGCATTATAAATAATAATAATAATATTAAATACTTAAAGAACGTAGAAGAAATTGTTCCCATTTCATTATGCCAAGTTGAAAACATCAGAACAAATCAATGAACAACACTCATTTCCCTGGCACAAAGTTGGTGGCATAAGCCCAAGCATTATTGACAGTCGGGTCAGCCAGGTGGTCATACAGGTTCTCAATGGGTCCCTTCCCGGTCACAATAGCCTGCACAAAAAACCCGAACATGGAAAACATGGCCAGCCGCCCGTTCTTTAACTCCTTCACTTTCAGCTCCGCGAAGGCCTCCGGGTCATCTGCAAGGCCTAATGGGTCGAAGGCCCCTCCAGGATAAATCTTGTCGAGTCCCTCGCCAAGCGGGCCGCCACCAATCCGATATCCTTCGACGAAGCCCATGAGGACGACTTGGGAGGCCCAGATGGCTAGGATGCTCTGGGCGTGGATCAGGTTAGGGTTGCCGAGGTAGTCCAGGCCTCCTTCCGAGAAGATTTGGGCCCCGGCCTTGAACCAAACGGCTTCGCCGAACTTGACGCCGTTTTTGGCGAGGAGCTCGGGGAAGACGCAGCCCAGTGCGCCGAGCATGGCCCATCTGCTATGGATCACCTCCAGCTCCCGGTTCTTGGCGAAGGTTTCGGGGTCCGCGGAGAGCCCCGCGGTGTCCCAGCCGTAGTCGCCGGGGAATTCTCCGGTCAGATAGGAGGGCGTTTGCTCCGAGAAGGGGCCCAGGTATTTGGGCCTATCTGGGCCGTACCTAACAGAGAATCAATAAAAGAATTTGTTTAAGATATGAAGAAGGGATTTTCATGTCTCACTAAATATATATATATATATATATATATATATATATATATATATATATATATATATATATAAATATATAAATATAATTTTGAAATCTAAAAAAAAAAACCACTATCAAGATCAATCATCTAATTTTTATTTATTTTGATATGATTTAAATGAAAATTTATTGACTGAATCATGTATTTTATGAATATGGAATTGTGTATGTTTTGAGTCTAATAAATAATAAATTTTTTAATACTAAGATGTTATATGTAAACATAATTTTTATTCATTTACATATTTAATATTTAAAATTTAATCTTTAAAAATATAATATTTTTTTATATTTGAAAAGATGCATTTAAATTTAAAAAAATTAATGATATTTTTTATATAATATTTATAAAAAGCGTGTTGCCCAAAAATGTATTCAGAAAAACTGTATAAATATATTAAAAATCGGTATACCAGATACTCCGCGGAACACTCTTAACAGTCCGCCGCATGGTGATGCGGCCGCCATTGCCGATGGAACCGACCTTCCGAAGGAGTTCATTAGGCTGCTTGAGAGCAGTCTGGCCGGCGAAGGCTGAGCCTTGAATCGCAGAGGTCGCCATTAGAGAGCTAAACGGTGAGGCTGAAACTTAGGGTTATGTAGCTCAAGCGTTGATGGATTGCCTGTCGGAGAAAGGGTCGGGGTTTAATAGAGGGAGGAGGGGATGAAGTGATTGCAGTGGATGAAGGGGATGCCACGTAGGCAGAAGGCTATTGGTCAAGTTAAGATGGCAAGATTTCGAAGAGATTTTATCTAGATTATCATAATGGCGATGAGATGCTGCCGCGTGGCATTTGTGGCTGTGGAAGATCTGCTACGGGCCACGCGTTCACTGCTAGATATTTCCGCAGAGTAAATCGTATTAACACTCAACCAGCCGCACCCAAAGTGCACCCCTCTTATTGCTTAATAATGAGTTATTTTTTAAATGCTTTGCATTAAATAAACTCATTTTTAATTGGTGTAGATAGGGTTGTATTTAACGCATTACAATTCTTTATATCAGTTTTCTTTTTGGGACAATTATTAACAAAATACCCTAAAGAATAGGGGTGCAAATGAACCGAGCGTTCGACTACCGTACCGACTGATGAATTCGCTCATGTTCGTTGATTAACTAATCGTCTTAAACATATTTAAATACTGACAGAAATCTGTTTGCCTTATCATTCGGTTCATTTATGTTCATGAATATTATCATTTAACGCCATAACAAGCTTAAAAGTTCGATTAGCTTATTTGTCAACAATATTGTTCAAATTATTATTTTTTAGGCTTAATAAACTTTATTTGATACAACCCATGTACATTTCTCAACAAGCAACTCACGAACAAACTTGATTAAGACTTGATTAAAGCTCATTTATTTTATTAAACGAACTACTCATTAACAAGCTCGATAATCCAATTTGAATCGAGCTCATGAACAAACTTGAATCGAGCTTGAGCTCGATAATGATAAACAAGCTCAAGGTTGAACACTATTTTTAAAAATTGAGCTCGAACTCAATAATATTAAACAAGCTCAAGCTTGAACACATACATACACGACTCAATTCGATTTGTTTGCAGCCCTACTAAAGAATATGACTAAAGACGAGATCAGTAGATTTATGTAAACATAAGATCGAAACGTTTACAAGGTTAACTTAACGATAGTTTCTTTGTGAAATTTTTCGTGGTAGGATGACATTAAAAATCAAGCTCAAATGTTCAGGATTATTTCAATATTTTTCGTAATATATTTTGGCAAGTTTCCAAAATATACATCCTATTTAAGATCATTTTTTTTATTTTTATTTTAAAAAATATCTATTTGGCATGTTTTTTTTTTTTTGTTTTTTTTAGTTTTAAAAAAAAGGGGGATTTACATATGAAAACACTCATTTTGATAATTTTCAAAAGTACTTAAAAATAACAATCACCATTCAAACACTATCACCAATGACCATTGCTACGTAACCTCACTAAGGCATTCCTGCTTGTTAATCATCACCGTCATAACTTAAATTATATTTAGGACAACGATACAATACATTTTCACACTGCACCACAATTATCATTTCACAATTTAGGTGTATTTAAAAAATATATTATGAAAAATTGTATTTTAAAACTTTAATAGAATGTGATGACTGCCGAAAATTTGAAATTTAGTTTTTTTGAATTAAAAAAAAAAGTAATTTTCATCATAATTTCTTCTATAATAGCTCCCCAATGCATCTTCATATTATTACAGTTGTCTAAAATAAATCCTTAATCAACTTATCTGATATTCGATAAAAATAAATAAATATGTTATTTTATATCAAAATATAAAAAAAAATAATATAAAAAAAATGGATGAGCAACAATAAATAATGCAATATCATGCCTACATTTTTTACATAAATTAAGATAAATGAAAAAAAAAGTAAAATTCAAGCTTTTTTTCTCAACTGCAATCAATGTTACATTCGTCAACAACTTTTCAATCCTTTCATGGCTACAAAATTAGCATTAAAAAAACTTAAAATTTATGTGATGATGCTAATATCACTACTAGACACATGGACCCTGTTGGGGATCAATAGTTCCTAGATAGTTTACAATCAAAGAAAATGCGCATCAGACATGGAATCTAACAAAGAAATAGCTTACATTACGTCAACAAACGCCTCTCATCATCATTATCATCAACCTTACCTAATCTATATCCTCTGAAGAAGGCATTACCGAAGTTCCAACTCAAACAGCAGAAATGGTGGTCTGTAAGGACTTACAGGTAAAAGTTTACCGACGTCGTTTCCTACCATCGTCCTCTTCATCATCAGAGTCGCCGCTTTCTCGAAAGCGAGGGTTCCTCACCTGCAAAAGAAGATTGAAACTATTATACCTCCGGGGCACAAGAACCCAAAACTGAAGTGCTTATGCTAAAGAGCCCATATACCAGTCTGGAATCATGATCCGAATTCCTCGAATCATAATCATTGCTCCTTTCTCGCTTGCGATTATAATCTGCATTAGCATCGCAATCTAAATAAGAAAAATAGTAAAGATATTTGATTGTTTAGTCGAAGTAGATAATAGGAAGACAGTGAAAAAGTATGTTCGAAATTTTTTTAAATGAAAGTGAACCCCGACTTTGTCGATAACCGCCAGATCCTCGGTCTCCGCCGTGCCGGCCATCTGCAGTTAGAAACAGATGATCTCAATAAGACTGATCATAGGCAACAAATAAAGATGATAATAAGATAGATGCAGCACTTTGTCGCAGGAGATGCAGAGATCAAATTATTTGGGTTTTGTTGAAATGATTCAATCTAAATAGATAGTAGCAAGTTCTTTTGAGTTATATTAACATTAATGACACAATTATGACATCGGTCCAAGTGCACAGAACAACAGAAGATGATGTAGAACACTTGAGAGAGGTAATGCCTGAACGTGCATGGCAGTAAGATTACATGGAGAAGCGTATGGCTCTGCTTAAAAATATTCAAATTAATCAGCAGAATCATGAAGCGTAACACTTAAAAATTGGTCACCTCCCCTTTGGTGGTCAAGAGAGAGAATGGTGTTTACAAAGACATCAGTTGTCAGACCAAGGACAAATATGCATAATCCCCTCTCAAATAAATCCAAGTGAAGAACTTATTCATTCTTATGACCTGCTAACTCTGGTCCTCCTACCTGAGCCGTGAGCACTAAGTCGACAACTTGTAAGCGACGATTTTGAGCTGACATGGCTGGAGCCAGTCAAGCTGTCAGACAGATGAGATCCATCTTCCCAGTGAAATCCATAAGAAACAAAGAACGCTGTTGACGGGAGTAACCAGCACCAAGCAGACGATGAACTGAGCTACTGGATTGAACCGACATGCTGGGAACATCATAGTTAAAACAAAATAGCAGCTGTAGTCAACAGACTCAACAGGATTCCCAGAAAAGGAAAGCATAAGAGTAGCTGTAGATAGTGTGTAATAGAAAAGCTGGATAAACAGTAAGGATAGAAGAAAGGATATGATCTAAATCAAATCCTTTCCTAAATTCCAACATCTTTATGGTTGGCTGACCCCTAGCCTCTCCTATTTCTATATAATAGAGATTTGTCTTACTGAAAAAGGTTTCACTAACTTATTTCCACTCTAGGCCGACCTCTTGCTACATATTTCTCTTGGAGATATTCCTTTGATTCAAGTACTATAACTCTGTCATCATTCTTCATCTTCTCTTGACTGAAAATTTCAATTGAAAATAACTTGAGAAAACTTGAAAGATTGGTGAAACACCCCTTGGCCGAAAGCTTTAAAGGTTATTATTTATTTTCTAAGGTGCAAACCTCTTCAACTCATCTTGTTTCTCTTCTTAGCCGATCGATATGATCATAGCATTCATGAAGAAAATTTATTTGTAATAGAAGCTCATCTTGACTAATAAATCATGTGAAATTTATTTAAAATATTTTCATAAATAATTCTTCCATTTTTCAAATTTTAAGAATTCATTAATTTGAAAATTTGAATTTCAATTGCATATTTCATACCATATATGCATAATTAATTCTAAACTTTTATAGAAGGTTTTGGACATCTCAAGCATGATTTATTCTAATCATTTGAAGTTTAATTAAATTATTTCAAGTTATTTTAAATATTAAACTCAAATCATCATTTATTCATAATATTTCCTTCTTAAATAAATCCTATTTAAGAAATATATTTGGCCAGCCACATCTATTTAAATTTGAATTAATTTAAATATTATTTACTACTTAAAAAGCATATTAAATAATCATCTCAGATTCTAATTAATTTATTACATTAAATTGAGATCATCCTAATTATGGAAACTAGATATGACCGAAATTCCAATGAGTTTTCTTGAGATTATTTTATTTAAACTAATTCATATTATTCCTTATTCATTCTTGCTCCATTTAATTCATTATATTTCCATCGTATCATACACCTAATTTATATTAAATCCTTATCTAGAATTCATCTTGGCCAACTATCAATTTTAAATTCAAATGCTTATGCAAATTGCCATGATAACGTAAATTATGTAAATAAATTCTCACCCTAATTTGATTTTCTCTTTGCCAACCCTCTTAAGATAAACTTTCATTCTATTCTAATTTTTATTTATGCTTCAATGCCATTTGAAATTCAAAATACTTTCAAATCTATTTTTCCCTCCAATGGTCAATCACCTTAATATGAATCTTTCTAAACTTCATTCATGTTATTTGATCTCTCTCTCTCTCTCTCTCTCTCTCTCTCCATATTCTCCTTGGCTGAAATTCTCTTTGAGATATCTCTCATGAATTGATTGAAATCTTCATTCAAATTTTGAATATTTTCCTTAAAGTGAATTCCCTCTCATGACTTGATCGCCCTCTATTTTATTTCATTGGATTTCAAAATTCAAATCATTATAAAATCTATTTTTCCTCTCCTTTTTTTCTCATAGCCAAAAATTTTAGATGTGCATTTGGTTTGATTATATGATCTAAATCAAATTCTTTTATAAATAACTTTCCCTCCAACATCATCATGCTTGGCCGACCCCTAGCCTCTCCTTTTCTATATAATAGAGATTTGTCTTAGTGGAAAAATTTCACTAATTTCTTCTCCACTTTAGGACGATCTCTTGCTACATATTTCTCTTGAAGATATTCCTGTGATTCGAGTGTTACAATTCTGTTATTCTTCATCTTCCCTTGGCCGAAAATTTCAACTGAAAATAACTTGGAAAAACTTGAAAGATTGGTGAAACACCCCTTGGCAGAAAAGCTTTAAAGGTTATTACTTATTTTCTAAGATGCAAACCTCTTCAACTCATATTATTTCTCTTCTTGGCCGATCCATATGATCATATCATTCATGAAGAAAATTTATTTATGATTGAAGATCTTATCTTGACTAATATACTTAAATTTATTAAGATTTTGGTTTTAAAAGTTCTCTTCCTTTTCTCTCATGTTCATAAATCTTTAAGTGGAAGATATTTTGTGTTTAATTTAAAGCTGCATTTAAGTGATTTGTAAGTTTACAATTACAGATCTTTTTCAATCAATTGCATACTATTTTGTTCTTGTAAAGATCTTATATGAACTTTCTGTCTTGATTTTTTATATCAACTTGTTCATTATATACCATAAGATCATATATTTCATTTGCTTTAGTTTATCATTCATTTATTGTGTGGTGTTTTAAATTGTTAGTTCAAGTCATTTTGATTTCAACATTTCATATCTTTATATTAAATCAAACTTCTTTAAAGACTCACTTGAATTAAATATTACATTCAAATTCTCACATTAACTTTACTCTTAATTAATAAATACGTGAGCTCTCTTTCTTTTAAATTATTTTTCTTAATATTGGTATAATTGAGTTGTGAGTGCAAAATATTTTTAAATTAAGAATTAGATCTTTGTATCTTTTCTCTTCTTGTTCTTGTTCTTTGTTGGAATTGTACTTGCCCATGTAGGAAAGTACGGTATTGAGTTGTACTTGCTTGTGTAATAAAATGCGGTATTATATTGTACTTGCACGTGAAAGAGAGTACATGAGATTTGTTGTAATCTCAACTTTAATTTAGTGAATTTCAAGTTTGAATTGCTAGGCATGGATGTAAGACGATTTTTGAGGTTTGGCCGAACCACATAAAAATTTGTGTTCTCTTTTTACTTTTTCTTGCATCTTTACTTTTTTTATTGTTGCTTATCAATTGTTGTGGTTCTTTAAAGAATAATCATGTATAATTAACTTTTCTACAAAGCATTCAAATTAAGTTTTAATTTTAAAATATTTTAAAACCCAATTTACCTCTTTCTTGGATGCCTTAACTTCATAAACTAGTGACCATGACCATGGGGTGATTGCATGGGTCTAGTAGGGCAAGAGGGCTAGAGTAGAGTCCAAGAGGGATAGCTCCATTATGAGTGCTACTGATGGATTGGGTGAGGAGTTGGATAGATCGAAGGTGACATAACTAAGTAAAAATGTTTTGTTAAAGAGCTGTCGTTGGGGTTATTGGAGGTTGAGATTATTGAGTTGGGCTTGAAAAAAAGTGTAGAAATTTGTGAGATGAGAACCCAAAAAGTGGGAGTGGTTGATTGAGATAGAGATGCAGTATTTACAAAAATATCCTTATAAAGAGTAACATTTTCACGGAGAAAAATTGACATTAAATGTAAAGTTTTCCGGACATAAGGTTGTAGCATATATATCCCTCTTCAGAATCTGCATAGCCCAAAAAAATACAAGTAAATTGTGGTCAAAGTTTGTCAAGTATGGGCAAAGTAAAGGAAAGCACCGGCACCAAAAAACCTGAGGTGAGAACACTGTGGCCTATTTTATGTAGGATGTTCAAGTGAACTCAATTCTATTCTAGTCAATATTTTGTTCTCGCCCGTTATTGCCTTTTCTATTCTCTGTTTTCCATCATTCCCTGGATGGTTGGTTTCAAGTTCGGGTCAGGAACCAGGAAAGACAGTAAGGCGTCCTACCTCTCAGGCTGTAAGAGAATTGCTGTAAGCGCTGCTGAGGCTATCAAGTAGGATGTCGGACATTGTGAAGAACTAGTGATTAAGCTGAGAAGGGGTTGCATTCATTGCTAGCGACAGGGAGATATAGGAGGAGATGCAGTAGCAGCAATCAAGAAGATGTCTATCCCAATTGAAGGCATAAAAGCGTATGTAACTTGCCAGAGAGAATTTGAAGAACTGAAAAAGAATCTGTCTTCTAGGCAGCCAGATTAAGATTCTTGATTGCAAATGATTGGAGTTATTGAAGGACTCATACTGTAAAAGGAATCTAGTATCAATAATCTGCCTAAATGTCTTCTTGTTATCTTTCTTGAATAATATTGTAATCTAGAAGCAGTTTTTTATATCATGGGAGTCAAAAGAAAGATAGATGACCGGTGGTGGGAAAGGATAGGAGATTAATGAGATATATTACAGTTAGAAGAGCATCAACCCAAAAAAAGTGGTAGGTTGACATCAATGAGTATAGAATATTTGAATAATGTGGGCGATGTTTGTGCTTGGTAACACCATTTTATTAGGGTGTGTAGGGGCAAGTATATCGGTAGGTGATCCCCCAATTGGAGAGAAGATGTCTGAGATTCACATTAAATATAATCACCACCAACATCTATTCGAAGAATATTTATAAAGATGCAGAATTGTCTTTTTGACAAAATCCTTGAATTAGATGAATTTATATGTAATGTAGGATTTCTTAAACATGGGAAAAATCCAACAATATCTCACAGAGTTATCCATTGAATGATACATAGTATCTATAGCCATGTACAGAAAATGAAGGGGAGGGGGACAAAACTTTTGAATGAATAAATCCAACCAATTTATAGCTGTGAGAAAATGCAGCAGCGGATGAAGATGATGACTCTTTAATAACTACCAAGAATTGCATAATTGTTTTAGAGTTGAAGTATATAAAATAGAATTACTTCTGGATAAAAAAGACAAGATTGAAAATGGCTATTTACAAAAAGTGGAGATGAGAGCTAGGTTGGTAATGGAGAATTTGCTTGAGGCGGTTTCTAGAGGGATAGAGGTCATTATGGCATGGCTATTTACAAAAAGTTCAATGAGTTTGAAGGTCCTTTATGGTATAGCCATTTGCATCACAGGATGTACAATAGGAATTGTCATTAGTTTTTCATAGAGAGAAAATTATAGAATATATTCAGGACAGTGGATAAGATGCCTTTCCTAGTGTTGGAAATAAGGAAAGTGACCATTGCCTATAACTTGTTGGCCATCATAGGAAATAGAAGTGACCAGTTGACTGGAATTAGACTTGATATAAGACGTTGCTCCTGTATCCAAATACTAATCATCCGAAGAAGATAAGGTATAGACGAAGTGAGCTAAGTTAGGCTAGGCTCGACCAATACATATAAGGCCTTGCCTCTACCAACACTTGATAACAAATGCCCCTATTTGTCACATATTTATCATATGAGGGTCTAGAAGATTGATTTGCACCACAGTGAATACTGAGGGAGGAGTGGCCAGATTTTTTTGTGCTGGAGTCATGGCATTTACTATTAAAGAATGAGAAAAGTTTACAAGAGTAGCCACGTCCACAAAAGATTGTGAGATATGAGGACAAAACACTAATTTCACGTGAATATAAGCTAAAAATTATAATAATTTGAATGGTTTTCCCCACCATTTTGATTGAACCTTGGCAAGGCAGTTATCAGGCTCAACACCCACCTCAGCAAGGCAAAATGCAATCTAGCACAGAATGACCACCCATACTTCATATGGATTCCCCTCCCCAACATCCTTAAATTAGTCAAATTCATCACATATTGGACAATAAAGCCTTGACAACTCAAATTTATTCTCAAGTTCCCACCAAACCCCCATTTCAAGTAAAAATTTTTAGCAATTTCAGTTTCCCCCAATGGTACATGAAATGTAGGTATTCATAGCATTTGGGCTTTGTTTCATCAATGCGCAGGATTCTGCACGTGAGGCTTATGAGAGTGTAATCCTCATGCTCCAAAAACAGGATGACAATCGGGGGGCGAGCAACAGGAACGAAGAGTCGATTATGGTGTCATAGGGCATGGGCTTGTCGGAAATGGCAAGATGGGGTTCATGGAATCTCATTCGAAGGTACTTTAGGAATAATGCCAATGAAACGACAGAACGCAGATGGGAATCCAAGATCACGAAATGCAGTTTGGAGCCGTGAAAGTTATGCAAATGGAGATTCAAACGTGCTCCCCAAACGACACCTATGGTGTGTTTCATGCCGCACCATAGGAGAAACACACCCACAAACAGACCCTAACTTTTCATAAGAGCTTGGTGCCTAGAGGCCAACCTCCTGAAGTTCCAATGCAACCAATACAGCAAGCATGACACTTAGGTTCTGGCTTAGCAACTGTTACGATTCACCATAATTTCACAATTAAAATTTGCTCTTTCAAAGAGATTTTGTGCAGCCATATTTAAGAAACTTATTGGGATAAAGGAAGTGACTTATCCAAATAGATTATTGAACCTAACAATAACGGTTAATCTAGGTGTTGCTTCTGAACATGGAGATAACTATATAAGCTAAAAATTATAATAATTTGAACTTTGGACGCCACCACAACATCAAGCTTATAAGTACACCATCCATTGATGGTGCTTTAGAGGGTAACGTCGAATTTGATTTTGTAGCAATGCAAGTGTTATATTGCACATAACTTTCATGGGAAAATAAAATGTTTTGAGTAAAGAGGGAAGTTATAGCACAATAACAATTATCATTATAACAGGCTGGAAAACTTACAAGATGGCGGCTGGAAAGAGTCCAAAGATCCTCCACCATAGTCAACTAACTGTCTTTGCACCTCCAACTCTCTTTGAACCAATTTTCCATAACCACCCCTACGTACTAAGAGTCAAGGAAACAGCAGAAGAAAATTCTACAAAAACAAAACAAAAAACAAAAAAACAAAACGAAACATTATGTAACCTACATGACAGCATAAATTTAACTGAAACAATCGGACAAGTTTTTTTTTTTAAGTGGGGATGGGCAACATTATGAACATTAGTAACATGGTAGAATAACATTGCAAAACTAAGGAGCATGGTTTAAGCATAGCCGTAAATTCAAATGCAAAAGAATATAACAAAAAAAATACAGAATTAAACGGATATGTAATCTATTTTACACAAAAAAAATCATCATTAAAGGATATCAGGATCATAATCTGTACGATACTCATCACGCACCTAAAAAAGAATAGACTTAGCAAAAGCACAAATTCTACAGCGCAAGAAAACAATCAACAAAAAACAAAAGAAACTTGAAATAAATTATCACTTGTCCACCACTGCGACCACGACCCCATTGTCTCCCTTCTTCAAATCCCCAATCAAAATCTACACGAATAGAGCGATCATCAAGAATAGTCCCACTGATATATTTAACTGAATCTTCAGCATCATCCCTAGAATAATACCTGAGAGCAAAATAATCACAATATCATTCATTCTGGTTTGACATTCAAAAAATAAATAAACAATGAGAGAACTAGTAAGAGAACTAGTAAGCATTTGTAAAATAGAACCTTATGGCCTAATTGGGATCAATTTTGTTTTGTATTTTTCATCTTTTTAATGTTATTTTTAGAAATAAATTTGTTTAACATATTTTTTTAAGTGTTTTTATTTTTTAATTTTTTAAATAAATAAAATTAATTTTAAAAGCACTCAAAATAAATTTTAGAGGTTTTGAGTGATTTTAAAAACAACTAATACTACCAAACATGTTTTATTTTAAAACAAAATATAAACAAAATAAAATATAAATATAAAACAATCACAAAAAACAAAATTGATCCCAAACGGCCACTTAAAGTTTGCTATATCAATCCATTCACTTTTTTGTTCTCCTTCTTTATTTAAATTAATTAAAATCTTTATTTTATACATAGTACATTAAATGCCAACTATAAAAGGTGAATTGCAGACATCCACCAAAAAATATAATAGTGAAATGTTGTGCACATATGTCTAGAAGAAGATGAATAATCTATGATTAATTAGGTAATCATGCCACAAAAGTTTATGAAAAATAATAAGTTTACTCTGTGGTCCAAAATATAACACAATAATGAATGGAAATCATAGCATTGGAATAATGTACTTGATCAGCAAAAAACTATATACATCAGAATAACTTTATTTACCAATTTTGAGCCTAGAGATAATTTTCAAGTCAAAAAGCACAAATAATAAGTAAATATTTGATGATGCAAGAAATCCATGACCAATAACATGTTGACCAAGCAACACTCAATAGGAATGACCATAGAATGAGGAAGCATAGAATCAACCTTCAATACTTGTGAAGATAAGGTTAATGATAGTGCTGGTAATGATGACATATTTTGATAAAACAATCATAAATTGCCACAGATGCCAATGAAATCTTCAATGTATAAAACCTTCAATTCTAATTCCAAATATAGCATATGGAAGACAAGGGAATGTATTAAAGTTCATTTAATCACAAAAACATAGCATTAGCTGAGAAAATAGACTATTTGTAGACAATAATTTGCATGTTACTGCAAGCACACGCATAAATCACGCAAATTCATAAGAAAGTGATGTTTTTGCA
This sequence comes from Cymbidium sinense, assembly GCA_021442155.1. Taxonomy (NCBI): domain Eukaryota; kingdom Viridiplantae; phylum Streptophyta; class Magnoliopsida; order Asparagales; family Orchidaceae; genus Cymbidium; species Cymbidium sinense. Next base: position 68,935,910 of record CM038221.1, on the reverse strand, counting down.
TAGAAAAAGCTAAAAGGCATTCCTGAACAACATTTTTCCATGAAAAAGTTCACAAAAAGGTAGTATGTACACTGGATATCCAAACTACAAAAGCTTGATGATAAAAATCAAGAAGTTTCAGTTCATGTAGTTTACATTTCTGTAATTCCTTCACTCTAATGGCTTAAAAATGTGGACAAGAATCCTTACAAAGCCAAAATCATGCCAAATGTCAAATATAATACATAGAGAATGTTTCCATTATTCAAACCTCTGATCTCTCAGTCACAAACAATCAATTCGAAGAGCACCATTATCCTATGGAGTAAGGGACGAAGCCAACCCCTACACATGATATAGCAGCTGATTCGTGATGGAACAATCATAGTTTATGCTTCCTCCCCAATAGTCTAAACTAGGTATTCACTCACTTTCAAGTAAATAAGGTCCTAATTCCTTGCTTGCTCTCCATGTCAAGCTTTCAAGTAGCATTTTGAACGTTATGATTTAATCTATCATTTCCATTTTTCATCTTTCTATAGATGCATAACTAAATATTAAGCACACATAAAACCTTATGGTTTCTTCAAGATCATTTTGATTTTAGTTCGATTTTTAAAAACATATTATTACTCGTATTTTTTAAATAATTTTATTTTATTAAATCAATTTATTTCTAAAAATACTAAAAATAATTTTTATATGTTTAGAGTGTTTTTAAAAAAACAATCTCATCAACGCAAGTCACCGCCACCTCGGACCATATTTGGTCACCACCACCCAACTATTGTTATCATGGCCACCATTGTCACCACTATCGTTGCCTAGCTAACAACCGCCAATGTTCTGTCAACAATCACCACCTTGTTTAGCCAACGTGAGGTATCAAGCCTCTAAAACACCTGACATTAAAGAACATGGATGAAAACTTTGATCTTGTGAGATTAGAAGCATGGTTTGCAATATCGGGTGATCAATATGAGAGCAAATGCCAACCAATCAATCATGGAGTAGTTCAACTTGACACTGTACAAGAACTTGCTAAAATAGTAAATATAAAATTGTTTTTCATTATCCAGTAATACATTAATAGCAAAAAAATCAATCTTAAGATACAGAAAGAGATCCTCCCAGCATCATGCTGCAAAAAGACTTTAGTTGCTAGAAGGCTTGATCAGATTCTTTGTCCCATAAGAAATGGGTTGATTTGCAAAGAACTTGCAAAGTGGTACATCTCTCTCTAAATTGAGAGATGAATCAAGAGATGCTAGCCAGCTTCTAGATGAGCTTGAGTATCTCCTGAACAAACTTTAGTTATGGCATGTCAAGCATGGATGTATCTTGTCAGGGTTTGGCCTTAACTCCCTCAAACAAAGAATTTTCCCTCGTGGGTGCCAAACTGGCACTCTCCAGAATCATCCCATTTTTAAATGAAAGTAAAATTTCGACAAGGTTAGCAAATGTTCTTCATCTCCTATGCTTTTGACTAAGGTATCGACTACACAAACTTCAAGGTTCCAACATCTCTAGCTTCGAAAGATCTTGTTTGTAAGGCTCCACTAAATAGTTTTAGCATTTTTGAGATAGAGGAGCATAATCTTATAGCAAAAAATCTCGAAGTTAGTGATAAAACTCGTTACCTCCTCTTCCTTGAGATGCATGTGGTCTAATGGTAGTCTGAGAAAGCATAAATAAAGCCTAATCTCGAGAGATCAACGACTGAATCCACTAAAGTATTGATGTTTGATAGTGGGCATGAACCCTTGAGGCAAGCCCCCCATTAACCTTCTTAAAGTTACACATATTCTCCAACTGTCATTGGCCTTCTTTACAATAATGATGTTTAAGCCCCAATCAAGGTAGGGGTGTGCGTTTGGTTGATTTGGATGGATTGGATGATAAATTTTTAAAACCGATTTTGGATTAAAATATTGAACTAAATAGAAAATAAAATAAACCAAACAAACCAAATAATAATTTGGTTGGTTATTTTGGTTTGGTTTTGGATAAACAAGTTGTATATTTAAAATTATTTGATAATTTTTATTGTATAATGAATAAGAAATAAAAAAAATAACATAAATATAATAAAAATACAATTAACTACTTACGCTAAAATAAATATTTAAAATTAATTTTTACTTACCTTAACGATATTTTAAACTTAGAAGTTGATGGAACCATATTACCATATTATGACAACAACAACAACAACAACAAGCCTTTATCCCACTAAGTGGGGTCGGCTACATGAATCCTTCGTCTCCATTATGTCCTATTATGTGTCAAATTCTCATTTAATTCAAGTATACTTAAGTCATTTTTTATACATCTTAACCAAGTCTTTTGGGTCTACCTCTCTTAACATAAGACAAATCTAATGCATCTACTCTCCTAACCGGATCATCGACGGCCGACACTTTATGTGGCCAAACCATCTAAGGCAACTCTCTAATCTTACCGCACCTGAACTCCAACTTTTTCCAACATACTCATTTCGCATTTTATCTCTAAGAGTAAAGCCACTCATCCACTGAGCATCCTCATCTCGTAACACTTAACTTAGTCTTATGCTTCTCTTTATTGGCCAACATTCTCACCATAACTCATTGCAGTCTTACCACCATCTTATAAAATTTTCTTAAGTTTTGGAACTTTTCTATCACAAGGCCGATGTATTCCTCCACTTCAACCATCTAACTTGAATTCTACTAATAACATCTCCATCCATGTCACCATCATTTTGAACAATAGAACCTAAATATCAATTCACTCTTATTAATGACTTCACCTAATGTCACAACACTACCACTAACTTCTAAAATTACACTCCATATATTGGTTTTAGATCTACTTAAAGCGAAAACCTTTAGACTCTAATGTTGACCTCCATAATTCAAGTTTCTCTTGGACTCTCTCTAGTCTTATCAACAAGAAGAATGTCATCAAGAAAAGCATATACCAAGGTACATCTTCCGTAAATGCCCAAGAAGAACATCCATAACTAAAGCAAAAAGATAAGGGCTTAAAGTTGATCATGTAATCCAACAAAATAGGAAAATATTTTGACAATCCTCCTTGGACACAAGTAATAGCTAGTATACATATCCTTAATTAGAATATAACCAATATTAACTCCTTTTTGTTCTAGAACTCTCCAAAGAACATCTCTTGAAACTTTATCATAAACTTTCTAAATCAATAAATATCATATGTAAATCCTCCTTCTTTCTCTATACTTCTCCATCAAACCTCTTAACAAATGTATAGCATCCATAGTAGATCTACCTGGCATGAAACCAAACTGATTGTGAGAAACTTTTGTATCACATCGTAACCTATGCTACTCTCTCCCATAATTTTAATGTATGGCACATTAACTTAATTCCTCTATAATTTGCACACTCTTGTGCATCATCTTTATTCTTAAATATAGAACCAACAAACTCTTTCTCCACTCCGACATCTTTTAGTCTTTAAAATAACATTAAAAGATTTGTAAGCCAAGAAATTCCTTGATCTCCTAAACATTTTCCACTTCTATTGGAATATCATCGTCCTACGCTTTTCTATATTTCATTTTCTTTAAAGCTTCTAACTTGGGACTTCTAATCTGACGATAAAATAAAATTCTCGATTTTTGTTTAGGATATTAAAGTTGTTAAAATCAATTGACTTTCAAATCCTTCATCAAAAGTTTATCAAAATACCTCATCTACCTATTTTCAATATCTTATTCTAAAAAAAACTTTATTATTTTCATCCTTAATATCACCAAATGATTTACTTTCTTATCTCTTTGGTTACTAACTTATACATACATCTTTCACCTTCTTTGATATCTAATCTATTATATAAATCACTAAAAGTTAAATTTTTCATCATATATACTTTCTTAATTCTACACTTTTTTATATCTTTCCCAATTATCCAAATAACGCTTTTATTTTATCTTTTCGCACACTCGACTCCACCACCACTATTTTATTAAAGAAACTTTTCTTTGATTCTCCAAGATTTTTAAGAATTTACTTAATTTCATACTTTTTTCCCACATAACATTAATTCCTTTAACATCCCAAATATTAAGCTCTCAGTTTCTCTTAAAATATTTTTATTTCATGTTTTAAGTCCCCATCTAATCCTGGACAATAATTTGATTTATTTTTCTCTTACAATCTTTCATCTTAAAATCTAAAACTAATATCGAGGTATTTAAACTTTCACTTGAATGACCTTACAATCTTTACAATTTAAACGATCTATTTTTCTTATCGAAAATAATCAATGTATTTTTACTAGATCCATTTTATAAATAATATGTATCTCTTTTCTTAAATAAAATATAGAACTAAATCATAAGCAAGAAAATCTAATATAATCCTACCTTCTTCATTACTACCCAAATCCATAATCACCATAAATACTTTTAAAATCTTCTACCACTCTACCAATGCCCATTTAAATCTCCAATAAAAAACTTTTTCTTCAAGAGGTATCTTTGTATTAATCTCTAATTCATTCCAAAATTTTTCTTTTCAACTTACATCCAAACCTACTTGAGGACATAAATACTTATAACATTGATAATCTTAAGATCAACAATAAAGATAATTCTATCTCCACATCTATTAATATTTATAACATTATCTTTCAAACTTTTATCTATAATCACACCTACACCATTTCTAGTTCGATTTAAATACCAAGTTTAAAACCTAAACTATCAATCACCTTCTCCTCAACATTTAGTCTTTGATATAAAATATTTATCTTTCTATGAATCATAATATCTATTAATTCCATTAATTTACAAGAGTACCTATATTCCAAGATCCTATTTCTGGTTGGACTAACTTCTTGCCATCACATAATGTGGGAATTGTTTATTTAACACTACTACCTATATCTATTATATCAATTAATTTAAATTAACACAGATTTAAATGATTCATGTCATGATTATTTCGACAAATTTTACTGTTTAATTACCTATCGCAACCCTCCACTTTTCACATTTGGACTAAGTAAAAAGTTGAAATTGGATAATGGTCCTCCAAAACACCTACCAAAGTATTAAATAAATAAAAATGTATAATAGATAAGTCATTATACATAAATTAATAATCTATATATATATAATTAATTTGGTTTATTTGGTTCCATCCAAGATTTATTTAACAAACTGATCCAAAAACCAAAGTTTTCAATAATTTAAAAAAAATCCAAATTACTAAGTCCAAAACTAAATCAAATTACTCAAAAAATTTGGTTCGATTTTGTTTTTTTGGTTAAAACCAAATAATGCACACACCTAAATCAAGGTATTAAACGTCTCAAATGAACCCCACTTTTAATAGTTTCTCTACTTCTAAAATGACGGCGACTCTAACATCTTCAAAGAATTTTTTTATTTTTCTCTTTGATATTAGGTTCACTTGTCAAGACATTCATGCGATGACTTAAGACACTTGATGTTATCTTATAAAAGAAGAATTAATTAAGTTACCTTGACATAAAAAGCTTATGCAAAATTTCTTTCTAGTTAGCCCTTCACACAATGAGAGCACCTTTTACAATTGCTACATGTATTAATCCTATAGACATGTCGTCATTTATTGCGGACAGGTAAAATTTCTAGATTGGACCAAATCATCATGCATCGTGACACTACCCCTAGCATAAGGGAACTTGATTAGGTGTCGAGTAGAGATGATAGTGCAAAATGAGTTTAAAAGGTGGTAGACAAAAATGCAATTGTAGCATACGAGATGCAAATCACAAGAAAATCCATCTATTGAATCTCGTAGGCATCATCATGACCTTTTACATGCAAGGTAAGGCACCTTCAAGGCTACACCACTCCAAAGAACCTAACTAAGGATCCTTCAACAGTATAAAAGTTACTTGGGTTAATAACCCCCTTTTCTTTTTTTAATAAAAATTATATTTTCACTCTTAATTTCCTTATAGTTGAGATAAATACATTTCAAGCCTTGGCGATCAAGTTTATTCCTATTAGGTTCATAATTGTGGACAGAGACAACCCACCAAAAACCTTATGAGAAAGCTTTGAAATAGCAATATTTGAAAAACAATTGGCAAACACATTGATTAGAATTTTGAACTAAAACACATTAGTAGGTAGCTGAGTTACAAGATAATAGGATGTGAGAATGTCATCATCCTAATAATATTTAAGAGTATTAATTGTCGCAATAGTATATCTAGCCAACTGTAAGAGATCATTTTTTTAGTTCAACTACACCATTTTGTTGATATGAAACGGGAATAGAATTTTGATGAATAATACCATTCCGCTTTAGATAACTTCCAATGATGTGGTTAAAATACTTCGTACTTCCAGTAAAGAATTTAGATTTAAGTTGAATATTGGGTTTTAACCATAATATGCAAGTTTATTCTGCATCAATTTTGCCTATCAACAATTATAACGACATGAGTGTGATCATTAATAAAAGTAATAAATCATGATTTGGAGTTAAGATTTTGTGATGCAGAAGAGTGTCAAATGTCACTATGCACAAGAAAAAAATAAGTTGTTTGGTGGCTTTATATGGTTTAGATTTGAAGGCCGCTCTTTGGTGTTTGGCAAGCTAGCATATTTAGCATTCAAATTTATATTTATTACAAAATAACAAATAAAATAAGTTTTTAAGGTACAAAAAACCAGAAAGAACTAAACCTATAACATCATAATATAATTCGATCCAATGTTTTAAGAAAAAGTAGTTTTATGTAGATGGTAAGGCAATGATTAATCTCTTTAAAATCTCAATCAAAGTAGTACAGATCTCTAATCTCACAAACAATGCTAAGCCTCTTAATCTTCAATCCTAAAATTCATAAAATTTTGATAAGGGCATGATTTTATGATTGCAATATTTTGATATCTTGCTCATAAATGAGAACTTGCAAGAGCAATATAGAGCATATATAATAGAATTTAGACAAAGGTTGAGTTAATTCTAATGGTCCCATCCCAACAACAAGGAATGGAGATCCATCAACAATTTTGACATTAAAGTTTCCAAGTGAGAAAGCACAATATGAGGATAAGTAAGCACAATCTATCATGTAATCTGAAACCCGTGAATCAATTATCCAGACTTGCTAGCCTTGGCACAATTAAGAGTAAGAGAAAAAATATATATTTTTAAGCAAAAAGAGAAGAGCAGGTTGCCTTTTTAAAAATGAGCAATTTATATATAAGTTTCAATTGCTCTTTATTTAAGGAAATATCAACAAGATTTTCACATTTTTTTTATTTTTAATCCCTTATTATTAGCTTGATGAGTGTGACTGTCTTTGTGTTATTATTTAGGATTAATACGATTTGGCAACTTTTCATGAAGCTTTCACCAATTTTTGCTTATGCAAATAATCTTTCTACACACATCACCAAAGATTACCTATTTCCACGCCTTGAGTCATGTCTTTGATTTTGTTCAAGACTTCTAATGACAAGTGTGTATTCTTTGGTTATGAGTGTTCATGGACCTCTAAGCATTATTCTCAATTTGCTTTCTTAAAACTTCAGTAAATGCTTCTTCAATTTAAAGAAATTGACAAATCCCTAGGATTCTTCCATGACTTTCTCAAAATCTTTATTGAGACCTACAAAAAATCATAGGTTCTTGTTCTCTCAACAAAGTTTAACAGATTTACCTGCACACTCCCCTTATTGATCATTTAGCTTAAAGATATCTAATTTTTGACAAATCATTGTGAGTGTGATAAAGTATTCAGTAATAATCATGCTTCTTTGCATGTGGTCACGAGCACGATCTTATAATTCATATAACTGAGCAAAATTTTCAAGATCAAAATACATAATATTGACTTTCTCCTTAATTGCTTACTCAGTATAAACTAAATATAGAGATCCAATGTGCTCTTCCATAGAAGTGTTTAATCAAGACATTACCAAAGTACAATTGGCATCCCATGATTAAAAATAAAGGTGAACCATTCAAGTTACTGTATGGTGCTATTTAAATGCCCAATATTATATCTTCATAGGATCACCATTTGAACCAAGCAATATTTTTGGAAAAAGTTCTTCCCATTTAATTTGTAAGACGTTAATTGTAGAGGTAAGTACTCAATATAGACTCCCATAATGACGACATGACTTGATAAGATAGAGAAAAAATTTAACATCTCTCCTTCTTTGTTAGGCTAATAATTGGGGCCCTCTTGTAAATATCAGTCATAACTTAGGCAGAACCTATCTCTACTAACATCTAAGAAAAAAGTAGAAGAGAAATAGAGAAAAAGAATGGTGGACTAATCCATGCTCGTTACTGAACAAAAATAGGATTTTTATATAGAAACTTACACACAAGAAAAATAGGGAAAAATAATCATGTCTTAATAATAAAGAAAATCTAAACAATACAGTAGTTTTTTGTATAAAAAAGCTACTAAATATAATAAATAGGATCCCTAGACAACCCAACATCTATTATCTTCCAACAATGTAGAGATCGTAGGACCCACATCATCAATCTGTATGTTTCATTACCATCTAGAGAAGGCCCCAGCAATTTTCCAGGTATGCAGTTAACTACAGCCCCCTTTACTATTCTAAGTGGCCTGCCATCTAGGAAAAAAGACCCCTGATGCAGCTTCCATGATTTCAGTAATCATGAGAAAGACCGCAAGCCATATGAAGACTCATGAGTTGTCCTACCATCTAAGAATGGGGAAATGGCAACACCATTGAACAAATTGTCATGAAGGGGACCTCCCATTTGATTAAGAAAGAAACCCATATATAGTTACAGCATCTAAAAGAAACTTCCCTCAATTCAAAAAAATGCAGAAACCATTAGCTTGCTTGTTTAAAAAAGTTGTTTTTAATTGACCTAAATTTAACGGATGAAGGGTAGGTTGTTTCTTAGCTACTTTCTTATTATGATTGCAACTATCCATTTTCAAACTCTCTTAACAGAATAGGAGAAAAAACACAACGCTCAAGTACACTGATTGTAATGAAAAAAGCTATTACAAATGTAATTTGTAAAACAGAGCAGAAAGAAAAAAAACAGGGCTTCCACTGTTAACTTTCCATAAACTGATGCATGTCTCTGAAAAGGAAACATGCACCCAAAGATGATTTCAATGGAAAAAATGATGGATGAAGATAATTGTTCCATATTGTTCCATATGTTCATGAAGGCCAGGTTCTGTTTAGGTCTTGTGAGTATTATATGCCTTCTGCAATGATAAGTCCTCTTCAAGCTGAAAGCCATCAACCACAACTTGAAGCATATAACCGTATTAGTTACAATAGGTTGAAGCACATTCAATGTACTACGGTTTCAGCATTCAATACAAAATTTTCTCATGGCTGGGGTTGTTTGGGAATTTATACACAAGCTATATAACCGGCCATACCTTGTAAAGATGACCAAGAAAGCATAAGGCTTTTCTAGCAAGGATAATGCACCATAGGGTTCACTATATCCAGCTGGCATTGAAGCTGCCAATCAACAACAACAACAAGTCTTTATCCCACTATATGGGGTCGGCATGAATCCTTCTTCTCCATTATGTCCTATTAAGTGTCAAATTCTCATTTAATTTTAATAAACTAAGGTCATTTTTTATACATCCTAACCAAATCTTCTTAGGTCTACCTCTACCTTTCTTAACATAAGGCAAATTTAATACATTTACTCTCCTAAATGGGGCATTGGACGGCTGACACTTTATGTGACCAAACCATCTAAAGTGACTCTCTCTAATCTTATCTGCCACTGGAGCTAATCCAACCTTTTTCACGACATATTCATTTCACATTTTATCTCTAAGAGTAAAGCCACTCATCCTCCTGAGTCTCCTTATCTCTGCAACACTTAACTTAGTTTTATGTTTCTATTTTATTAACCAACATTCTACACCATAAATCATTACAGGTCTTATCACCATTTTATAAAATTATCCCTCAAGTCTAAGTGGTACTTTTCTATCACACAACATCCTAGATGCATTCATCCTCTTCAAATCTATTTCACCATCATTTTGAACAATAGACCCAAGATATCTAAAATGTTCACTCTTTTTAATGACTTGATCACCCAATGTCACAACACCACCACTTAACAACTAAAATTATACTCCATATATTCAATTTTAAATATACTCAAACGAAAACCTTTAGACCCAAGGTTGACCTCCATAACTTAAGTTTTCCTTGGACTCCCTTTCTTATCACCAAGAAGAATGTCATCAGCAAAAAGAATACACTAAGGTACATTCTCATGTAAATGCCTAATAAGAACATCCATAACTAAAGCAAGAAGATATGGGCTTAAAGTCGAACCTTGATGTAATCCAACTGAAATAGGAAAATATTTTGTCAATCCTCCTTTTGTTTGGACACAAGTAACATATCTAGTATACATATCCTTAATAACTTGAATATAATAAATATTAACTCTATTCTTTTCTAGAACTCTCCAAAGCACTTCTCTTGGAACTTTATCATATGCTTTCTCTAAATCAACAAATATCATATGTATATCCTCCTTACTTTCTCTATACTTCTCTGTCAAGTCTCTCAACAAATGTAGAACATCCATAGTAGATCTGCCCGACATGAAACCAAATTGATTTTGAGAAACTATTGTATCACGTCGTAACCTATGCTCAATTAATTTCTTCCATAATTTTAATGTATGACACATTAACTTACTCTCTCCCATAATTTTAATGTATGACACATTAACTTAATTCCTCTATAATTTGCACACTCTTGTGCATCACCTTTATTCTTAAATATAGGAACAAACAAACTCTTTCTCCACTCATCTAACATCTTTTTAATCTTTAAAATAACACTCAATGGTATAAATTATTTTGAACATTTAACTATGATAAAATAACTAAATGTGCAAGTGTGTGTGCATGTGCATAAACAAGGAAAAAAAAATCTATACATTTTCTTCCTTCTACTTTTGCTATTCATTTGGGTACAATATGGAGTGTGAGTTCATACAAACCTTATTGTATTCTAAATAAGTTTTTCTACCGTAATGAATTGATGATTTCAATCAATTAAATGTTTTAAAAAATGTTATATTCTGATAAGAAAAATATCTTTTTTTATGATGATCTTATTTTATATAAATAAATTATTTGTCCCAAAAGATTCCTAATCATCTTACAACTAAGACTACTTCATCCTATCTTGCCTATGCCAGAAATATTAGAGTTGATAACCAATTTAGACATGTATCAAAAGTCAATAGCCCTTGAAAACATAATTTCCTCGAATCATTAATTTTGAGATGAAGCTTTCATTTTTCTCTTACATTCATTACCAATAGATGGTGACAGATACCTCGACCCATCTATTTGTCATATCTCTAAAGCCATTCACAAGATAAATTTCATCCATCTTATGGGGATGTGAAGATTATGTTATTTTATTCATCCATCTCATGGGGTTAGTGGGCCTTTTTACAAAGGGGGAGGTTTATTACAAAATAACTTACTTGGAATGATTGGTCAAATTTATTAGAGAAACTTACTATATTGATGGTAGGATATTTTCATAGGTTCTTTTATTTAAAGTCTTCCCTGCAATTTACTTGCATAGCCATAAATTAGGCAATGATACTAGTATTCTTTTTATCATGTATTATCTTGGAATATAAGTAATTATTGTTCACAGCTTTATATTTTTCCATCTCATAACTTAACATCTTTTGCTACCTCTACTAATGATTCGCTCGTAAAGGTAAAAGGGTTTTCTTTTGTAAGAATCCATAATATTGGCGTTAAATTAATTTAAACAAAGGTCAATTTTAATTTTAATATCATGATACACCATCCATCTTTTTTGTATGAAGTTGTATTTGACATATGGTGTTTCTTAGCATTGCATAATAAAAAATTTTCAATAAAATCCATTAATGATTTTGTTCAATTGCAGTGGTTATTTAATGGCGTCAATATGATTTTGTTGTTATAATCTAGTATAGGCTATTTGCTAGCTTTAAGAATAGCTTTAAAATTAGTTTTAAAACTATTGATGACACTATTAGTTTTAGTCATGTATCTAACTACTCTTGGTTGAAACTTTGGATATAGTTCAAATTATTAGCAGCATACTAAATCCTGGAATATACACACACACCATGCTTTATAAGTAAGATACAATTCAAATGTTACATCAATAGAGACGTTTTTTTGAGAATTTTATAAGTTTGTTTAAAACAAACATTGTATTTCCTAATGTCATGTATACTTGGCATCTAAGTTGATTTTTTTTATTTCATTGATAGAGTTTTAATCAATATAAGATTATCTATTACTAACCTATCATGGTGGACACCATTTTCTATGGTGCATATCTATAAATCTCATGCTATGTTACTGTCTATGTTTAGACATTGCAAATTTAATCTCTTTCCTAAATTCAAATAAACAAAATTTCATAACTACATTATTTATAGATCATCATTTTGTTGATCAATAAAAGCACTTAAATGTGGGCATATTTATCAATCTCAAATTGCATGTTAACTTCTAAGATATATAATCAGCTTTTTCTCTGTGAGCTTTTGAACAAATGTGATAAAAAAAAGATATACAAATATAGTGATCTATTAATGACCTTTTTGATTATATCATCAAGGGGGATGGGTTTAAGCCCATATGAAACCAACAAATAATGGATATGAACCTTCGTAATCCTTCGATCAATAGGACTGAAATGATGGAAAAGAAATTGATTGGTGTAATAACTACATAGCACAATTATTAAGAGTTCAACTCCAACCACGTCCCTATGATAATGTGCTCTATATGGAGTGGCATTTAGATTGTGCCTAGCTCTTAATAAGTCCACACAAATATTTTGTAGGGTTCACGCCAACATTTGAACCCGTTAAGGATTCACCTAAACAAGGTAACCATGATATTGCGGTTATTGGATTAGAGCTAAATCCTTAAAAACTATCCAAAGACTCAGGCTCACATGCATGACCGTAAAAATTACTCGGCTTATAAACCCAATGCACTTCTTCTACTATGTATGATTTTTGAAAATCAATCAAGCACTCTGGTTCAAGGAATTACATCCCATCAAAAATTTTCAATATGTTTGATCTAACAAAAGTATTAGTCAGTAAAGATTCAAGGTATCTCATTCCACCTATCATGAAGATATAAACAAGCTGGGCCAATCTTGAGTTAAGGCTAATTTGAGCTCTACTCATCCACTCAATGATAAGCTCGAACACAAGTTCCATCTCAAATCTAGCTCAAACAATGAGTTCGAGCATAGTTCACTACAAAAAGAGTGGGCTAAGCTCAATTAGTGAGCTTGAGCCAAAGTCAGTAACAGGTGCACCTTGGAGAAGGCAGCAACGGGATAAGCAGGAGAATGCAATGGGATAAGCTGGAGAATGCAACAACAAGGTCAACAGTGAGAGCTTGGTGAAGGAAGCAATGAGAACTAATTGGAGAATGTAGCAATAAGATCTTGCTAGAAGATGCAACAAAAGCTCGCTAAAGGACACAATGATAGGAGCTTACAAGAGGAGGCAACAATAGGAGCTCACCAAAGAATGCAACAACTAGACTTGCTAGTGGATTCAACAATGGGTGTGCTACTCACTAGAGAACACAACATAACCTAAATTCAATGTGAAAAGATGAGCTAAAAATCTAATGACAACAATTAATCAAGTTGGTTCACGGACCAACAAGCTGAGCCAAGTCAAGCTTGAACTCTAGCTCGTATATAATTTGTCATCTTACTTTAAGCTCAAACTCATGGCTCGATAAGATCATTAATGAGTCGAATTCGAGTTGACTCGATAGAAAACTTGGGTTGAGGTACTTAGTCCCCTAGTCATGATGCATTATAGTGTTTTATTTATTTTTTTAACATAAACTTGTAAGGAATTGTTTGTTTTTTATTCTTAAAATTTAAAATTAAAAAGTGAGGTGATACTATAGTGGACAAATGTTAAAGGATTCAAATAAATATTTATGTTTTTCTCTCTGCATACTATAGCACAAAAAAGGATATGTGATATGCTTTGTTTATAAATTTATACATATAATCAATAAATAAAATAAACTAGAATTTCTTCCCTTCCACTCACATAACAATTAGCACACAAGTTGAGAAAAAAATCTTATTTTTACTATTCATTTAGGTTCAACAAGAAATGCGGGTTTGTACAAACTTCTACCAAGTTGTGTTGTATAGAGGTGTATATTTGATCGACTTAGATGATTTGATTTAATAATTACATAAACTGATTAATTTTAGCTATAAAATTCAAAAAAATTACCCGATCAAGCATTTTTTCAAAACAAACAAAATCAAACAAAACTTCAATCAATTTAGTTTAATTTTTTATGAACCGAAATGTGATTAAATTTAACAATGATCCTAATTATTTTTAATTAAAATAGCATGTACTGAAAAAATTAACCAATGATCTTTGTTAAAATTTATATGTTTGGCATATGTAATAAATAACATCCATGTTCATTTTTATAACATTTGTTTATTTAGATGACTAAAATAATTTAATATTTAAAAGATAATATAATTAGATTTTTGGTTTGATTGATTATACCAAAGCAAAAAATCAAACCAATAACCAAAAATAAAAATCAACATCACAACCAATAGAAAAATCGATACCTTAACAACTAAACCAAGCCAATCAAATAAGATCAATTCAAATTAATTTTTTGGCTTTATCTAAACAATGTACACCCTAGTACTATAGTGGAAACATCAACAAGCCTTAAAAGCAATCTTAAGAGCATTAGTGATGACGAATCACGAGTAGGGACATTCTCTGGTCCAAGGGCAGAGGTCTAATCTCTCCTCCTAAGGATTGTGTTTCTTATCAGTTTAGTTGTTTTTCCTTCATTTTTTCTACCATATTGAATGTATGATTTCAGCGTATTAAATATCTTATTCCTAAACATGTCAGATGCTTTTTTTGTCCAAGATATTTCAAATGACCACTCCTTACACAAACATGTGCAATTTATCCCAAACATGAAAAGCGCATTTCTTACTTCTTTTCAAATTGAAAAAAATGGCTATCCATCCTTCAGCCCTACATAATAATATGACAATTTCAGAAAATTTCTTTTCAAACTCCCGTTCATCCCTTTGCAACATATGGCCAGCAACTTCTTCTTCACACACACCCTCATCCTCTAACAAAGAAAAAAAATCAACCATGACCTACTTTCAAGTTTAGATGTTAAAGCTTGTAGAGGAGATTGAAATTTTCACGCATATGGAACTCTTCTAAGTGTGGATAGAAAAGCTTACATTACGAAGCAAAAGCCACATGGAGTCTTCGTGTTCTTATCAAGACCCATAGTTATCTTTTTGATCTCTCCAGCACGGGAGAATAGCTCATAAACCTGCTCTTCAGTTGTGTAGAACGACAAATTGCCAACATAAACTGTTGTCGAGGTTTGCAAAGCATGCTCGTACTCTTCCTGGGTGCCTTGGAACCTCCTATCCCTATAAGCGGAAAGCTTGTTCGGGTCCTTTAAACGAATCAGAACGAACATTAAGGCGGCCGTGTAACATCAAAAATCCAATATTAAAAGAAAAGAAAAAAAAAACATCGCCTATCTAGCATCACTTCCATCTTCTAAGAATGAGACTACACGAAAGAAGCAGAAAACATGTGATGCAAATGCACCTCAGCTCCTCAACGAAAGGGAAAGACACTTTCAACAGAAAATAAAATAAAATCTACAAAATCTAAAATTGAGGGAAATCTTGGTGCCTTTACAGTTTAACTAAGACTCCTCACTAACGAATTCAGATAAATGATGTTGAAAAGAAAAAATCTCGTCCTGAACTCAACTATGAATCAAGGCTGATCAATCCAAAAGATAAAAAAAAAAGCAAATAGAAGTGACGGGGCTGACCTTGAACAGAGACGCCATCTTTCTCTTCCCCGCTTCACGTGAGATCAAGCCCAAAGCCCGATTTTGCACTCCTGATCTCTATGCTCGCGCATGAAGCGCCGCGAAAAGAGACCGGGAGAAGAAAATTGACCTTAGGGTTTACAACAACGTTTCGAAGAAGTCTCACAGCATGAGGTCCATGAGGAGATTCGGACCTAAGTCCGACCGGCCGATTAACTAGAAACCGCCTCGGGTTAGAACCAACTAGATTGAATTGGGTGGTTTTCATTATTCTATTTTTTAAGGAATTTCATGCATACACCTAAGTATTTATAAAATTAATATTCTACTAACTTCATTTGCATATACCTAAACATTAACCATTTAAAATATTTATATACATATCACATAATTCTTATGCATTTATATAATACTTTTTTTAATAAAAAATGTGAATGATGTGATATTTTTAATGAGATATTTATGATTGAAATTTTATATATGTAAAAATTAAAATTTAAGTATTAGATATATAAATACATAAAAAATGTGTGATATATATGTAAATATTTCAATAATAAATTTTATCATTTTAGTGAAGCTCTCAATAATTTGATCGTAATACTATTGAATACACTAATTTACTATTTCTTCTTTTAATGGATATTTGATCAAACAAAAGAACATGGCATCTCATTCATTGTTGTTTATCATATGGTTAATGATAATTAGCACTTATCAACATAGCACATATTAATTGTGAGATCTTTAAGTCCCTTCATGATGATATGCCAACCTCTTACCAACATTTTGGAACCTTAACTAAACTACTCTATAAAGTTGTAGATAAATAAGAGAGATTAAATGCATAATTAACACATATTTATTACATTATATTAGCATGTATCAACTATAAAGTATTTTCAAGGTGTTTATTTGTTTTCAAATGTTTTAGAATACATGAATATGAATTTTAATAAAGAGATTATATCAGCTTATTAAAGAGAATAATCATATGAATATGATGAGAGATAAGTAATAGAGTTATTGAAGGTCAAAGTGGTATCCCTTATTTTTTGTCTAATTATTGAAAACATATAAAGTTGATATGTCATGAAAATTAAGGCAACATTAAACTAATTCAATACATCTTATATTACTTCTTTTAATTGTAATGACATTTATTAGAGATATTATTATTTTACCCTTTCAAAAGAATTAACTACTATAGAAGTAATCAAAAGAGATTACTCTGCAACCCCTCCTATTGAGGTTTTAAATATTGGTAACATTTTATTTTCTAAATTTTATTTTATCTCAATGTCGTACTCGGTCACTTCAATAAGTACCTCATATGAATGAATAAAATAGAGTTTATATTAAATTAGGTTCTTATGTTCTCTATAGAAGCAAGCCTACATAGTTAATTACATCTTAGAAAATAAAATCCCTTAAGAATACTCTCGATTAAAGCAGACAATTATTATCTCCAAAGATTTCAAGATTAAACTATCAAAGGATTAGTTATATTTGGAAAGTCAATTGGAAAAGTTCGAGGAGAAGACTTATTTTTGGAATTCAAAGGGAATAAGTAATAAATGCTCATGATACTAGGAAGCATAATGAGTATTCCAATATATCATATAATTGGGCTTTATATATTTAAAAGTGAAGAAATTTTATTCATTTTAGTTGAATTTTGTTAGATTGCTAGGACTTAAAATCCAATAACATGAGATTGTGAAAATATCTAAGAAGTGAGGATTTATGCTTGTAGCCCAAAGGAAACAATTATCTCATATCCTAAATTTAAAGAGCTTTAGTACAAGCTAAAGCACAAACCTAAATCTAAGCGACAGGTGGACATAAAGGTTTATCTCCATAAGAGAGAATAAACCCGTCCGACTTAAACTTACATCTGCCTAGAGTGACCGCCAGCTAACTCCTTCTATGATTTTAAAATCATGTGATCTGGTCTTATGAATTGTAAGATAACTAGGGTAGTTATTTATTTGAAAGAGACTAAAGTCCTAAACCTACTCCCTAAGAGACTAGAGCATGAGTGGTATGAACATGTGACTTAATCTATAAATATAAATTTTTTTAAATTTCATTTCATTTAGACACAATATTTTAGATAAAGACTTTTAGGATTTCTTTATGCCTAAATACATTATGAAAGTTGATCATTGGACAAATCAAAAGAAAAAGAGAGTAAAGCTCCATCGTCAGGGGTTTCTCTATAGATCAAGCGGTCCCTATTGTGTAAGTACGGAGGTCCTCATTTTTACAAGAGTGATAAAAGATGTATGCATGATTTGTGACATATAATATACAGCTAAAGGGGTTGTTAAATCTTTTAGTTATCTTCATTATAGCCTAAACTTTATGGTGAGGTTATCAGTTGTTTAAAACTTTAATTATGAGTAATTAGTTGGGTAGAAATTTTATTTTATCCTAAGAGCCTATCACATCTAGAAATTTATTTTATCCTAAGAGCTATCATATCTAGGCCACACATTAAAGCATTAAACATAAAGAAACTATGAAAAGAAGCAATCCTAATGCATAATTCAAACAAACCATCAATCAATTTTATAAGCTATTGTAAAAGAATACGCGGGCTCGATCGGTATAGCACCAAAAAGAAAAAATGGGTAGCCAAGCTCTACTCTTATACAACTCGGTATATGAAAAAATAATTATAATTATAAATGAATACATACTGTGGTATTTATTTTTGAGATGTGAGACATTATGCAGAACTTAGGGAGTACTTATTGAAGTGATCAGGTATGACATTATAGAATGATGCACTATCTTGAAAGATAGAAATCATCACCCTATAATAGACCTAATCACCTAATAATGACTCCTAAGGCATGATGAGTCTTTGAATGTACTAGAGATTTTTTTTCTATTTTACATGAAAAAGTAAAGTAAGATTTATTTTAAGCCGAGTTCATTAAGTTCCCTATGGAGGTAAGCCCCCATAGTTAATTACATCATAAGAATTGCAAATTCCTTAGAAATACTCTTGATTAAAGTAGAAATTAAAGTCTCCAAAGATTTCAAGGCTGGACTATTAAAGGATTGCTTGTATTGGAAAATCAAATAGGATTGTTCAAGGAGAAGACTTATTATTGAAGCCAAAGGGAATGAGTATAAAATACTCATGGTACTAAAAGCCTAGTGAGCATTCCAATCTATCCTATGGTTGGGCTTTATATATTTGAAATTGAAGAGATTAACTTTATTAAAGTTGATATTTTTGTTAGAAATCTAGGACTTATAATCCAATAACACAAGGTTGTGAAAATGCCTAAGATGTGAAGATTTAGTAAGAGCTAAAGCATGACCTAAATCTAAGCAAAAATGGGTATATGATTTACCTCTATGAGAGAGGATAAAAAATCATCGGGCTTACAAACATGAAGTAGTGATTAACTCTCCTATGCTTTAAAATCATGTAGGTAAGTCATATGATTTTGCAAGATAGTTAGGTAGTTATTATTTAGAAAGAGACTAAAGTCCTTAAATACTCCCTAAAGAGATTAAAGCATAAGTGGTATGAGTAATGACTTAATCTATAAGTGCCAATCTTTTTAAATTTTATTTAATTTTTGACACTTCATTTTGATAAAGGCTTTAGGATTTTATATGCCTATATACATGATGAAATTAGATTATTGATTAAATCAATAGGAAAGAGTGTTTTCCACCACAAGGGATGATCTCACAGGTCAAGCATGTCCCTATCATGCAAGGCTAGAAATCTCTTATTTTCAAGAGATAAAGAATATGCATGCATGATGATGAAACATACAACATTTAGCTAAGGAGTTACTA
Organism: Cymbidium sinense; assembly: GCA_021442155.1. Taxonomy (NCBI): domain Eukaryota; kingdom Viridiplantae; phylum Streptophyta; class Magnoliopsida; order Asparagales; family Orchidaceae; genus Cymbidium; species Cymbidium sinense. The sequence goes on along the minus strand of CM038221.1, from coordinate 68,916,143 downwards.
AAATTTTTAATTATCTTGTTTAATATCTAAGCTTTATGGTGAGGTTGTGAATTATTTAAAACTTTAGTTATGAGTTGTAGTTAGGTAAAAGATTTATTTTTTTCTAAGAGCCTAATCGTATACATGTCATACAACAAATTTCAATCATAAAGAAGCTATGAAAAGACATATAATTTTTAATGCATAATCTAAACATAACATCAAATAATTTTATAATTAGCACAAAAGAATAAGAATTCGCGTTGGTGTGGTCGTCAGACAACCCGAAAAGATGGATAATGAGTTATACCCTTATACAACCCAAAAAATGAAATAATAATTACAATTTATAAATGATAAAGGCTATAGGGGGGGGGGGGGTCTTCAAATCTTCCTTTTTTCTTTATTTCTTCATGTCTCTTCCTTCTCCTTCTTTGATTTGGTTTGTTCCACTTCAAAGACATCTCATGGCCTCTCAGGACAAAGCCTTCTAGCCAATGCTCATCCTTATCCCCCCCACCATAACACTAATCATAATTTATAATATAAAATAACATTAAAAATATGAAAAGTAAATCTAATTACACCTACAAAATAGAGGTTAGCTAAACATACATACACAATATATTTATAATTTGGACTTAGCACCTACACAAGCCACTGTCCTAACTTAGATTATGCTTAAGGGTTTAAGCAACCTGCAAAAGAGTATTTATATTTATTTTACAATGTTAAGCATAATCTCCTACAAAAAATATGATTAAATTTAATTACCATATTCTCATATGAAACATACACCCTAACATCTAGTTTAAAATATTACATCTCAAAATAAAATATACATCAAACCATGCACCATCCTAACATAAGACTAGAAGTGGTGACTTAGTTCTAATGTGTGTGTTAAGGCTTGTGTGGTATGTCTTACTAAGCATTAGAGTTGTAGTTCTCTAAGTGTAGAAAGGAATTTAATTTAACCATAAAGAATGATTTTACTCAAGTTGTTTAATTGATTTGAAAGTTTTAATTTGTGTTTTCTTTGATTTTATGTGACCTACACTTAGTAAATAAATGTTATAAAGAGAAGAACAGAGGTTGCCCTCTTTCATCCCTACCCTAAGCCACTTTTTAAAACATATTAATTTGGTTTAGTTCTCTTTAGTGAATGGCTTATTACACATTTTAAATTAATCATAAGTTTAGGTTCACCTTAAATGATTACATTCAACATGAAAGGCTTCTTAAGGCTAATTTGATTGAATTACTATCATATGATATATATCAAATTATTCATTTTCCATAACATGTAGCATGCATATGACTTAATTCTAAGTATAACTATATATGCAACATATTTATTTTAGCACACTTTAAATGAAAGATGCATATGTGTATTTTGTAGAAAATGAGATTCCCTTCATTAGCTAAATGCACATACAAGTGTATAAAAATTTTAAATGGATACTTGCCATTGTTAAACTAGGAGAGTGAGGTAAAGACCTCCTTGGGGCAACTTAAAGTCTCGTGTCCCCGTAATATCTAGACTAGATATATCACTACTCTTAAATATACATGAATGTACAAATGACTACAAGAATGGAAAATCATGCAAAAGTTATATTTATTTTAATTAAGAAAATATTTTTATTCATTAACTAAATGCACATACAAGTGTATACAAATTTTAAGTGGATACTTCGCCATTATTAAACCAGGGGAATGAGGTAAAGACCTCCTTAGGGTAGATATACTCACTATTCTTGAATACACATGAATGTACAAATGACTATAAGAATGAAAAACCATACAAAAGTTATATTTTTATTCAATTAAAATATTTATGCATGTGAGTTAAAGTTGAAAAAGGAGATTTTCATTGATTAGCTGAATGCACATACAAGTGTATATAAGTTTTAAGCAATTACTTCATCATTGTTAAACCAGGGAAGTGAGGTACATACCTCCTTAGTGCTACTTAAAGCCTTACATCTTCGAATGTTAGACTAGATATACCCACTATTCTTAAATACACATGAATGTATAAATGACTACAATAATGAAAAATCATGCAAAAAATTTATTTCTTTCAATTGAATTATTTATACATGTGAGCTAAAGTTTTATCTAAATTCTAACATAAAAATACATAGAAATGAATTTAAACAAATGTTGTGTCCTTTTCAAATGGACTATATACTTATTAATATTCAAACTTTATGTAAATCTATATAGACTAAAGAAAGAGAATTTCATATCACATGTTCTAAGCCATAGACACATGCAAGCTTATAAATATTTATAACTATTATCACTCCAAATATTATAGTTGACTTATAAACTTTTAAAAATAATTTTGATTTAATAGTGATAATAGCCACACATATTATAAATTAAATTAACACATGCAAGCTTGACATAAAGAAAAATCATTTGATTTAATTAATTTTGAAAAGATGAATGTATAATTTCAAATGACATACAACATTTAACATGATTGGAAATGAATAAATAAACATAAAGATGTGATTTCATTCAATTAAATTAATTCTTAAGGACAATAATTTCAAATAAAAATCATTTAAGAAAACCAAATCTTGTTAATACCATCTTTCATTTTATGTTTTGATTTGATTTAATGAAATGAGGGAAAGTTTTGATCTTAATCCATTCCATGGTTTGTGATTTGAATTGGTTTAATGTAATGTGATTAAGTTGATTTTATGGGTAACCATTAATTAACCCTTGCCTATGTTATCTTAAAGTAATTAATTAAATAATTATGAGCCAACATAATATGCAGAGGAAAAAAACTTGCAATGATTCTAAGAAATGAAAGGGCCTAATGCAATTAACTTATAATTAATAATTAATTAGGTTAAGAAACTTAATTAAGTACTTTTATAATTTTCCCACACATGTGGATTAACCATAATTTCCTTAAGTGTATTTAGGTTATTAAACACCTAAAGATCTACCAATTAATTAATTAATTAAGTTCTAATATGTTTTAGATTTTAATTAGACTAATGAAATCATTAATCACTTAATTAAATTTAAACTTAATTGCCACATGGGTTAACTATCCTCCAAATGAAGTAGACCTAGGGAAAAGATTTGGAAAGAGACCTCAATTTAATCCCTAAGTCTCCTCACTGTTTAGTGATAAATGAGCCCAATTAATTAATTTATTTATTATTCATGTGATTAATTAACCCTTAATCAAGTTAGAAGAGTAATTAAGGTCTAATTAGCTAATTTATTAATTAATTAAATATGGAGTAATTAAGGTAATTAATTTTTTAATTAAACTCTAATTAAGCTCTAATTAGCTCAAAATTAATTAAGGATATTTTTAATAAATTTCTCTCTAAAATGCCTTCAAAATGAATATCTATTTGTGTTTTATGATTTTTCTATAATTTGTCATTTTTCTAAAGTTTTAGCTGATTTAAATGATTTTTCATGATTTTTATAAACTCTATTAATTAATTTTAACTAAATTAGACTATTGAGCTTAAGAATGTAATATCTCTTAATATAGAAATCCTTTTAACTTAAAATTTTTATGGTAGGTGTATTTTAACTTCAATTTCAATCTCTAAAAATTTTAAATCAATCTAATGTGTGTTTTTAGTTTAATAATGAAATTTTATTTTCACTAAAACTTAAATTAAGCTCAAAATATTCAATGAAAATTGAGGATTTTGTATTTATTAAATTTCTCTCAGAAAGACAAATCCAATGAGTCCTTATTTATAATTTTTGATTAAGTATTTTATTTTCTATGAATTTTTGAAGTTCTAGGTGATTTAAATAATTTTTAAAAAGCAAAAAAATCCAGAATTTCCTACTTAACCTAGTGAGCACTAACCTAGTGAGCAATGTACGACGCTGCATGACAATGCAGTGCTAAGCCGTGCCATGTAGTTTTGCATGGCATGCGACCAATGATCTTGCATAATTAGGCATTAATCTTTGCATCAACAAATGAGCGGGAAAGGGAGATAGGGCATGCAGTTCCGATCGGACCGTCCAATAACAGATCAAACGGTCCAGATCAAGTCTGTGTGATCAGAGGACCAAAAATGTGCAGATCTAAAGTGAAATCTCAGCCATTCGTTTCCCAGCTGTGGGATCGGACAGCTGCTGCTTCCGGCGAAAAGTGACATAAATATTGCAAATCGATGGCATTTTTGAGATTTTTGTTAAATCTGAATGAAATCTCATCTGAATGGGCTCATTTTTTACTTTGATTCACACCAAAAAATTTCTAATTTTATATTGGGACTAAATACAATAAAAAATATAAGAATTTTTTTAAGAAAATCCTTAAAATCATGCAAGAATTATATCAAACAAAAGCTCCTAAGGATGGCTACGGTTCTTCAAAATTACCTCACCATGGATGATTTCTGACTGCAATGATGATCCAAGAATAATCCTGAATACAAGAAGAAGCTTTGAAATGGATCTAGACCTTTGCCTTCCTTCAGAATGATGTATCCACCAATGGCCGCCGCTTCTTCATCGAAATCTGCTTGATTTTGATGGTTTTCACCCAACAAAGTGAGAATTATTGCTGGTTGGTTTGGGAGCTCTAGAGGAGTGGAATGAGGGCAGAAGGACAATTTTCTAGCTTCTATTTCCTTGTGTATGATTTTGGTAGAAAATCCCCTTTCATTATGATTTTGGTCCCTAATGGATGTCCTATGGGTTGGGATGGTTGGGAATGGTAGGGAATCATCCTAGGTGGCCTCACTTGAGTGGAGGAAGGTGTGAGAATGCAGCCAAAGTAAAGGGAGTGGAAGTCCTTGCTTGTCAAGTGTTCTAATAGGAGAGGTGATATTAATTCATCTCCCAATGAGTCATGGCTGGCCCAACCACCTCTTGGGTTAGATTGGTCAGTATCATTGGAGCCTAGGTGGACCAATGAATGAGTGACAAGTGACCAAGGAAGAGAAATAACCATTTATATGGGTGTTTTGTCTTATGTGATACCATTAGCCCAAGGGTAGAGTGATTATTTGACATTGAATTTGATTTGGATAGATTTGAAATGAGTCAAAAGTGATTTGGACCAAATTTCATGTCATTTGGAGTTCATTTGGTTCAGTTTGACTCAATTTAACATATTTTGGGTCAAAATGGGTTAGGTTGACCAATTGATCAAATTGGGTCAAACTAAGGGTTAAGTCAAGTTCAAATGATCATTTAGAGTGTATTGGTGATTTTGGTTTGATTTTATTTAGATTTAATTTAGGTTTAGTCTAATTTGACCATTTATGTCAATTTGAGCTAAGTGGGTTAATTAGGTTTAATTGGCTAAATTGGATTTAATTATGACCTTGGTCAAGTTTAACAATCAATCTGGAATGAACTTGAGACATTGATTGCAATCAATTTGGATTATACTTGGATTTGACCTATTTTAGCCTTTTAGGCCAATTTGGCTCAATTGATGATCAAGTCATGTTCAATCATTGATATAGGTTGGTGTGAATCAAATGGATTTGTCTTAGGTTGTAATTTGGCTAGTTTGGGTTCATATGGGTTAAAGGGTTAACTTGGTCAACATGCTAGTTTAACTTAGTTTGACCAATTTATAGCAATTGATCAATCAAGGTGATCAACAATCATGTCATAAAGTTTGGATTGGCTTAATTCACTTTGATTTGGATTGAACTGGATTTTGGTTCATGTAGGTCAAATTGGTCACTTTGGGTTAAGTGAGCCAATTGGGTTCAATTAACTTTATTTTGAGTTGAGTTTGATTTAGCTTGATGATTGTAGATTTCATTTATATTTGGATAGATGATTGAAGTAATAATTAATTCAAGAGAAAATCAATTTTGATTTTGATTTGATTTGGATAGAATTTGGCCAAGTTCAAGAAATTGGCTTAAAGGGTTTGAATTGGGGTTCAACTTGATTTTGGACTTTATTTTGGTCATGTAAATTTATATTTTATTTATATTTATGAATATAAATGAAGATACAAATGATTTATGAGAAAATCACTTGAGTTTGGAGTGCTTTGGAAGCAAATTTGACTAAGCTCATGGAGGTGGGTCAAAAGGGCTTAAGTAGGAAATTGATTTAGTTTGATTAAGTTTTGATATTGGGATAGGAATTTCATTTATATTTATGAATATAAATGAAAGAATAATTAATTTATAAGGAAATCAATTGATTTTGAGTTAATTTGGGTTAAGATTTGGTTAAACTTATGGAATTCAATCATAAGACTTTAAGGAGGATTTTGATTTTGGATTTGATTATGGGTTGCAATCATTTAGTTCAGGGTTTGAATTTGGATTTGGTACATGATTGAAGGGTTGAATTGGTCTTGGAGAAAATCAATTGGATTTAGATTGATTTGAATTTGGCTAAGGCTAAGTCCAAAAGATAAGATCATAAAGCTTAGGAAGGATTTGATCAAGGGCTTCAATCATTTGATTTAGAATTTGGATTTGGATTTGGACTTGAAATTAAGTTTGAGGTTTGGTAGAAAATTTGGATTTGAATTAAATTTAAGAAGGTGTACATGGATTGGATTTAGGCTATAGGGTAGGTAATTTTCCAAAGTCCTAAGGCATGGCTAAATCCTATGATTAACCTTTCCAAGTCTATAAGTTTATACTAAGTGTTCACTAATCTCTAGAAGTGTCTTATGATCAAGAAAACCTTAATGTCTAGAAGATTCCTAGATCTAAGAAGAGGAGGTTGAGAACTCACTCCAAAAGTGAGGTCAACACATGCTATGGGTGTTTTCATTCTTCATATCTTCTTTGTCCACCTTGTCTTCCACCTTTGATTTGGTTTATGCTTCAAAGGCATCACAAGATCTCCCAGGACTAAGCCTTCTAGCCATCTTAATCCCCCATAGCACTAATCCTAATTTCATTGCAAAATTATATTTATATAAGAAATAGTAAATCTAACTACACTTACAAAATATATATTAGCTAAACATACATACAATCCCAAGTAGTTATATGTATAATTTGACTTAGCACCCTACACATGGGTAACCAAGCTCATCTGTCTTAACTTGGATTATGCTTAGGGGTTTAAGCAACCTAGAAAAAGAGTATTTCTATTTATTTTTAAGCATAATCCCCTGTAAAAGATATGATTAGGTTAAGAGCGGCCTAACATCCAATTTACGAAGCATACACCATAACATCTAGTTTAAAATATTACATCATAAAAAAAAATATACATCACATCATACACCATCTTAATATAAAACTAGAAGTGGACTTAATTCTAATGTGTGTGTATTAAGGCTTTATGTAGTATGTCTCAACTAAGCATTAGAGTTGTATTTTTCTAAGTTTGAAAAATGTTCAAGTTAACATGATGGTATGTTTCATTTGAAATTGTTTAATTGATTTGTGAATTATAATTTGTATTTCATTTTATTTAATGTGACTTACACTTAGCAACTAAGTGTTGTAAAGAGAAGAAAAAGGATTTCTCTCTTTCATCCCTACCTCAAGCCACTTTCTAAAGTATATTGATTTGATTTAGTTCTCTTTAGTGAATGGCTTATTAAGTGATTTTTCATTAATCCTAAGTTTATGTTAACTTTAAATGATCTTATCCAATGTGAGAGTTTTCTTAAGATCAATCTAATTAAATTACTATCACATGACATATATTGAATCATTCCTTTCCATCATATGTAACATGCATATGATCCAATACTTAGCATATCTATACATGTAATATGTTCTAACACACTTAAATGATGATGAATGTATGTTTGGAATTTATATTTTCATTTTGGTTAAGTTATATAAACATATAAATTAAAGATTTATCCAAATTCTAATACAAAAAATACATAAGGATGGAATCACATAAGTATGTGTCATTATTAACCAGGAAAATGAAGTAATCAAATGACCTCCTTGGGGCAAACTAAAGCCTCGTATTCACGGAATGTCCAGACTATACACTTATTAACATTACAAACCATGTAAATATATACATGAATGAGGAAAAGAGAGCACTAATTTATATATAATATATGCTAATCAACTTAGGTGAATATGGATGCATGCATTTTTAGTAACAAAAGGGGATCTTCATCTTTTAATTAAGCACACACATGTATAAAAGATGTAAGCAAGTATGTCATTGTTAACCATGGAAGTGAAGTAATCAAATGACCTCCTTGGGGCTAGCTAAAGCCTCATATTATTGGGATGTCTAGACTAAACATTTGCTATCTTAAATACATATGAATATATATACAACTATAAGGATGAAAACCATGAGAAGATTATATTTTCTTTAGTTGAATTATTTAGGTATATGAATTAAAGCTCTATCCAAATTCTAATACAAAAATATATAAGAATGAAACCAAATGAGTATGTACCGTTGTTAAATTAGGGAAGTGAGGTAATCAAATGACCTCATTGGGGCTACTTAAAGCCTCATATTTCCGGGATGTTTAGACTATATACCTATTATTGTTCAAACTCATGTAAGTTTATATATGAATCATAAGAAAGAGTGCTTTATTTAATATGCTTAAGCTATAAACACATACAAATCTTATATGTATTCATAACTACTATTACTTCGCATATTATTAATTTATAAACTTTTGGAAAGTAGATTTGAATTGATTAATGATAATCACACATATATTAAATTATGCCAACACATGTAAGCTTTCATAGAAGAAATTCATTTGATTCATTTATATTTGAAAAACATGAATGTATAAAATCAATACACCATTTAAAATGATTAGAAAGAAATGATTAAATATAAACACATGGTTCATTCAATTAAATTAATTCTTAAGGACAATCACATTAAATATATCCATTTAAAGAAAACCAAACATTATTTATTAATTTATGACTTGAGATTTTGATTAAATTTAAAGAGGAAAATAATTATTTGTTGTTTTAATCCCATTATCATATTGGTGAACTTAATTGCTTTAAGAAGAGACAATTAAGTGGATTTTATGAATTAATTAAATTAGATCCTTAATTAAATCAATTAATCACCCTTACCTATGCTTCTTTAATTTGATTAACCACTTAATTATGAGCCATAATTGACACTAACATGTGAGGAAATAAAATTGCAATGCTCCTACAAGGACCTAATGCAAATGACTCATAATTAAAGGTTAATTAAATTAAAGAACTTAATTAAGTACTTTTATGATTTTCTCACATTTATGAGTTAATCATAATTTTCTTAAAGGTCTTTATATTATTAAACACATAGAGAGAAACCTTTAATTTTCATTGTTAATTATTTGATGTGATTATAAATTTAATTGGATTAATTAAGCCACTTAATTAACTAATTAACCCTCAATTAATTTTAGGTTAATTAATTTTCTTTCAAAATGAAATGGGCTTAGGAAAAGAAGTTAAGAAAGAGGTCCTAACCCCATTCCCCTTGTCCATTCACTGTTTGACAGTGATTAGTAAGTTAAATTAATTAATTTGTCACTCTTTATGGTGTTAATTAACCATTAAGTTGATTAAGAGAGTAATTAAGGCTTAAATGATCAATTCTCTAATTAACCAAATAATAAATCTCAAAAAAAATGATGGGAGACAGAGGTCATCCCACTAAACTAATACACAAAGTTTGAGATTAATTACTCGAGTAATTAAGGGTTAATTAAGCTAATTAAGTTTATAATTAAACTCTAATTAAGCTTTAATTACTATTTAAAATTTATTAGAATTAATTTTAAATAATTCTTCTTTATTTTACCTTTAAAATGAGTATTTATTTGCATTTTTAGATTTTTCTATAATTTGTTATGAATTTTTAAAGATTCAGCCATTAAAATCAATTAATTAAGCCTAATCCCATCGGCGCCACGCGGATCGCCAACGCGGCTCACTTTTCACGTGGCACCACAGGATTGGATACTTAAACCTATCTGACTCAACGCCTACATAGAGATTATACCCACAGTTCTTAAGGGATAAAATATATTAAGTATAACAGATTAATCATGGCCATCCATTCCAATCACGCAGAACGAATGACGCATGATCTATTATCCCCTGATGAGATACACTGCCCACCTTTCCTTGCTCGATCCGAGCTCACCCGAGCTTGGATGACCATGAAAATGATCACACACCTTCATAAGGAAGATCCGAAGGGATCCAACGGTCAAAATCACATGACATGCAAATTTTATTCAAAAAGACCCAAATTTTTTTTTCTTCAGATTTCTCAATTTTAATGCAAAATTATTTCATCGGAGCTCAAGATGGGTGGAATAATGCTTGAGGAAGCTTCTCCTGGATGAGGTGAGGACCTGTTGAGCAGCAACGCATGCTAATTCCTTGTAGTGGGCTCTATCGACCATGAACCGTTGCTTTGCATGTCGATGTTGATCAAGTCACACCTCCGGTGGTTGTGGAGCTTAGGAGGAGGTTCATTCGTGAGAGTGCGGAGAGTGTGTGGGTGAAATTAATTTGAATTTGGTTGAGTATTGGTGGAGTTGAGTTGAGTGGAGGATTACCTTTGGGGGTGGGGGACCGTATGACTTGGATTCCAAGAATTTGCCATCAATCATTCGTGCCATAGAGGTTGTTGTCAAGCTGAGGTGGCTCGATTTGGTTGGTGGGATGCTTGGTGGGTGGCTCAAGGCAGCTGGCCTTCTCTTTGGATCCATTGGGTTCGAATAGGTGTGGGGAGGTGAGTTAACTCACCTCCCCTTTGGTCAGGGCTGACTTAGCCCACTTGGGTTGGGTTAGGCATATAGGTTATGTATTATTTTGGGGCATTGGATGGCTGCCCAGTGAAAAGAGGGAGGGTTGACTTGCCAAAAATGGGTTTGATCCATGTGGAGAGCTTAATCCATTGGTCAATGACTTGGATCGGGTCCCCATGAGATTGGGTTGGTTTGGGGTTGACCCAAGGTGAGTTTATGATGGGTTGGGTCAGGTCTCAATGAGTTTGGACTTGGTTTGAGTGATTTTGGCTCAATTTGACCCATATAGGTCAAATTTGGTTAGGTTACCAATTGGTCAAATTGGGTCAAACCATGGGTTAAGTCATGTTCAATTGACTATTTGGGTTATTTTGGTTCAATTGGTTTGAGTCAATTTAGCATAAATTTGATTTTGGAGTTAACATCACTTTTGGAGTGAGCTCTTAACTTCCTCATCATAGATCTAGGGCTCTTATAGACACTAAGAGTTCCTTAGTCATAAGACACTTCTAGTGATTAGGTGAACATTTCTAACCTAGAGACTTAGAAGAGTTAGCCATTGGAATAGGTTATGCCTTAGGATTTAGGAAAACTTGCCTACCTACATTCCAAACCCAATCCTTATTTTTTTCTTTCAAACCAAACCTCAAATTCAAAATTCAAACCCCAAAATCAAATCAATTATCCAATGACTGAAATCCATCACCAAATTCGAACTCCAAATCCCTTCCTAAGCCCTTTCAATTTTATCTTCTAGAATTCCAAATGATTGAAATCCATGATCAACTCTAAATTCCAAATTCCAAGAATCTCTTCCTAAGCCATATGAACCACCTTCACATGCTTAGCCAAAATTCGTTCATATCAACTCAAACTTGGTTGATTTCTTTATAAATCAATTATTCGTTTATTTATATTCACAAATATAAATGAAGCCCACTCTCCAATGACCAAAAATAAATCAAACCAAACTAAAACCCAAATTAGCCCTTTCAACCTACATCCCTAAGCTTAATCAAATTTGCTTCCAAATCACTCTAAACTCAAGTGATTTTCTCATGACCTACTTATATCTTCATTTATGTTCACAAATATAAATGAAATATAAATTCAAACAAACCAAACTCGAGTCAAATCAAATTCCCAATTTTAGCCCTTTTAGCCAAGCTTTCAAACTTGGCTAAATGACACACAAATCAACTCGAAACCCATGGATTTCTTCATGATTCAATCATTCCTATAATCATTGATCCAAATATAAACATAAACCACCATTATCAAACCAAATCCAAGTCAGCCCAAATCAAACCCAAATTGACCCTTATGACTTGAAATTATTATATAAACCAAAACCCATTTGGCTCCAAACCAATTGTAATTGGATTTATATTTCAATCCTAAGTCTATATGTGAGTTCAATTGAACTCAAATTTGAATCAAGCCTTGATCAAGCTAACTGTCCCATTTAGGCTCACTTGATCCAAAGTGACTAAAGGACCTTTTTGAGCCAGGTTCTAATCCAACCCAAATTAGATTGAACTAAGCTCATCTAAACCTCAATCATGATCAACAATGATCATGGGTGATCAACCACCTTGAATTGGGTCAAACCAAGTCAAACCTAGCCTTTGACCAAGTCAACATTTAGAATAAATGAAACTCAAACTAGCCAAAATTCATCATATGCCAGATTGAAACCATTGATCCAAACCCATTTATAATCAATGAATGAACATGCCCAAGTCATCAATTGAGCCAAACCAAGTCTAATTGGCTACTTGACCTAAGTTGATCCAAATTGGCCTAAAGAGCCAAAATAGGTTAAATAATGATTTAACCCAAATTGGTTGCAACCAATGGCTCAAGTTCATCCCAAACCACTTATTGAACTTGACCAAAGCTATGATTGAGCCCAAGTTGACCAATTGGTCAACTTGACCCAACCTAGCCCAAATTGACTAAAATTCAAATTAATTCCAAATTAAATCAAACCAAAGCCTACAATCATTTTCAATCAACCAATTGAACTTGACTCAGCACCTAATCCAACCCAATTTGGTCAAAATGGTCAAATTGGTTAACTTGACCAATTTGACTCTTTTTGAATCCAAATGAGTCAAATTCAAACCTAAGCCAAGTCTTATTAAATTAGTCACACCAAAACACTCCAAATCATGATGTAGACCTAACCTAAGCCTTGGTTTGACCCAATTTGGCCAATTGGTCAACCTAACCCAATGTGAACCCAATTGAACCCATTTGATCGAAGAAGCTCATATCACCTAAAACTAAGTCATGGAACTCTATTGGCCGACCAAGCACACCCTAAACCAGCCTTAGGCCACTCCCAAGTTAGTCTAAAAGTAAAACAAGCTCACCTTAAGTTGATTACCCAAAGGATAAAGTCTTCACCTTGGATTCCTACTCTATGTAGCAAAATCCACTTTGCACTCCCCATGGTAGCCCTCCTTTTACCAAATAAGGTATTCCTAGAGTTCACTAGCCCACTCTAAGCACCCTAGAACTTACTTTGAACCAAAGGGAACTCGCCAAGTTGAGCTCACTCTCCCTCATCCATGGCCAAATCTGACAAGTGCAAGGAGAATCCCCTCCCGCCCAAATCAGCCTTGAGACCCCCCCCACCACTCATGGCGTGCTACCTCGGATTGACAGTGACCCCTCTATCGATTTAAGGTGGTGAATGGTAGAATTCATAGGAGTGATCCGTCATCCACACTGAGGATATACTCCCTCAATTCAATCAGTTTTGAAAATAATTCAATCCCATTCGGCTCAAGAGAGTAATTTGAAACTCCCTAGAGCTTCCCCAACTCCTCCCGAGTTCCCTCTTCCTCAGCCTTCTCCTCTATGTGTAGAATCAAAATAGGACACCTCCATTTCGGTTCTAACTTCCTCCCCATGCAAGAAAACTTCAATTGCTTGTGCATACACCATCCTCAATCAAGCCAGAATCACTTCCAGCTTCGAGGACATTGGAGTTTGATCAAGCTAGGTGTGTGTGTATGGATTGGTCAACCAAGCTTCACACCAAATTGAGCTCGATTCCTTCAGCAGGCCTCTCAACTAGGCGGCTACCTCTTGCATTACCGGACATTAGCTCCGATGAGGTAATTTCCCAAAATTGTAGCTTTAGGCCTCTTTCAGTTGGTCTTTTGTGAAAGGAATCTCCATGTCGAGGGATCTTAGTTGAATGTGATTGCATGCTCCCTTAGATGGTGTAAGATCTATTTGATCCTAATTTGAGCTCGGGTGAGCTCGGATGAAAGACGTGCTCATCTTTTCAGCTTGGATGAATCGCGATGAGATGAAACTTTGATCAAATCCTACATCCCGATTTTCCTTCACCGTGGATTAAACCGTCGATCTTAGATCGGATAGAAAGCGCCGCCACCGAGTTAGTACAAATGCGACAACTTAAATAATCGATCCTATCATGCCACATGGAAAGTGCACCGTGTCAGCAGCCACATGGTCTGACGGGATTAAGGGTTTAATTAAGGTTAATTAATTAGTTTTTTAATCCTGAAACTTCTAAAATCATAACTAATTATAGAAAAATCCAAAAATACAAACTTAAGCTCATTTTAAAGATATTTTTGAGGAGAATTTATAAAAAAATATAATTAATTGATTTTGAATAGTGACTTTGGCTTAATTAGGGTTTTATCAAAAATCTAATTAGCTTAATTACACTTAATTAAGCACTAATTATCTCAAATTTTTGTGGATGTTTAGGGGATGACCTCTGCCTCCCTATTTTTTTAGGATTTTATTGATTGCTTAATTAGGGAAATTATTTGAGTAAGCTCTAATCACTCTCTTAATCTAATTAATTATAATTAAGGAATGAACAATAACTTGATTAATCATTTGAACATAATCATCCCTGTTAAATAGTAAGATCACTTCGGGAATGTGATTGGGGGCATTTTTCTTAATTCATTTCCTAAGTCTTCTTTATCTTTAAAAATCAAATTAATTAATGGGTTAATGTAATGATTAATTGATTAATTAAGTGATTAAATCTTCAAAATAAAAAATCAAAATTTAATTGAATGATTAAATGATTTAGGGGTTAGGTTTGAGGCCTTGTCCTTGATCCTTTCCTCTAAGTTAATTTCATCATTCAAATTAAAACATAACCAAAACATTTAATCAATCCATTAAAAGCTTAAATTAAAATTAAAAAAAATCAATTCACCCACATCTAAATAACCTTTAATTGGTCTTGGGTAGCTCCTTGGGTGTTCAATAACCCAATCTAACAGATAATAAAATTATGATTGGCTCACATGTGTGAGAAAATCATAAGAGTAATTAAGTGAGATCTCTTAAGCCTATTTAACTATTAATCATAAACCAATTGCATTAGGCCCCTTTCATTTATTAGGAGCATCATAAATTTACTTTTCATGTGGTTGCATATCATGTTGGCTTATTATTAATTAGTTAATTAACTTAAGGTGATATAGTTAAGGGATAATTAATTCATACCTTAACCTAATCAAAACATAAAATCAACTTAAATATTCTCATTAAACCAAACTAATTCACACATGGGAAAATGAGTTAGGATTATCAAACTCTTCTCATATTTCTTAAATCAAATCAAATTCAAAGATAAAAATATCTTTAAAGAATTTTGATTCATTTTAAATAATCTTATTTGATATGATTGTCCTTAGGAATTAATTAGAGTGAATGAAATCATGTGTTTATATTCCTTTATTTCTTTCCAATCATGCTAAATATTATTTGTCATATGAAATCATGCATTCATCTCTTTTAAAAATTAATTAAATAAAATGTTTCTTTTTATGTCAAATTACATGTGTTGGCTAAAATTAGGAATATGAGTGGATTATCTATTAAATCAAAAACTATTTTTAAAACCTATAAATCAAAAAATTATAAATGAAGTAATGCTAATCATAAATATTTATAAGCTTGCATGTGATGATAGTACAATATGTGTGCTATGAAGTCCCTTTCATTCTCTTAACATGGGTTCACATAGGATTTGCAAGTGTACAGTTCATTTGAAAAGAACACAACACTTGCCTAAATCCATTCCTATGCATGTCTATGTTAAGACTTATGAAGGGTTTTCATATTACACATGTAAATCATATAATCAAATTAAATATAATTTCTTGCATGATTCCTTATCCATTTGGTTTTTTTATACATTCATATGTATTTAAGAAAAGTGGTATATTAGTCATCCAGGAGACTTTAAGTAGTCTAAGTAGGTCTTGTACCTTATGCCCCTAGTGTAGAAAATAATGGCACTGTACTTTCTTAAAACTCTTATACATATGCATGTGTGATGTGGCTAATGAATAAAGAATCAAAAATCAAATAAATAAAACACAACTTTTTCATGGATTTTCTTATCATTGTAGTTATTCATACATTTACATGTTTCTATGAAAAGTGGTATATTAGTCTAGACATCCCGGGATGCGAGGCTTTAAGTAGCCTAAATAGGCCTTGTACCTTATGCCCCTGATGTAGAAAATAATGGTGATGTACTTTCTTAAAACTTTTATACATATGCATGTGTGATGTGGCAAATAAATAGAATAAAAAACTAAACAAATAAAATACAACATTTGCATGGATTTTCTATCCTTGTAGTTATCATACATGTATCTATATATTTAATCAATATTAAGTAGTAGGTCTTATATTATACTGTGGAAAATAATGTACTCACTTATAATTTTTTACATGCATGTGTGTATTTAGCTAATAGATAAAAATCCCTTTTTTATACATAATAAAGACATGCATTCATAATTCAATTAACAAATGAAATACTTAAATTTTAAAATACACTTCTTCACATTCATCATCAAAGCATGCTAAGATTTACATTACATGTATATGTATGCTTAGGATTATTCATATGCATGGTACACATGATGGAAAGAAATGAATGAGTGCATGTTATGTGATAGTAATCCGCCTTAATTAATCCTAAGATGTTTTCTTATTGAATAGGGTTATTTATAATGAATTTAAACTTAGGATTAATTAAAACACATAATAAACCATTCACTAAAATAAATTTATTAATCAACTTACCTTAAAGATTATCTAAGGTACGGATGAAAGAGAGACTCTCCCTCTCTTTCTCTCTTTATAACACTTAGTTGCTAAGTGTAGGCTATATGAAATAAAAGAAAATATTAAGTAAAAATCCTCAAATCAACTAAATCATTTAAATAAAAATCAACCTTTTATAAATTAAATCCCTCACAGTTAGCAAATCATAACCCTAAAGCTAGTTAGGACATACCATACAAGCTCTAACGCATGCACATTGGGCTAAGTCACCATTTCTAGCTTTATGTTAGGGCGGTGCATGGTTTGATGAATATTTAATTTTGTGATGTATTATTTTAGATTATATGTTAGGGTGTATGTGCGTAGCCTAAATGCTAGGTTGATATTAGCCTAATCATATTTTATACAGGAGCTGTGGTTAAAGGGGCCGCTGTAATAAAAATATAAATATTTTTTGTTATGCAGGTTGCTTAGCCCCTAAGCATAGGCCAAGTTAGGACATATGAACTTTGTTACCCATGCATGGGGTGCTAAGTCCAAATTATTCCTATAACTGCTTGGGTTGTATGGTGTGTTTAGCTAACATTTATTTTATAGGTGTAGCTAGATTTACTTTCCTTCCTTTTAATGTAATTTTTGCATTAGGATTAGGATAAGTGTTATGGGGATTAAGGATGAGTATTGATTAGAAGACCATGTCTTATATACCATGTGATGCATTTGGAGCAAACTACATCCCACTTAAGCTAAGAGAAAGAAAGAAGTGGAGCAAATCAAGATTGAAAGAATGAAAGGTGATGAGTGAAGAATGGAGGATGAAGAATGAAGACCCGCATAACACTAATCATTTTATAAATTATGATTATTATTTAATTATCTGGGATGTATAAGGTAGCTATCCACATTTCTTTTGGTTGTTGATGCGGTATAACCTTTTATTCTTTTGTGATAGCTTTATAAAAATATTTGATATTTTGTTTAGCTTGTGCATTAAAAATGACATACATTTTTTATAGTTTCTTTATGATTGGTGATTACTGTGTGGCCTGAATGCGACTAGGCTCCTAAGATAAAATTAAAATTTTTATCCATTAATAACTCATAACTAAAATTTTAAAATAATTCAGAACCTCACATGAAAGCCTAGGAATTAAATCAAGATAATAAAATTTTTAACAATTTAGCTAGATGATTGAATGTATAAAATCATACATATCATATTCTTCCACTTTTTCTAAAAGAGGGCTTCCATCTGTGTTAGAGAATAAAGGCTTAACCTGTAAGAGCCTTTGATGGAAATGCACCTCTTTCTCTCTTAATTTATCCACAATCAATTTCTCATGCATTTAGGCATACAAAATCCTATAGCATGTGTCAAAATAAAAGTCCAAAAATCAAATAAAACTTGGCAAAATTTGCATTAGATTTAAGTCATTATTCATGCCTTCATGATTTAGTCTCTTAGGGTGTGAGTTTAAGGACTTAGTTTCTTTTCTAAGTAAATAATAGCCTAACTATCTTACAAAGCATATGACTTGCTTGCTTGAATTTAAAGCATAGAAGGACTTAGTTGGTCCACTCAAGGCGGTAATAAGTCCACCAGTCGGGTGATTTATCCTCTCTTATGGAGGTAAACCATATACTCATTTTTCACCTTAGATTTAGGTCATGCTTTGGCCCTTGCCAAAGCTCCCTAGATTTAAGATTTGAGGTCGCTATTTTCCTTTGCGGGCTACAAGCAACAATCCTCACCTCTTAAGCATTTCTATAATCTTGTGTTGTGGAATTATAAGTGCTAGATTTCTAATAAAAATTCAACTCAAATAAATAAATCTTCTCAAATTTAAATGTATAAAGTCTATCCATAGGATAGATTGGAGTGCTTGACTCTTAATATCATGAGCACCCCTACTCATCTCCTTTAGCATCGATAATAACTCTCTCCTTTTGATCACCCCCCAATTGATTTTCAAAAATACAACTAATCTTTTGATAGTCATACCTTCAAATTCTTTGGAGATAACAATCGTTTACTTTAATTGAGAGTATTCTTAAGAGATTCATTTCCATTAGGATGTAATTAACTATGGAGGCTTGCCTTCATAGGGAACTTAATGAATCCAGTTTAAATATATCATGCTTTACTTTTTCATGTAAAGTAGAGAAAAATCTCTATATCAAGACCCATCATGTGAGTCATTAGGTGATTAGTCCATTATATTATAGTGACTTCTATCTCTTAAGATAGTACACTATTTCTTAATGTTGTACCCGATCACCCTAATGAGTACATCTAGATCTGCATGTGTCCCCTCACACAAATATACACAACACAAAAATAAACACCACTGATTTTTCTGGTGACTTTGCTAGAGATGGTTCCTCTCTCCATCTCTAGTAGACGATTGTTGTCTTCAAGCATTGATAGTGGATTTGCATTTCATGTGAGTCCAAGACTATCTTTCTTTCCTTTGACACTTAGCTTATTTCATTCTTAAGCAAAGTTAGCCGACATCCTTTTAGGTTTTAAGATCTCACTTTATGTAGGTCTTGAAATCCCTATTAAGTTCCCCAATAGGTGAAAACATAATTTATCAATAAAGGGAGATAATAAAAATTTAGAACCTTCTCACCACTAGCTTGGTGAGGCAAGGTTCATTATAAAATTTAAAGAAAATAATTCTTTTCACAAAAATGAAATTTTTGAAAAGCTCCTTTCACAAAATCACAAAATCAAGACCCCTCCATGATTGCTACATGGAGGTTCTTTTCAAAAGTAAATCATGACATAATTGATTCTCACTTAACATATCCAAATTTATTAAGTAAGAATCTCTATTTTAATTAAACATACAATTTGATCTTCATTTAACAAATTCAACTTATTAAGTGGGGGTCTCATTGTCAAAACATAAATTTTACCTTCACTTAACAATTTCAATTTGTTAAGTGGGGGTCTCATTTTTAAAACATAAAATTTGATCTTCACTTAACAAGTTCAATTTGTTAAGTGGGGGTCTAATTTTCAAAATATAAACTTGATCTTCACTTAACAATTTTCAATTTGTTAAGTGGGAGTCTCATTTTCAAAACATGAATTTGATCTTCACTTATGAATTTCAATTTGTTAAGTGAGGGTCTCATTCTCATAACATTAATTTTATATTCACTTAACAATTTCAATTTGTTAAGTGGGGGTCTCATTTTCAAAAATATAAAATTTGACTTTCACTTAACAATTTCAATTTGTAAAGTGGGGGTCTCATTTTCCAAAACATAAATTTTACCTTCACTTAACAATTTCAATTTGTTAAGAGGAGGTCTCATTTTCAAAATATAAATTTGACTTTCACTTAACAATCCAAATTTGCTAAGTGGGGTCTCATTTCAAAACATAAAATTTGAATTTCACTTAACAAATCAAATTTGTTAAGGGAGGGTCTCATTTTCAAAGAAAAATACATTTAGGCTTTCACTTAGCATATCCAATTTGCTAAGTAAAAATCTCACTTTCAAAGCATATGTTTGGTTCTATCTAACATATCAAAATTGTTAAGAAAGAATCACATAATCATGTCATATTGGATTTCCACTTAACATACCAAATTTGTTAAGTGAGAATCCCACTCTCAAGTCATATCATACTTTGATTTCCACTCAATACACCAAATTGTTAAGTGGGAATCCCATTTTCAAAAATATATCAAACACATTTAGGCTTTCACTTAACATACCAAATTTGTTAAGTGAGGATCTCTTTTCAAAACACATTTGATCTATATTTTAACATGCCAAATTTGTTAAATGAGGATCCAATTTTTCATATCAACCACACTTGAGCTTCCACTTAACATACCAAATTTGTTAGGTGAGAGTCTCTTTTAAAAATAAACATGTCTCAAACACATTTGGGACTTTCACTTAACATATCCAAATTTGTTAAGTGGGACTCCCATCTTCAAAGAAAAACAAACAAATCTCACAAATCAAACACATTTGGCCCCTACTTAACATACCAAACTTGTTAAGAGGAAGCCCCATTTTCAAATAAAAATATCACACAATCAAATCTTCACAAGCAAAAACATTTCAAATACATAATCACAACCTCTTCTTAGCATGCCCAAATTTGCTAAGTATGGGTATTTCAAACTATCCATATTTTCAAACAAGAAACATAAAACACAAATAATCTCCCAAAAAAGAAAGAAATCTCCTCTCAAAATTTTGAACCATACCCAACCTACCTAAATTGGTTGAGTATGGGTTCTAAAATAAAAAAAATCAAATGGCAAAAGACTCTCCTCCAAAATAACTAAATCTCTCCAATGAACCCCACTTAACATATTTGAATTATCGAGTGTGGGTTCAAAACTCCAAACTTTCATTACTTATGGGGAACAAATACCAAGATAGGAATCTAACACAAGTTATGTTTCAATAAATGCAGACATATAGCTGAGCATTGATTTGGTCTTTGGTCTTCACACATGGCTCTCAGTTTGTGTTCACTTTTCCATTAGCGATGGATTTGGCCTAGATCAGCTAGCCTCCCTCAGTTGACTCCACCCATCTAGTGTTTTTGGCGGGGATTGAGCCGCATCACCTGCGAGGGCAACCCTCACTCTTGTTCGGGATGAGGTGGTCCGAGACATTCATCGACCTACCTTCGACAGTATCCTTCAAGAAAGGCGGTTGAGGTGATCGTCTTACTTTCGGTTAGTTATTCCCACTGGTGCATGTAGCACCTCTCGATGGTCCCCTCTAAGGGGAAGGTTATCCTGGCTTCAAAGATAGCCTCCCTACCTTCAAGGTAGGATTTAGCTCTCACACTGCCTTGCTCAGTCATACACAATGATGCAATAGGAGCCACAAGATCAAGCACATTAGCACCCTTCAAAATTTTTTATGCTAGTGGGAACCCCCGACAACACATAGCACATTTCAGAGCCAGATGTTGTAATGCTAGTGATAGCGATGCACTCTTATTTTGCCTCTTTGTCAGTAGCTTGACAAACATCGCATTCAATTGGTACGCTGAACTACTTAATGGTCAAGTGAAGACATTTGTTGAGTTGGAGCAACTCTTTATTAAGAGATTTGTTGGAGCTCAACAAAGGTAACTATGGGTGATCTCGTTGTAGCGTAACAACACTCCGATGAGTACCTTATTGATTACATTCTTAGATGGCATAATTTGAGTATGAAATGTGAACCACATGTACGAAATGCCATTGAAATTGCGCTCAAGAATATTCATGGCCGTCATTCATGCTTAAAGGATTCACCATTAAGACATTTGAGAAATTAATCAATAAGCAACTTCTGGAGGCCAAATAGTTACCTTTCTAAGATCGATTAAGCCCAAGGCGCATAAGACATTTGAGAAAAAGCGACACCGCGTGATTGATAAAGGGAGGCCAGTTGGTCAGACAAACCTCGAACTCACCACCCTCCTCTACCACCACCTTTGTCACCGCCTCGACCATCATATCGCCACCTGGTTTCCGGTGGCCTCATCTTGTCATAATATGTCCACAACATCAACAACATCATTCTTATCACCTAGATCACTTACACTTTTGCCAATAAAATGAATAAACCTTATTCATTCAAGGGAGGTAGTCAGAAAGATCTAAAGAACATCACGGAAGAAGCCTAATTAGTTGTCATAGCCTAGGAGGTGGATGTGGGCAAAGTCATGATCAAACTTGCATATGCATCTTGGATCATGTGGAAGATTGCTTTACTTTTAAGGGCGGCAGCATAAATACAAGTCGGTGCCATTGTCATCCAGGAATACCTATTAGAACAACCCTCTAGTTTTGTTAGGGTAATCCTTGGGGATACAAGATCTCAAGATAAAGAAATGTTAGGATATCTCATCCAGAACCTCCAGAAAATAATTTCTAAGATCGAGAGAGTTACCCTTGCGTGCACAGAAACTCAAAACTCTAACTCTAAGGAAGATTTGCAAGTTGCTAAAGATAAATTGAGGGAGGTAGAAGCCCAACAGCAGTAGCGATAGCTTCCATTTTCCCAAGATAGCACATTAGCAACCACCTCAGTCAGCACTCCTTGATTAAAGCATTCCTTGGCTAGTTCTTCTTCTAACAGTCATATTATATCAATAAAGGGGAGTGCAAAATCTCTCACTCCACTCACTTTACTTGATTTTTACTTTATATCATCATCAAAATCTAAGAAATTAATAAAGAAGAAGACTGATATCGCTTACATTCTCTCTACTTTTGATGATCTTGATGATTTTATTTCTATAGAAAGCTCTCCAAGTACTAATAATTATAACAATTCTAATCCACTCATTTCTAATTTTGAAATGGATTTCCCATTTTAAATCACCAGTTCACCCATGAGATAGACTTGAGTCATCACCGATGATCCTATATGAGAAGCTATAGGTGAACCTGATGAGCAGGTAAAACTTTCCACTAAACCATCTCATGAAGTCACTGAAGTCAACCATCATATTGATAAAGTTTTACCTCTTAGGGTAGCACCTCAGGATAAGGGTAAATAAATCAGTGATTCTAGCAGCAAGAAGCCTCTTCATAGGATGCTCCACCTATGGATATGCTTGGGAGGACTAACCCAGAGTTGACTACAATGTTCTTGCTCATCTGAGAAAGTTGCCAACTAAACTAAGCATATATGATGCCCTTGTCTTATCCAAAGAGATGAATGAGTCATTGATCAAAGCCCTTCTTGATCCAAAAATATGCTTAGCTTCAGATCATTTGTTGGAGGAGGCATATTTTTTAAGAGAATTCTAGGGAGTTACATTCATGATGAAGACCTTCTTTTGGGAAAGCACATCCTCCCTACATCATCTGGATATTGGTAGATTAGACTCTCCGGTGTTAGTTGATCAAGGTGCATGGTGAATATTATGAGTCAAAACCCTTGCCTACTAGAGGATCATCTGAACTTTGAGGAGATCAGATGATGTTGAGAGGATTCAACGAACAAGGTGAGAGGCATTTAGGCTCTATACTGTTACCACTAGAGATAGATGACTGGAAGACAGAAGCTAAGTTCTATATAATAGATTCAGATACATCTTTCACTGCTTTGATCGATAGTCCACAAGCTAGAAATAAATCCTAATGCTAACCCTATCAAGCAAGCTCCTAGGCGCAAATGATTAGATATTGAACAACAGCTCACTTCTGAAATCAAGAAATTGATCAATGCCACTCTATCGGAAGAAAAATATCCTACAGTTGAGGTGTCATCCCGGTTAAGAAAAGAATGGCCAAATTCGCATATGTGTCAATTTTAGGATTCTAAATAAGGCATGTCCTAAAGATGAATTTTTACTTCCTATACTAGAATTAATGGTGAACATTCCCTCATCTCATGCAGTATTCTCCTTCATGGATGGGTCATTTGTCTACAACCAAATCAAGATGGCCTCTGAGGATGAAAGAAACATAGCTTTTCGAACCCTGATCGGAATCTATTATTATAAGGTCATGTATTTTGGCCTTAAAAATATCGGTGCTACATACCAGCGGGCCATGACTCAGATTTTCAATGAACTCATTCAACATCAAGTTGAATGTTATATGTTGATGATCTAGTAGTCAAAAGTAAGGAAAAGGAAGACATCTCTTTGACGTGAGAGTAATTTTCAAACGGTTAAGATAATTTAACCTCAAAATGAAACCCCTGAAGTGTGCATTTAGAGTAGCTTCAGGGAAATTCCTTGTGTTTGTTGTCCGATACCAGGGAATAGAGATCGACCTAGAGAAGATCAAGGTTATCTTAGAAATGCTACCCTTTAAAATTCTAACTCAACTCAGATCATTTCAAGGGAGGTTGGTGTATCTAAGACACTTCATATCCAACTTATTAGGAAGATGCTAGCCATTCTCAACACTTGTCAAGAAGGACGTCAAGTTCAAGTGGGATGATAAGTGCTAGCATGCCTTTGAAGACATCAAGCACTGCCTAATGACACCGCCAATTCTAGCAGCCCCTATCCCGGGAAAGCCATTGATTCTTACACCGCTATATTAGATGACTCCCTTGGTGCTTTGTTGGCCCAAGCCAATGATGAGGGGAAAGAAAATGCTCTCTACTATCTCAGTCATCATCTGATCCTTGTAGAGGCAAACTACTCACCAATTGAAAAACACTGCCTAGCTTTAATCTTTGCATCCCAAAAGCTACAACATTACATGCTTTCTCACAAGGTGAATCTAATCTCTAGAATTAACCCATTGTAGTATCTCATGACACAGCTGAAGTTATTTGGACAGTTGGCATGATGGTCCATGATTTTATCATAGTTTGACATCACATTCGTACACCTCCGTGCTATGAATGGATAGACACTAGCATATTTCTTAGTAGCACACCCACTTCCTACTGATTCTTCACTTAGTGATGACCTCCTCGATGAACAAATCATGAACTTAGGGGACACTACCATTCACCATTGGGAGATGTATTTCAATGGTGCGGCTTCCTCTCAAAAAGGAGGACCATAATCTACTCTCCTAGGGAAGGCAAGGGTAGGAATAGTTCTACTAACTATGGACCACTTTGTGATGAGATTCTCATATCATTTGTCCAATCCATGCACCAATAATGAAGTTGAATATGAGGTTCTGATTGGCAGTCTAGAGTTAGTCATTACATTATGCGTCCAGAGCATCAACATCTTTGGGGATTCTCATGTCATCAACCAAATCATTGGGTCAAAGTTTTAAAGCCTAAGCTCCATCATTACCACATATACCATGGAGTTGTTGGCTCAAATCCATACAAGATTCCTCGAGGAGATTATGTTTATAGCAGATGCATTGGCCAAGCTCTCTAAGAAGTTGGCATGCCCAAAAGATGAGTCCATTTTAATAAGGGTTCAAAATAGATAAGTCTTATCCCTCATTGATGCTGCACTCATCGAGAGATTCTCCCTTAAAGGGGAGGTTTCCATTCCAAAGAGGACAATGAGTCAGATTGGAGCCAGCCATTCATGGATTATCTAAACACAGACAAACTATCTCAAGAGAAGTCATTAGCCCATCAGGTGAAGTAGAGAGCTCTCTCTATACTCTCGTGGGGGGCACCTTGTATCGACAGTCTTTCGATCATATGTGGTTACATTATATAGCCAAACACAAAGCCTGTAAGATTGTGACCAAGGTACATTCAGGTTTTTGTAAAGCTCACCAGTCTGGTCCGATACGAAGATGAAAGCCAAGATCAAAAGACTAGGATACTACTGGCCCACGATGATTACAGACTACATGGATGTAGGGAGATACCAATGTCGGTGCACGGAATGATCCCCATCAACCACCCATATTCACTACATTGGCATTGGCCACAGTGTTGGGGCACTGACAATGTGGGTCCAATCGATCCTTCTTCTTCCAAGGGTCAGTTCATTCTAGTCTTGTACTTTTCCAAGTAGGCTGAGGCAATTCCACTTAGAGAGGTCACAACTCAGCATATGCTTCAATTTTTTAGAAACTATATCATATATAAGTTCAAAGTGCCTCAATGAATTATATTCGATAATGGTACTGCATTCAAGAGCACTAAAATTAACAGCTTTTCCCAGAGACATATCATATATTGGAGATATTCCACCATCTACTATCCGAGGGAAAATGGTCTAGCAGAAGCATTCAATAAAACTCTTATCCAAATATTAAAGACACTGATAATAAGATAGTGGCATGAGCAGTTGGTTGAAGCCTTGTGGGCCTACGCACCTCTGAGAACTCCAATTCAATCCCCATTTTTTCTTAGTGTATGGATTTGTCATTCTACCATTAAGTTCAACTCCCATCACTAAGGATAGTGGGTAGTAATTACTGAGCATAACACCAAGCTGTTAGAAGAGCTCAAGGTTTGGAGGAGACCTCGCATGCTAGAACCTCGAGTTACAAAGCCAAAATGATTCAAGCTCACAACAAGTTGGTCCCTGATTTTCAAGTAGGAGATTATTTTAGTTCTAAGAGACCAATTGTTGCGTTGAAGGTGGGAGACAAGTTTGAACCCACTTGGGAAGGCCTTTTCGCCATAGAGAAGGCCCACCAATAAGGATTTTATCAACTCATAAACTATAAGAGAGAGCGTCCTATGCTTACAATCAATGGGCTCTACTTAAAGAAATATTATCCATAAATCTTATTTGAAAATAATCATCAATAAAACTTCTTTTCATATTAAATCCCATCTCTTATGTGTTAGAAATATCTTTTGCTTGTGAATCCGCCACAATATTTTTAGGGTAGGTGTGAGAGAACCCAAGCGGCATCCCATCCCTTCATAATACAAACACAAACCACATTTGATCCTCTAGTGCTACTAGGATAGGTGTAAGAGAACCTAAGAGGCATCCTATTTTGACTAGTACAACTAAGTTAGGTGTAAGAGAACCCAAGCAGCATCCTTTCTTAGTGGAGTAACGTTCCTACTTGTTTAGGATAGGTGTAAAAGAACCCAAGCAACATCCTATTCCTTCATTCAAATACAAACAAATACATATCTTTTGTCTGTGATGTAGCAAGACCCACACACTCTTGTTTGTTGCTCTAGTTGATATACTACCTAGTATGTCACCCAGTCATTGTTTGACATATATGAGTCCCGTTCTTTCTTCTCTTGACTACAAATGCTTTATTAGTTTGGTAGGTCTTACTTGATCGATAGCTATCCATGTTGACTTTTAAGAGGATGTAAGCCTACATGCTTTCTTCTTGAACTAGCCATCATGCACTGACTAAATTGAGTATATTTGAGGCTTAGGATAAGTCCCCCAGAGGCTCCTTTCCTCTTGACTACTTCAAGCTTGGGTTTAGTCCTTACATAGGACTCACTAGTAGCCTAGGTCGGATAGCTCTATTCGCAAGAGCAGACTATCCCGGTGATCAGTTCTGCTTTGGAGAGATGTAAGTCTATACACCTTCTTTCTGGCGATTGCTCGTGCGATGATTAGTTGGTCATTACCATGTTTGTAGCGACCCGGTGGATACACCACTCTTGGCGGTGAGTCCAGCTTTCTCCTTGTTGGCCAAATACTATAAGCTTTTCTGGGGTTTTGGATAATGCTCCCTGGCACCTCCCACGGCACTCTATTTGGATCACATCCTTAGCGACCCCATTTAGATACTACGTTACTCTTGGATTGGCAGTCCCCTTTTAGCCACCCTGGTTGGTGAATTTGTTGGATGCCGATTCTCCCTCCAATAAGTCGAGAGGACTAGGGCGATGTAAGCTCCTTCTGTGTGGTCTCAAACCAATAGGGTCCACATAAATATAAATAAATAAAATATATCTTGCTTATGGATTAGAATTCAAGCCCCAGGTTTTTCCCAAGTAGGCATCCTATCTTTAGAGGCGTGTCGCAAAACTCTCCATAGAATTGCACTACTTTGAGTTAATATAAGTCCCAGTCGACACTCTCTCATAGTCACCCTTTGGTGGGTTCAACTTGTTGTGCCAGTTACTCGATGATGTCATCTTTTAAAGATATAAGTCTATTACAGTATTCTTTCCGGCATGACCATCGATGGGCACTAGATGGTCTATTTGTTGCATGATCAATCACCCCAATGGTTCTTTATTTAGGAAGATGTGAGTCCACTTTCTTCCCACTTGATCATTTCGAAAGGCACCCGTTGGTTAGTTCTACCATGAAGACTATCCCTTTGGATTTGGTAATCTAAGATAGTCTAGGTGATATTAGCCTTCTTAGTGGATCCATCACAAATTGAGGGGATCCATCAAATTAAAATAAATGAAATTAAAACAAATGCATTTCAATCAAATGACATTATCTTGGCTACTTTTGAGTTGATATCAGTCCCCTAGAGGGAATCATTCAGTAGTCGCCCTAGGTTGGGTTCGATTTGTTGCATCTAATAGATCACCCCAGCGGTTGTCCCTTACTTTTGAAGATGTAAGTATACTACACTTTCTCCCTAGCACAACTGTTGTCCACTGAAAGGCAATCCGTTAGGTTGGATAGTTCTACCATGTGGCCGGTGGACTACCCCTTTGGATGGGTAAACCTGAGATAGGATATAGCCCCTTCTCAGTGTGATCCATCACAAACCAACAAAGTTCATCTTAAAATCAAAAACTTAAAACAAATAATCAATCAATTTCTTCTCAGTGAGACATCAATCATCCCAACTTCCCCAATGGAGTCAATCAAATCTAATTCAAACTTGCATTCTCCATCGAGTGCACACTTAAAAGAAATCCAAACCCTTCTTATCCCTAGTGGATAACCTGAACCTGCTTCCTTGTGGAAGGTTTATGCATCTATCCCTGGTGGGTTATACACCCTAATCCCTAGTGGATACTCTACCCAAATCATATTTTGCATTCAAATCCAAACCCGTTATCCCTAGTGGATAACCTGAACCTGCTTCCCAAGTGGAAGGTTCACATACTTGATCCCTTGGTGGATCCCTTCTTCCTCCCTTATGCCTTAGACATGAGTGGAGTTGCATTACACTAAGATTGTGATTCCTTCTAACACCTCAGGTTTAGAAATATATCATTTCTATTAGTGCTTGCGATCCTTCAGATGTTGTTGATCATCTCAATTAACACCAATACGTGTGGTGCGCCTTGTCAGTCACACCACACATATTGGGTGCTCTTTGTTGACCTCACTTTTGGAGTGAGCTCTCAACTTCCTCATCATAGATCTAGGACTCTTATAGGCACTAAGAGTTTCTTAGTCTTATGATACTTTTAGTGACTAGGTGAACACTAAACCTAACCCTAGAAACTTAGAAGAGTTAGCCATAGGAATAGGTTGTGCCTAGATTTATAACTTGCCTACCATAGCCCAAACCTTCCAAACCAAACCTCAAATTCAAAATTCAAACCCCAAAATCAAATCAACTATCAATGACTCAAATCCATCACCAAATTCAAACTCCAAATCCCTTCCTAAGCCTTTCAATTTTATCTTATGGACTAGCCTTAACCAAATCCAAATCAACCCCAATTGATTTTCTCAATTATTAAATCAATCTCTTCAAATCATAGATCTTCCAAATTCCAAATGATTGAAATTCATGATCAACTCTGAATTCCAAATTCTAGCCATATGAGCCACCTTCATGTGCTTAGCCAAAATTCCTTCATATCAACTCAAACTTAGTTGATTTCTTTATAAATCAATCATTCATTCATTTATACTTAGAAATATAAATGAAGCCCACTCTTCAATGACCAAAAATAAATCAATCCTAGCCAAAACCCAAATTAGCCCTTTCAACCTACATCCCTAAGCTTAATCAAATTTGCTTCCAAATCTCAAACTCAAGTGATTTTCTCATATTTATATCTTCATTTATGTTCACAAATATAAATGAAATATAAATTCAAACAAAAAAGCAATCAAATCAAATTCGATTTTATCCTTTTAGCCAAACTTTGAACTTGGCTAAATGACCCAAATCAACTCAAAACTCATGGATTTCATCTTGATTCAATCATTCCTACAATCATTGATCCAATATAAACATAAATCACCATTATCAAATCAAATCCAAATTCAACCAAATCAAACCCAAATTGACTCTTATGACTTGAAATTTATATAAACCAAAACCCATTTGGCTCCAAATTGCAATTGGATTTATATTTCAATACTAAGTTCATATGTGAGTTCAATTAAACTTGAATCAAGCCTTGATCAAGCCAACCCATTTAGGCTCACTTGACCAAAGTGACCTAAATGACCTTTTGAGCAAGCTAATCCAAAAATTATTGAACTAAGCCCATATAAACCTCTCATCATGATCATCATGGGATCAACCATTGAATTGGGTCAAACCAAGTCAAACCAGCCTTTGACCAAGTCAATATTTAGCCCAAAGAAACCCAAACTAGTCAAAATTTGTCATGCCAAATTGATTGAAACCATTGACAAAATACATTTTATAATCAATGATTGAACATGACAGTCATCAATTGAGCCAAACCAAGCCAATTTGGCCACTTGACCTAAGTTATTATGGCCTAAAAGCCAAAATAGGTCAAATCATGATTTAAGCGAAATATGCAACTTAAGTTCATCCCAAACCATGAACTTGACCAAAGCATTGAGCCAAGTTGACCAATTGGTCAACTTGACTAACAACCCAAATTGACTAAAATTCAAATTAATTCCAAATTAAATTAAACCAAAGCACCAATCATTTTCAAATCAATTGAACTTGACAACACTAACTTTCAATTTGGTCAAATTGGATTGGTCAACTTGACAAAACCTTTTGAATCCAAATGAGTCAAATTCAAACCTAAACCAAACCATATCAAATTAATCACACCAAAACATTTAATCATGATTTAGACCTAGTGCTTCGTTCAGTTACGTATTGCTAGGATCTCAACCCATTAGCGTGAACCCAATTGATCTCATTTGACCAAATAATCTCATGTCACCTAAAATTAAGTCATGGAACCCTATTGGTTGACCAAGCACACCCCAAACCCCTTAGGCCACTCCCAAGTTAGCCCAAAAGCAAAACAACCTCACCTCAAGTTGACTACCTAATGGACAAAGCCTCCACCATAGATTCCTACTCTAAGTAGTAAAATCCACTTTGCACTCCCCATGGTAGCCCTCCTTTTTTACAAAATGAGGTATTCCTAGAGTTCACTAGCTCACTCTAAGCACCCTAGAACTTACTTTAAACCAAAGGGAACTCACCATGCTGAGCTAACTCTCCCCCGTCCAAGGCTGAACCCAACAGGTGTAAGGAGAACCAAATCCCCTCCCACCTGTCCATATTGAGCCTTGAGACCCCTAACATGGCTTCGACCACTCTTGGCGTGCCACCTTAGATTGACGTCGACCCCTCTGATTACTTGACGGTGGTGAATCTGTGGAATTCATAAGAGTGATCCCGTCCGTCAACCTGGCTCAATTGAGGGATATACTCCCTCAATTCAATCAGTTTTGAAAATAATTCGATCCCATTTGGCTCAAGAGAGTAATTCGAAACTCCCTAGAGTTTCCCCAACTCCTCTCGAGCTCTCTCTTCCTCAGCCTTCTCTTCTGCGTGTAGAACCGAAACATGACACCTCCATTTTGATTCTAACTTCCTCCCCGTGCAAGCAAACTATAATTGCTTGTGCAAACACCATCCTCATACCCAATTAAAACATCAATCACTTCCAGAGCCAGACCCATCGAGTTCAATGTAAGGTGTGTGTGCGTCGTGAATTGGTCAAAACTTCACACCAAATTGAGGATTCCTTTAGAGGCCTCCTCAACTAGGCAAGCTACCTCAGTTGCACCGACATTAGCTCTAGTGAGGTAATTTTCTAAAGTCATAGCTTTAGGCCTCTTTCAATTGGTCTTTTGTGAAAGGAATTTCCATGTTGAGGGATCCTAGCTGTTGGATGTGATTGCAAGCTCCCTTAGATGGTCTAGGATCCATTTGATCCTAATTTGAGCTTGGGTGAGCTCGGATAGAGTGGAGAAAGATGAAAAGATGGACAGTGCTCATCTTTTCGCTCGTGAACGGGATAAATCATGAGTCGTCCATCTCGCGTGATTGAGATGAATGGCTCTAATCAAATCCCGCGGTAGATCCATTAATTTTCTCCTTGCGAGTTGTAATGCAGGATGTGATAATTTAAATAACCAATCGTCGTCACATGAAAAGCTTCTTTGCGTCGGCGTGTAACTGACGATTAAGGGTTTAATTATGGTTAATTAATTTATTATTTAATTTTGAAACTTTATAAAATCATAACTAATTGTAAAAAAATCTAAAAAAATATAAACTTAGGCTCATTTTGAAGATATTTTAGAGGAGAATCTAGGAAAATTAAATAATTAAACACACAATTAATCTCAAATTTTTTGTGGATGTTTAGAGGGATGACCTTTACCTCCACTATTTTTCTGGGATTTTATTGATTGCTTAATTAGGAAAATCATTTGAGTAAGCCCTAATCACTCTCTTAATTCAATTAATTATAATTAAGGAATGAACAGTAACTTGATTAATCATTTGAATCATCCATGTGAAGATCACTTAGGGAATGTGATGGGATATTTTTCCTAATTCATTTCCTAAGTCTTCTTTATCTTCAAAAATCAAATTTATTAATGAGTTAATGTAATGATTAATTGATTAATTAAGTGATTAAATCTTCAAAATAAGGAAATGAAAATCTAATTGAATGATTAAATGATTTAGGGGTTAGGAATGAGGCCTTTCCCTTGATCCTATCCCCTAAGTTAATTTCATCATTCAAATTAATACATGACCAAAATATTTAATCAATCCATTAAAAGCTTAATGAAATTAAAATTAAAAAATCAATTCACCCACATCTAAACAACCTTTAATGATCTTGGGTAGCTCCTTGGGTGTTCAATAAACAAATGTGAGAGATAATAAAATTATGATTGGCTCACATGTGCGAGAAAATCATAAGAGTAATTAAGTGAGATCCCTTAAGCCTAATTAACTATTAATCATAAGCCAATTGCATTAAGCCACTTTTATTTATTAGGAGCATTACAAATTTACTTTTCATGTGGTTGCATATCATGTTGGCTTATTATTAATTATTAATTAACTTAAGGTGATATATGTAAGGGATAATTAATTCATTTAATTCATACCTTAACCTAATCAAAATATAAAATCAACTTAAATATTCCTCATTAAACCAAACTAATTCACACATGGGAAAATTAGTTAGGATTAGCAAACCCTTCTCATATTTCTTAAATCAAATCAAATTCAAAGATAAATATATCTTAAAGAATTTTGGTTCATTTTAAATACTCTTATTTGATATGATTATCCTTAGGAATTAATTAGAGTGAATGAAATCATGTATTTACATTCCTTTATTTCTTTCCATTCATGCTAAATATTATTTGCCATATGAAATCATGCATTTATCTCTATTAAAAGTTAATTAAATAAAATATTTCTTTTTATATCAAATTGCATGTGTTGGCTAAAATTAGGAATATGAGTGGATATTATCACTATTAAATCAAAAACTATTATTAAAACCTATAAATCAAAAATTATAAATGAAATAATGCTAATCATAAATATTTATAAGCTTGCATGAGATGATACTATAATATGTGTGCTATGAAGTCATCTTTTCTTCTCTTAACATGAGTTCATATAGGATTTGAAAGTGTACAATTCATTTGAAAAACACACTAAATCCATTCCCATGTATATGTTAAGACTTATGAAGGGTTTTCATATTACACATGTAAATCATATAATCAAATCAAATATAATTTCTTGCATGATTCTTTATCCATTTGGTTCTTTTTGTACATTCATATGTATTTGAGAAAAGTGGTATATAAGTTTGGGCATCCTGAGGCTGCGAGGCTTTAAGTAGCCCTAAGTAGGTCTTGTATCTTACGCCCCTAGTGTAAAAAATAATTGTGTCGTACTTTATTAAAACTCTTATACATATGCATGTGTGATGTGGCCAATGAATAAAGAATCAAAATCAAACAAATAAAACACAACTTTTGCATGGATTTTATTATCATTGTAGTTATTCATACATTTACATGTTTCTAAGAAAAGTGGTATATTAGTCTAGACATCCTGGGGCTACGAGGCTTTAAGTAGCCCTAAGTAGGTCTTACACTTTATGCCCCTAGTGTAGAAAATAATGGCGTTGTACTCACTTATAACTTTTATACATGTGAATGTGCATTTAGCTAATGGATGAAAAATCCCTCTTTTCTACATAATAAAGGCATGCATTCATAATTCAATTAACAAATAAAATACTTAAATTTCAAAATACACTTCTTCACATTCATTATAAAAGCATGCTAAGATTTACATTGCATGTATAGGTATGCTTAAGATTATTCATATGCATGGTACACATGATGGAATGAAATGAATGAGTGCATGTTATGTGATAGTAATCCACCTTAATTAATCTTAAGATGCCTTTCTTATTGAATAGGGCTATTTAGAATGAATCTAAACTTAGGGTTAATTAAAACACATAATAAACAATTCACTAAAGAAAATTTATTAATTAATTTACCTTAGAAATTACTTAAGGTAAGGATGAAGGAGAGGCTCTCCCTCTCTTTTTCTTTATAACATTTAGTTGCTAAGTGTAAGCTATATGAAACAAAAAAAAATTTAAGTAAAAATCCTCAAATCAACTAAACATTTAAAGAAAAAATCAACCTTTTATAAATTAAATCCCTCACATTTAACAAATCATAACCCTAGAGCCTAGTTAGGACATACGACACAAGCTCTAAATCATGCACATTAGGCTAAATCACCATTTCTAGCTTTATGTTAGGGTAGTGCATGGTTTGATGAATGTTTAGTTTTGTGATGTATTATTTTAGACTGGATGTTAGGGTGTATGTGCATAGCCTGAATGTTAGGTCGATATTAGCTTAATCATCTTTTATGCAAGGGGCTAT
Organism: Cymbidium sinense; assembly: GCA_021442155.1. Taxonomy (NCBI): domain Eukaryota; kingdom Viridiplantae; phylum Streptophyta; class Magnoliopsida; order Asparagales; family Orchidaceae; genus Cymbidium; species Cymbidium sinense. The sequence continues at coordinate 68,880,879 of CM038221.1, read as the reverse complement.
GCTTAAATGGGCCTCTGTAATAAAAATATAAATGATTTTTTTTGTAGGCTCCTTAGCTCCTAAGCATAGCCCAAGTTAGGTGGACTTGGTTACCCATGTGTGGCGTTATTGACCTCATTTTTAGAATGGGCCCTCAATACCTCCATCTTAAGCATAAGACTCCTCTTAGACTTTAGAGTTTCTTAGTCTTAAGACACATCTATTAATTAGGTGGACTCTCTCCCCTAGCCCTAGAATACTTAGAAGAGTTAGTCATAGGAATAGGTCATGCCTTAGGGGTGTTAGGAAAATCTCCTACCCTTTAGCTTAAGCCATTCCTCACTTTCCTTCCTTCAAGTCAAACTCCAAATCAATTCTATTTGATTTTCTCAAACTCCAAATCAATTCCATGATTGAAATCCATGATTGAAAGCCATGATCAAAATCCATCAAAAATTCCTAAGTCAAATTTTCTAAGTCCTTAACCCTTTCTAAAGGACTTAACCAAAATCATGAACTAAACCCACTCAAACCCATGAGATTTTCTCATAATCCATTTATATTATCATTTATATTCACATTTATAAATGAAATATAAATTCAAACTCAACAAATCAAATTTACAATTCCAAAATAATTCATAAAATTTTTCCTAAATTCCTTTAATTTTTCATTAAAGGACTTAGCCAAAATCAACTCCAAACCTTGATCAAACCTACTCAAAACCTTGGGATTTTCTCATTTCTTATTTATATCCTCATTTATATTCTCATATATAAATGAAATATAAATATAACTCAATTAAATCCAAAGCAAAAATTAAATTTCAAATTTAAAACCCTTGAAATTCCTTTAAATCCTTAATTTTTCATTAATGGATTTAGCCTAACTTTGATCAAACTCCTTCAAACTCATGGGATTTTCTAAAAATATGTTTGTATTCTCATTTATGTTCTCATATATAAATGAAATATAAATATACATCAATCAAATGCAACTCAAAAAAAAAAAAATTTCTAATTAAAAATTTCATTAAATCCTTTAAATTCCTTTTAATGGATTTAACCCTAAATCATGATTAAACTCTTTCAAATTCTTGAAATTTTCTCATGATCAATTTATATTCTCATTTATATTCACATATATAAATGAAATATAAATTTAAATAATCAAAACCAACTCCAAAAATCAAACTCAAATCAAATCAAAATCAAATCTAAGCCTTTCAAGCCAAAATCTTGAACTTAGCCAAATCACTTTCAAATCAAGCCAAACTCTTGATTTTCTCTCATGGTTCAATCAATCCTATAATCATGAACTCATATATAATCCAAACATCAATCCTTCAATCAAAACCCAAATCAAAAATCAAACCCAAGACTCCTTCATATTCTTACTTTGAATATGAAATTTTCAAATGGATCAAAATCCATTTGACTTCAAACCTCTGGTAAATGAATTTATATTTCAATCATAAGTCCATATACAAGATCAATCAACTTCAAATCAAGTTTTGACCAAGCCATTTGACCCATTTAGGCTCACTTGACTCAAAGTGACCTAAAGTACCCTTCTGAGTCAACTTTTGATCCCAACCAAATTGGATTGAACCAAACTCATATTTGTCCGTCATCATGATCAACAATCATCATGGCATGATCAATCAATCAAATTGGGTCAAACCAAGTCAAACCTAAGGATTGACCAAGTCAACACTTAACCTAAAATGAAACCTAACATAGCCAAATTCCACTATTGGACAAATTGATTGAAACCATTGATTTAAGTTCACTCATGACCTATGTTTGAACTTGACCAAGCCAACATTTGAACCTAACCTAGCCAATTGGCTCACTTGACCCAAGTTGACCCATTTTGACCTAAAGGGTCAAAATGTGTCAAAACTTGATCTAAGCCAAATTGATTGAAACCAATGGGTCAAATCCATCCCAAATCACTTATGAAACTTGACTCACTACCCAACCTAGCCCAATTGACCTTAGACCCAACATAACCTAAAGGAGTCATGTTGAGCCAAAATTGAACTTACCAAAATTGATTTGAAACAAAGATACAAATCCACTTCATATGACTAACCAAACCTAAACCCACCCTTGACCTACCTCAAAAAGGTCAAATGGGTCAAATGGATCAACTTGACCCATTTGACCTAAATGAGTCATACGAGCCAAAACCAAATATAATCTAAATTGAACCAAACCAAAGGCACCAAAATATTTTGAATGGTTATATGAACTTGACCCAACCTTGGTTTGACCCAATTTGACTATTGGTCAACTTCACCCAAGTTGACCCATTTTGACCTAAATGGGTCAACATGAGCCAAACCTATCAAATGGATTCAAATATATTATAACTTGGCCCTATTTTCTCACATACCAACATACCCAAATTTAAAAATAGAAAATGACCCTTATACCCCAGGCCATAGAACAAATTTTGGCCTGCCCATGGGTATTTTGGTCATGCACTCATCATAAACACTTGAGGCTCTCCTAAACCTCAAGGGGACCTAGTGATGAGTGGTGCACCCAACCCAATGGGTTTGGGTCAACCCATTTGGCCCATGGACCAAACCCGACCACCCATGACCAAATTGAAAATTCAAACTCCCCCTAAACCTCAATTGGATGCACATGGGAGCTAAGCTTCCACTCCTCTAGCCAAACCGACCATGTGCACACCTCTAACCACCCAAACAACTCATCCCATATGGACAATTAGATCAAAATGGTAAGCATGTGCTCGGTCATCCAATTTCCATAAGGGGAGATATACTCCCCCTAATCCATTAAAATTTCACTTGACTCTTGATCGATTAGAGCCTAAGGAGAGTTAGCAACCTTCACAGAGCTCCTCCAAGGTTCCTAGAGAAGTTTTAGATCTCCCATTCTTCAGTTTTGCACAGTGCAAAATAGGGGAGGTCTACTGAATTCTCAAGTTCCTCTACACTTGATCTTAGCCCAATTCCTTTGCATGCAGGTGACCAAGTCGAGCTCACCAAGTTGATTCCCAAGTTCTAAAGGCAAGGGAGGATTGAATTGGATCAAAGCCAAACTCATGCTATGGAGGAGGTGACCCATAAGAAGATCCACTCCAACTCAAGTGCTCCAAACTTCAGCTCTAACGAAGCTTCTCCAAGGGAATCAAGCACTGGTGATCACCTCTGATGAGGTTAGTGAATCTTCGACCACTTAGGCTAAGAGGTATTGGTCTTTTGTGAAGTAGATTTTAAACTCATAGGATATTATCCATTGGATTGGCCGCTTTGGTCCTTTAGATGGTGTGGGTTGAGTCCTGATTGAATCCATGAAGGATCGGGCTCGGATCTCCCCTTGGATTATGAATGACTCACATTCCGCCTCACAGAAGAACTCAGCCCATCTCAGCCGTCTATTTGCACATTTTTAGATGGACGACTGAGATTATTTCCCATATTTTAGGATTTAATCCCCCTTTTAAAACCACGGGTGTATCCTCAGTCGTTCGATCTTTAATGGATGCTAAAATAAAGTGCATACCGCCGTTGATGTGATAAGTTAAATAGGGGGCTCATGGCGTGACACGTGTAAAGCACGCTGACCGTCGCCGCCATGCGTCGTGCCATGGGTTGGGTATTAAGTGGGGATTAGTTATTTAACTAATCAATTCCTAATCAATCCCTATATCTTCTAAAAATCATAACTCCTCATAGAAAAATCAGAAAAAAATAAAAGGAAAAATTCTATGGATAGATAATTCCATATGGAATATTCTAAAATTGCTTTCAATGTGTTTGATTTCCCTTTTTCTCAATTTGGGTTTCTTTGAGAATATTAATTAGTTAATTATTCCTAATTAAGCCACCAATTCATCTCTAACTTCTAGGGTTCATTTTAGAGGATGACCTCTACCACCCTAATTTTATTGAGATTTATTGAGGCCTTGATTAGGGAAATTGTTAGCTCATTCTCTAATTACCCCTTTCATGTAATTAAGGGTAATTAAGATGTAATTAGTGGATTTCCCTATGTTTAAGTTGATTAAGGTTAGATCCATTGAGTAGGGGTTTTATGGAATAATTCTAGGGTATTTCCTCTAAGCTATTCCCTAAACCCCCTTTTATTTTCTTAATCTCCTTCTTAATTAAGGGTTAATTCATTAATTATCCTTTTAAATAATTTTCAAAAATTCTAAAAATCTCCATAACATAATTAATCTACCTTGGGTAGATTCTTAGGTGTTCAATAACCTAAGTCTAATTAAGGAAATTAAACCCCCTTTCATAAGTGTGAATGGGTGTTTTAAAAGTACTTAAGCTAAAACCCCTTAGCTTAATTAATTTTTAATTGTGAGCCAAATTGCATTAGGCCTTTTCATTACTGGGTGCATTGCAAATTTACATACCTTGTGGGTTTTATGTCATCTCATTGGCTCATAATTACTTAGTTAATTTTTTTAAGGTCATGTATGTAAGGTTTAATTAAGTCACTTAATGCATACCTTAACCTAATAAACACCTAAAAATGGATTTAATTTTTTTAAAATTAAATTAAAATACAAAATACATGTGGAATGGGTTAGGAACAACGAACTCATCTCACCCTTTTAAAATTAAATCAAACTTCAAACAAAATCATTTTGAAATTCACTTTGATTTATTCTAAGTTTTTCTTATTATTTAAGAATGTCTTTAGGAATTAAGTAAATTGAGTTTGTTCATGTGATTACATTACCTTAGATCTTTTCCAACATGTTAAATTGTGTGCCATATGACTTATGCATCCATGATTTCATGTTTTCAAAGTTTTAAAAAGAAATTGTTTACTTTATGTCAAATGTGCATGTGTTGGCTAAAGTAAAATATGAGTGGCTATTATCACTACTAAATCTAAAGTATTTTCAAAAAATCTATAAATGAAACATCAAATCTGAAAGTATGCTATTCATATATCAATTATAAGCTTGCATGTGATGAATTATAAAATCATATTTAGTGTAGCCTTTCCTTCCTTTCTTATGTTAGCATAGTTTTGAATATGGGTTGGTAAGATGTAGGGTTCATTTGAAAAGAACCCCACACTTACTTAATTCTAAACTCTATTCATCCCTATGCTCTTTCTTAAGAAGGAATTCCTACACTTGCATGGATAAATTGCATGAACAAAAATAAAACCATTAAGCAAACTTTTGCATATTCCTTTTCCATTTCATTTCTTTTGTATGTATGTTAGTACTTAAGGAAAGTGGTATATTAGTCTGGACAACCCTAAGGTTGTGAGGCTTTAAGTAGCCCTAAGTAGGTCTTGTACCTTACACCTCTGGTTAACAATGACACTATACTTACTTATGCCTTTCTTACTTTCATGCATGTATGTGAAATTTTGGATAAGGAAAATCTTTTCTACTTAAGAAAATTCATGTATCTAAAACTTCTAAATTTTCTTAAGAGGATTACTTAGCATGCATCATAAAGTGTGTTAATTATTCTCATTTACTTATATAAATATGCTTAGGGTTCATCCATATGCCTGTTATATATGTTGGGAAAGAATTGAAGTAATGTATGTTATGTGAATTTTGATTCATTTTTATTAATCTTAAAATGACTTTCTTTTGAATAGGTTTGTTTAGGGTTGATCTAAACTTAGGATTAATTAAAAGATTTAATCAAAACATTCACCCAAATAAAATTAAAAAATGTGAACTTACCTTAGAAATTACTTAAGGTTAGGGAAGGAAAGAGAAGTTCTCTTCTCTTTCCCTCTCTTCATAACTTAGTAATTCATTACAAGTTTCACTCAAACCAAACTAAAACATGAAATAAAATCAACCCAAAACTAATAAACAACTTAAATGAAACCCTCCTCTAAGTTGAACATGTCCTTCACACTTAGAAAATTCAAACCTAAAGTCCTAAGCTAAGCATGCCACACAAACCTTCAAAGCACACACATTAGCCTAAGTCACAGCTTCTCATTTTAGGTTAGGTCAGTGCATGGCTTGACGTTATGTTTTGTTTTGTGATGAATGTTTTAGACTGGATGTTAGGGTGTATGCTCATAGAATGAATGGTAGGATGTGTTTAGTTTAATTATTCTTTTTTGCAGGGGATTGTGCTAAAGAGACCATAAATAAAAATATAAATGCTTCTTGCTTGCAGGTGCTTATGCCCCTTTGCATAATCCATAGGCTAGGTGGACTTAGTCATCCATGTGTGGGGAGATAAGTCTAATATACATTCTTGGGATTTGTGTGGTCTGATTTGACTAACCTTTATTTTACAAGTGTTATAGATTTATGCTTTTCCTTTTCATGTAAAATTTGTATATTTAGTATTTTGAATGATTTGTTATGGGGGATTAGGATGAGCATTGGTCATAAGATCCCATCTTATGTACCATGTGAAGCCTTGGAGCATCTACCATCCAACCATCCAAAAGAAGATCCAAAGAAGAAAGAAGAACAAAGCTTGAAGACCCCCCCAAATGAATTCCTTTACTTAAATTGTAATAAAATTCATTTGTAATCCAGTTGTATAAGGGTAGAGCTTCTACCCACATTTGATATTTTGAGTTTGTCTTGGTGCACCACAAATGGTCTTATTCTTTTGCATTAGTTTTATAAATTGATTGATGTTTATTTAACTTACGCATTAAGTGGCATGCTTTTCCTAGTTTCTTCCTTACTTTATATATGGTCTGGATGTGGATTAGGCTCTTTAGAGAAAAATAAATCTTTTACCCAACTTAACAACTCAAAATTAAATCTAAACAACTCATAACCTCACCTAAAGCTTAGGATTAAAATCAACATAAAGGAATTAGAAACCCCTTAGCTGGATGAGTTCTTTTCTTTATAATATCATTCAATAACATCTTATTTTACTCATGATTGGAGTGCTTCCATCTTTGCTAGAGAACCCAGCTTGACCTTTGAGGGCCATGGAAACTCACCTCCTAAACTTCTAGCTGATTTTGGCCAACAATCTACTTTTTCATGCATTAGTCATAAAAAAAATCCTATTAGCCTGAGTTAAATTGATTGTCCAAAAATGAAATAAAATAAAAATTGAAATGCATTAAATTTAGGTCATTTGAAGCATGTCCCTTTACATGATCTAGTCTCTTTAGGGAGTGAGTTTAAGACTTAGTCTCTTTCTAAATAAAAATAGCCTAGCTATTTTGCATAAGCATAATGACATGCCTACATGTATTTAAAATCATAGGAGGAGTTAGTTGGCGACCACCCCTAGGCGGTTGTAAGTCCAAGTTGTCGGGTGGTTTGTCCTCTCTTCTGGAGGCAAACCAATTACTCATTTTCTCCTTAGATTTAGGTTGTGCTTTTGGCCCTCACTGAAACTCCCTAGATTTAGGTTTTGAGGTTGCTTTTTCCTTTGCGGGCCATAAGCATAATTCCTCACCTCTTAGGCATTTTCTTAATCTTGTGTTACAAAATCTTAAGTCTTAAAATTCTAATGAAAAATATAACTCAAACAAATTAAATCAATTTCTAAAATGTAAAACCCAATTTTAGGATAGTTTGAGATGTTTGTTAGGTTTCCTAGCATTGTGAGCATCTCCTACTTATTCTCATATTATCTTCGATAATAACTCCATCTTTTGATTAATCCCATTTGATCTTCAAACATAAAATCAATCGATTGATAGTCTTTCCTATTGAAATTTTTAGAGATAATGATCATTTACCTTAATCAAGAGTTTTCTTAAAGGATCTTGTCCTTTAGGATGTAATTAACTGTGGATGCTTGCCCTTGTAGGGAACTTAATGAACCCAATTTAAAATAAATCCTACTTTACTTTTCATGTAAAGTAGTGGAAGAATCTTTGGTACAAACGCATATCCATCGTCCTTAGGAGTCCTTATTGAGGTGATTGGTTCCATTAAAGGGTAGTGACTTCTGTCTTTCGAGGTAGTACACTATACTTTGATGGCGCATCACTGAATAAGTACATCTATGATCGTGGCATCTTACCAAGATGAATTTTGTAAGGGTTCCTCTTTCTTTCTCCCCACGATTTGAAAGGAGACTCCCATAAAATTTTTACCATAGATTTTTTAGCGACTCGGGATGGTTCCTCTCCATCTTTGGTAAATGATCATTGTCTTTGAGTATCGATAATGTTTGTACTTTGGTATGAATCAAGACTACTCTTCTTTCCATTGGCACTTAACTTATTTCATCCTTGAGTTAAGTTAGCCAACATCTTTAGGTTTTAGGACCGCATTCCTTGTTGGTCTTAAAACCCCATTGGGTTTCTCCAATGGGTAAAATGAAAAGATTTAAAATAAAAAGAAACATGCTAAAGACTTCCTCCTTATCATGAAGGAAAGGTTCATCCTAAAAATAATAAATCTTTAATAAAGAACTTTGCTTTTCAAAAGCACCTTTTTCAAAAAATGCACTTAATAAAATATTTTCCACAAAAACATTCTCCACCCTCACTTAACAATTCATAACTGTTACATGTAGGGATTTTCCAAAATAAAACTAATAACATTTTCCAAAGTATAAATGAATATCTTCTTTCAATTCACTTTGATGAAGATTTCATTTTCAAAATAAAATGAACAATCACCTCTTCCAAAAATCACAATCATAATCATAAAATTCTTTCAAAAATCACACATGGACTTTTCTATTCAATATGTTCACACTTATTGAATGGAAAGTTCATTTATAAGCAAAATTAAAATTTCCAAAAGCACATGAGAACATCTTCAATTAATATACTAAGGTTTATTAAATGAAGATTTCATTCCCAACTAAAATAAAATATCATTTAGAAATCTACTTAAGCATATCCCACATATGTTTTAAGTTGGGATTCCTCTCTTTCAAAAAAAAAAAAGCAACAATCACACACAAAATAAAAATATCATATTTCAAAAATAAAATGAATCTCCATTCTACATACTCAAATTTGTTGAATGGAGGTCCTCTTTTCAAAACATCAAAATCAAACAATCATATTTCCAAAAAAAATTTAAAATCCATTTGGAACTTTACTTAATATACCCAAATTTGTTAATAAAGTTTCCAAATTCAAAAATTTTTAAAACACATTTGGAATTTCATTTAACATACCTAAATTTGTTAAGTAGAGTTTCCAAATCCAAAATCAAAATTTCAAAAAAAATTTCAAACACACATTTTGGAACTTCATTTAACATACCCAAATTTGTTAAGTAAAGTTTAGAATTTCAAAAATTTTCAAAACATACACTTGGAATTTTATTTAACATACCAAAATTTGTTAAGTAGAGTTTCCAAATCCAAAATCAAAATTTCAAAAAATTTTCAACACATTTGGAACTTCATTTAACATACACAAATTTGTTAAGCAAGTTTCCAAAATCAAAATCCAAAAAATTTTCAAAATCAAAACATATTTGGAACTTCATTTAACATACACAAATTTGTTAAGTAAGGTTTCCAAAATCAAAATCTAAAAAATTTTCAAAATCCAAAATACATTTTGGAACTTCATTTAACATATGCAAATTTGTTAAGTAAAGTTTCCAAAATCAAAATCAAAATTTTTAAAATTCTAAACACATTTGGAACTTCATTTAACATACCTAAATTTGTTAAGTAAAGTTTTCAAATCCAAGAATTCAAAATTTTTCAAAACATATTTTTGGAACTTCACCTAGCATACTCAAATTTGCTAAGTAAAGTTTCCGAACTTAAAACAAAATTTCTCACACACCTTTGGAACTTCTTCCCTTAGCATACCAAATTTGCTAAGGAGAAGTTTCCATTTTTCAAAATCACAAATGAAATCAAAACTTTAAACACACCATTTGGAATTTCATTTAGCATACTTAAATTTGCTAAGTGAAATTTCCATTTCACAAAACCAAGTGAGAATTCATCTTTAGCATACCAAATTTGCTAAAGTTGAATCTCCACTTTCAAAAAATTTTCAAACAAAATGAAGCAGCTTAGGATCCCCTTTGCATACCAAATTTGCTAAGGATCCTACCCTTTTCAAAAATCAAAATTTTTCCAAACAAATGAAAACAATTAGGATTTTCTTAGCAAACCTAAATTTGCTAAGAATCCTATTTTTCAAAATTAAACAAAAACTCACTTTGGTTCTTCACTTAGCATACCTAAATTTGTTAAGTAAGAATTCCAAAATTTTCAAAATCAAAATAAAACAAAATCTTCAAGAAAGAAATAATCACTTTCACTTTACATAGCATACCTAAATTTGCTAAATAAGTGAAAATTTCAAAACATTCAAACAAAATAAAATCAATTTGACCCTTACTTCAACATACCCAAATTTGTTAAAGGAAAGGGTCTTCCAAAACAAAATCTTCAAGAAAGAAACAATCACTTTCACTTTACTTAACATATCTAAATTTACTAAGTGAAAATTCCAAAACTTTCAAATAAAACAAAATCATTTGATCCTTACTTTAACATACCCAAATTTGTTAAAGGAAAAGGATGCTCCAAATCCAAAACAAAAATCCTAAATTCAAAACAAAATGAACCTATGGAAGTATCTTATCAAAATATTGAATCCATAATTTCAACATACTCAAATTTGTTGAAGTTTGGATTCATACTCAAATTCCTCTTTCAATCAATCTCTTCAAATTCATTTGAACCCCACTTAACACTTCCAAGTTGTTGGAAGTGGGTTCAAATTTTCAAAATTTAAAAATTCAAAATCTATGGATATAGAAAACTGATGCAAGTTTGTTTCTCATTGCACATTTCCTTTAGTCAGTATAGTTTTCAGTTTTAGTTTCAGTCAGTACAATGGCAGGATCACAAAAATTTGTCTTTACCTTCCCTCATGGCATGGATCTAGCCTTGGATCAGGCTGACTTTCCTCATTTGGATCATAGCCATTTAATCCATTTTGGCCCTTGGGGCAAGATCACTTGAGGGCATTCCCTCACTGATAGTCGTAAGAAGAGGGTGGTCGGGTCATCGGTAGACTTACCCTCATTAGATTTCATCACTAAGAGGAAAGTTGTGGCGGTACCACGACTTATATTTCATTACCGGCATTCTGTTCTAGTGGCATCCTAGAGTTTCCCACATTGCCTCGATGTGATCTAGCACCCTGTCATCTATACCCTATAAGGGTAAGGCTCCCCTGGTTCTAGGGATTGCCTCCCCTGCATTTGAGTATAGGTCTAGCTCACACTCCTCTCATCCATCCTACTCACGCCTAAGAAATAAGAAGTAAAGCGGTTCCATACCATGATAGCAAGAGAGTTAGAGGTAGGCTGGTCGACCATGAGTCTATGATCACATCTGCGGTTATGGAGAACCAGTTTCATCTCTCTCGATCGATAGAGAATGCTAGAGGATTCGTTCATCACCTCCTCCAATGGTGCATCTGCGGCCGTTTTTGAGTAGGAGGTCGACATGCCTTTCGCTTGTATGCCGGTGGGTGGAGCATATGGATGCTCGGTCTGCTCCGGTTTGATTATGATCTATTATCCCCCCCATAGTGGGGAGGCAAATCATAAGAGAGGGCCCTGAGGTCCATACATCATCACCAAGTAGCGGCGGAGGTTCCATCGGTACTTTTGCTTTGGTCAAATTTCTAGCTCGGCATGCTACCTGCGCCAATCATATTGATAGTATCCTCCTCATGAAGACCAGCCATCACAAGAGGGTAGCTCCTGTACATAGAGAGTTGGTGATGTCTCCACCCCACCACTCACCCCACGCCATCGCCAAGCGTTAGCATCATCATTCCAAGGCCATGAAGGCCGCATCCAGAGAAAAACATACCCCGTTGGTGATCTATGGCCAAGGGATCCTACTTGTCCTACACCACCCATTGTGGTAGGGCCGAGCTCTCCTGCTCGACCTTCCGGTGGTGGTGTGGAGTGGCGACCGCATCGTGGTCATTCCTTCACTTCACCCATTCTGGATGTAGATGGTGATTACTATTATGGATATTTGGGATAATGATAGTTGCGGTGGTAGAGGATCATCCCGATTGTTACCCTATTAGGCATCGATTACCATTCTTCTAGAAACGTCGCACATTAACTCCCAACTTTAGATGAGGTCTAGTGCCTCTCAGTGCATGATAGCGATCACACCTGTCAGCCCAAGCTGTTTGTACCTACAGAGTTAGATCAATCATTTGATGAGATAGTTGCACACTATTTTATGGAGAAAAAGGAGATCTTAGAGTACGCATGGTCTGATGAATAAAGTGTCAGCTTTGATCCCAATGAAGATGGCTTGATGGAGGATTCAATTGGTGTATACATGGTTGAAACTAGAGGTTTTCTTCTTAGAGAGCAACATGCTATGGAAGGAGATGAGGTTGATCAAGGAGACACCACAAAATCAACCCATCACCTCCATAGTTAAGATAGAAAGACAAATAGATTGATAGGATGCACAAGTTACTAGGACTTGTTGGCGGTGTGCTTTAAGCAAGCCCTTCTAGTTCATCCTAGCATAGTCGAGGTCAGTTAGCCTAAACTAATGCATGTCTTAGATCCAGTTAAGACTTAACCTCCCATTGAGTAATGTAGCACTGGTCTATATAGGAAGGTAGTGGACAGTACCTCCATACATGAAAAAGATTTGAAATCCATGATTGAGCAGTAGGTGAAGGAAGCCTTGGCTCAAGCCCAGGGAGGATCATCAATTCTAAAGGGTAGACCCTACCTAGAGGAATTCAATGCCATCTAGTATCCCAAGGGTTTTGTGCCTCCTTCCTTCAAGAGTTTAGTTGGTAGTGGGAATCCGAGGTAGCATATAGCTCACTTTAGGGTCAGTTGTTGCAACGTGGCAGTGATGCTTTACTCTTTAGACTCTTTGTCAGTAGCATAACAGCATCACTTTTGATTGGTATGTTGAACTGCCCAATAGTTTAGTTAAGATATTTTTTGAGCAAGAGTAACTCTTCATCAAGAGATTTTCTAGAGCTTAGTAAAGGGTTCTTGTGATCTCATTGTAGCCAACAACACTCTGGAGTCACTTGTTGATTATATTCTCGATGGGCAACGAGTATGAAGTGTGAACCAATGCGAACAATATGCCATTGAGATTCTCTTAAAGAATATCCATGGCCCAGTTGCCTTCATGCTTAAGGGCTTCACCATAAAGATATTTGAGAAGCTAATCAACAGGCTAGTCTACAAGGAGAGGCCAAACAATTGCCTTTTTCAGATCAGATGCCAAAGTAGAAATCCCAAAAGGTTTATGATAAGAAACCGGAGCGATGCGTTGACAGGGAAGCGAACTAGAGATCGGTCAGTGACCATGGCCTCAACAGCCTCCTCCTCCTTTGTCACCATCGAGGCAACCATGTTGGCTGCCATCTTAGCCTCCACGACCAGCACAACCACCACCTCTGCCATACCACCACCAGCAGCATGTATACCGCAGGGTATGGTCCACCTACTCTTTTAGATGAGTTAAATAAACCTTATTCTTTTAAGAGGGAGGCAATCAAAAAAATATTTAAGAATCTCTTAAAGAAGCCTGATTTTCAGCTACCCGAGCTTAGGAGATCAGAGGATGTTGGCAAAATTCATGATCCAAACTTTTGCCCTTACCATTATATGCTAGGCCATGTTTTGGAGGATTGCTTTACTTTTAAGGACTGACTTGAGCACAATTTCAAGACTAGTGCTATCATTATCCCAAAGGAATACCTTATGGAACAACCTTCTAGTTCCATTAGGGTAATCCTTGGGGATACTAGCGATCCTACCAAAACCAAAGAAGGTTGGGACATCTCTTTGTCTAAAATCTCTAAGAAGATTATCAGAAGATCAAGAAGCTTTCCTTGGGGTTCGAGTCGGTTCAAACCTCAACACCAAGGAAGGTTTGCAGTTGCCGGCTCTAGGAAAGTGGGAGCTCAAGCACAATAGGGCAATAGCATGTGTCGGGATAGCCCCTTACCATGTCATGTCTCGACCTTTTAGCTTCCCAACTTCTTACCATTTCATCTAGTTCTTCTATTTCTTACTAGTAGAACTCTTGTAGATAAGGGCATCAAATCTCTTACTCACTCACTCTACTTGACTTCTACTTTGTACCTCCAAATACTTCCAAGAAATTGAAGAATAAAGCTAATTTAAATTACATCTGTCTCTTTTTGATGAGTTATCTTCTTCTATTCCTAGTGATAACCCTTCAAGTCTAATAAACTATAACAATTTGATCTTCCTCTTTTGATTGAGTTGATCTTCCAACTCACAATACTATGTTCACCTCTTGAGATAGACTTGGAATCATCGATTCAGAGTCCCATAGAGAAGCTATAGGTGAGCTTGAAGTGTAGAACTTGCCACCACCTTCTCAAGATTGCAAGTCAACCTCCATAGTGGCAAGGTTACTACCTCTAGGCAACACCTAGATAGAGGGAAACAAGTCATGGTATTGAAGATCGAAGCCCTTCCACAAGATGCTCCACCCTTGAATATGCTTGTGGAAGACTAGCCGAAGGTGGACTATACATTCTTTCTCACCTTAGAAAGTTTCCATCTAAGCTAAGCATATATGATGCACTTATTTTATCCAAAGAGATGAGGGAGTCACTAATCAAGGCCCTCCTTGATCCTGAAATATGCTTAGCTCAGCTGACCTCCATAGGTGTGGAAGCACACTATGCAAAAGAAGCCCAAGGGATCACCTTTGCCGATGAAGACCTTATGCTGGGGGACTTGGAGCACATCCGTCCCCTATACATTACAGTTGACATGTGACAGGTTCAGACTTGCTAGGATTCTCGTGGATTCAGGTGCATCAGTAAACATTATGAGTCTAAAGACCCTTGCTTATTTGAAGATCAACATCTCTACTCTCCGAGGAGATAGGATGATGTTGAGAGGATTCAATAATCAAGGCGAGTGGGCTTTAGGTTCTATAGTGTTATCATTGGATATTGGTGACTGGAAGACTGAAGCCAAGTTTTACATCATTGATTCGAATACTTCATTCACTACTTTGCTTTGTAGGCCTTGGATACATCCGAATAAGATCGTTCCATCCTCCCTTCATCAGTGCATCAAGTTTAGAAAAGATGGAATTGAGTACCATGTCAATGGGGATGAAAAGCCATTCTTAGTGAGAGAGGTTGAGATCTATGAGGATGCAACCTATTATCTTCCTCAAAACACCCTTTCTTGTGACTTGGACAAAATTCAAATGAAAATGCAAAAGCAAAAGAAAATGAAATAAAAGAAAAGATAAAAGTCCAAGTGAGTAAGAAAGGGGTGAAGAAGTAGATCACATATCACATTCCACCCACAGTTCATTCCATCATATGGACATGTGGGTAGGATGACCTCCACCGGGTAGAGGCGAGGGTTCAGGGTGGAAGACCCCTAGTTGGCCTTGACCAATAGAGGTCGTATTCCAGTTCATAGAGTACCCTACTTTCACATAGACTTGGAATCTAGCTGAGGATGAGTCAATGTGATTTAGTATACCAACCCTCTCAGCGGGTTCCATTGGAGGTGACTTTTGATCAGAGGAGACCAGGCCTCCAAGCAAAATAAAGTATTAGAATCTAGTTTATGTGAAACTATCTGTGATTGGGAACCTTAGCTCTTACCTCACTTACATCTTAAAAAGTTGAAGGTTTGATAGTTAAGAAAGTCCCAAGTCTTTTAGTGATACAAAGTAGAAGAGGTTCTTTTTTAGGCTCATCATCCTCAAGCTGAGCTCGATGTAGGACTTGAGGAAGATACTTTTAAAGAATTAATGAAATTACCTTTTGACTTTTACTCACTTTGTGTTCAAAATCTTGTGCAGAAAGGTTTAGTTCCTCACACTTGGTCCAAGTACAGGTCAGAATATTTTAAAAAATTATGGAACAATATAGGTAGGGAAGCACAATCAAGAGTAGGACTAGGATTGATTCACATGGTCGGTCGATGATGAAGATTGCTAGTTGTTACCAACCATTTGAATCGATAGGTTCTTCTCACACATCCAACTCTCATGAGAATATGTGTTTAGAAACTTGATGATCGGATGATCTCCAAGTCAAAGAGGCACCACCAAATTTGAAGAAAAAATTCATTCAACGATAAAAGAAATCAACCTCGAGAGAAGAAAATCATCAGACATACATAATTCATTATCTTGAATGAAGAAGAAACTAATGACTTAGGTTATTGGTGAGTTTAAAAGCTTGCATGGAGTTATGAAAAATTTCTTATCTTCGGCATTGGTCCACAAGCTAGCAATAAACCCTAACGTTACCCTATTAAGCAAGCTCTAGATGCATGCAATTAAAATTGAACAATCATTTTGTCAAAAAAAATTGATCAATGTTGGTTTCATCAGAAGAAAAATATCCTACCTAGTTAGCTAGTGTCATCCTAGTTAAGAAGAAGAATGGCCAAATTCGCATGTATGTAGATTTTAAACAAGGCATGTCCTAAGGATGAGTTTCCTCTTCCTATACTAGAATTAATGATGGACATCGCCTCATCTCATGTAGTCTTCTCTTTCATGGATGGATCATCTAACTATAACCAAATCAAGATGTCTCCTGAAGATGAAAGAAACACTACTTTTCAAACCCCATCAGAATCTTCTATTATAGGGTCATGCCTTTCCTTAAAATCGGTGCTACATACCAATGACATCGGTCTTCAAACTCATCCATCATCAAGTTGAGTGCTATGTTGATGATATAGTAGTCAAAAGTCTAGAAAAGGAAGACCATCTCTTTAACTTGAGAGTAGTTTTTGAACAGTTAAGACAATATAACCTCAACATGAATCCCACAAGTGTGCATTGAGTAAACTTGGAGATTCCTTGGGTTTATGTTGACACCGAGGAATAGAAATAGATCTTGAAAAGATCAAAGCTATCTTAGAAATGCCACCTCCTAGTTTAACTCAACTAAGATCCTTTTCAAGGATGGTTGGTGTATTTAAGATGCTTTATCTCAAACTTATCAGGGAGATGCAAGCCCTTCTCAACACTTGTCAAAAGGATGCCAAGTTCAAGTGGGATGACAAGTGTCAGCATGCATTCAAAGACACCAAATAATACTTAGTGAAGCTGCTAGTTCTCACCCTATCCGAGGCATTGATCCTTTACCTCGCATTGGATGACTCTCTCGATGCTCTATTGGCCCAAACCAATGACGAGGGAAAGGAAAGTGCACTCTACTACCTCAGTCATCATCTGATTCTTGTTGAAGCAAACTATCCACCTATTGAGAAACATTCCCTAGCTTTGATCTTTGCATCTCAGAAGTTATGACATTACATGCTTTCTCATAAGGTGAACTTGATCTCAAGAACCAATCCACTGCAATACCTCATGACACTACCAATGCTTTTTGAACGTTTGGCTCGTTGGTCTATGATACTCTCGCAGTTTGATATCACATTTGTACCCCTCCATGCGATAAAAGGAAAGAAAATAGTAGATTTCTTAGCAGCACACCACTTCCTGTTGATTCTCCACTTAGTGATGATCTCCTCGATGAACAAATCATGAACTTAGGGGAGGCTTACAATCACCGATGGGAGATGTATTTTGATGGTGCTACTTCTTTTCTTAAAAGTGAAGCACCATGATCTATTCTCCTAAGAAAGGCAGGGATAGGAATAGTTCTCCTAACTCCAAACCGTGATGTGGTGAGATTCTCATACTATCTTTCCAACCCCTACACCAATGACGAAGCTGAGTATGAGGCTTTGATTGTCGATTTGGAGTTAGCCATCATTATCAGCGTCAAGAGCATCAACATCTTTGGGGATTCTCAGTGATCAATCAGATTGTCGGGTCCTACCGGGTCCTCAAACCCAAGCTTCGTCATTACTATGAGTATACCATGAAGCTATTGTCCAAATTCCCGAAGTCACTATCTACAAGGTTCCTTAGTAGAGAACGATGTAGTAGATGCCTTGGTGAAACTTGCCAAAGAGTTGGCATACCCGGAAGATGAGTCCATTTCTATAAGGGTCCAAAATAGACAAGTCTTATCCCTTTTTGATTCGGAACTCATCGAGAGACTTTCTCTTGAAGGGGAGGTTGTCGTTGCTAAAATGGACAAGGAGCTGGATTGGAGGCAACCATTCATAGATTACTTGAACATTGATAAACTATCTCAAGAAAAATCTCAAGCCCATTAGGAGAAACAGAGAGCCCTTTCATATGCTCTTGTTGATGACACCCTGTACCACCGGTCCTTTGACCAGATGTGGTTACATTGTTTAGCCAAAGATGAAGCCCATGACATTGTAATCGAGGTACATTTAGGTCTATGTGGAGTGTATCAGTCCAGTCCAAAGATGAAGTCGAAGATCAAAAGACTTGGATACTACTGACCTTTTATGATCACGCATTAATGTAGCTAGGAGATGGCATCGTCGTGCATGGTGTGGTCCTCCACCAACCACCCAACATTCTACACCTACTTTGGCTTCATGGCCATTTGAGTGTTGGGGTACCAACATTGTAGGTCCATCGATCCTCCTTTTTCCAAGGGGCATCGATTCATCTTACCCTACTTTTCCAAGTGGTGGAAGTCATCCCCTGAGAGGTCACAACTCACCATGTGCTTCAATTTTTTTAGAACCATATCGTATATAGGTTTGGGGTGCCTCGATGAATTATATTCGATAATGGTACTGCATTCAAAAGCATGAAGATCAATAGCTTCACCAGAAGATACAATATAGATTAGAGATACTCCACCATCTACTACCCTGGAGTTAATGATTTAGCAAAAAGCATTCAATAAAACTCCCATCCAGATACTAAAGAAGACTCTTGATGATAACATAGTGGAAAGGTTGGTTGAAGCTTTGTGGGCCTCTCACCATACCAAACTCCAACTTCCCCATTTTCCTTAGTGTATGGGTAAGCCATTCTTCCCTAAAGTTCAACTCCCATCACTAAGGATAGCATTGGGTAATAAGATCACTATAGAGCATAATACAAAGTTATGGTTAGAAGAGCTTGAAGGTTTGGAGAAAAGTTGCATACGGGCATGCTAGAACCTCGAGTTGTACAAGGCCAAAATGATTCAAGCCCACAACAAGCAGTCCCTAGGTTTTTTTGAGTAGGAGAACTTGTGTTAGTCCTAAGGAGACTAATTGTTGCCCATAAAAAGATAGGAGGTAAGTTTGAACCCACTTGGGAAGGCCCCCTATGTCATAAAAAAGGCCTACCAAGGAGGATCTTATAAGCTTATTGATTGTAAAGGGGAACACCCGATGCTTCCAATTAATGGGCTCTATCTAAAGAAATATTACCCATAAAATAAAACTTGTTTGAAAATAATTCATTTATGAAAAGAACAAAATCTGATTCCATTCATTAAAACTCTTCTCTTCTTTCGAAGTGTTGTTTGCTTGTCTTGTGAATCTGCCGTGATGTGTTTAGGGTAGGTGTAAATATCCCCAGTAGTATCCTATCCCTCTTTCACAACACAAACACAATCTCTCATTGCTTTTAGAATAGGTGTAAGAGAACTCGAGAGGCATCCTATTTTGATTAGCATAACTAAGTTAGGTGTGAGAGAACCCAAGCATCCTTTCTTAGTGGGAATTCTTATTGCCATCCGTGGCATCATTTTCATAATTCCCCAACATATTCTAAAGTAGGTGTAAGAGTCCCCCAGAGGCATCCTATTCCTTTTAACACATGCACACAACAAACATAAATCTTTTGTCTTAATCTATTTTGATGTGAGAGCAAGCCACCTGTGGCACTCACTCATTAGCTGCTCTAGGTCAGATCTACATGCTACCTCACTAATATGTCACCCTAATGGTCATTTGTTAGAAGATATGAGTACCTACACTTTCTTCCTAACTTAATCATTACAAACCAACGAGCACCTTGTTAGTATGGTAGGCGTCACTGACCAGTCAGTAAGCTACCACATATTGACTTCGTTTAAAAAGATGTGAGTTCCCGTGCTTTCTTCTTGAACTAGCCATCATGTTCTAATTAGGTTGAGCATATTTTGAGGTTTAGGATAAGTTCCCCCGAGGCTCCTTTCCTCTTGACTACTCTTGAGTTCATCTAAGTCCCCCAGTGGCATTCACTCAATAGTCAGCCCTAGCCGGATACATGTCTAAAGAGACTATCCCATCGGTTGCTATAGGAAGATGTGAGTTCCGATTTTCTGTAAAACCAATGCACCTTAGGTTGGTTGATGTTCATTATCTGTGGCTGACCCTGATACACTCTTGATAGATATGAGTCCCCTTGCTTTCTCCTTTACTTGGACACCAAATACCTATTAAATTTATGACTAGCCATGTCATTTTCTCTAGGGTGTTAGATTAAGCCTTTACTGGCCCCATCCCCTGTGAGCACTCTATTTGGATCAAGCCCTTTACGACCCATTTAGACACTACCGGGGTTACTTTTGGATTAGACAGTCCCCCTTTCCTAGTAGCCATCCAGTTGGAAATTTGTTCTGAATGCTGATTCTCCATTGGTTGATAAATCGAGATAGACTAGGTTAATATAAGCTCTTTCTCAGTTTGATCCCTTACAAACTAATAGGGTCCACGATAAAATAAACTAAAATAAAATAAACAAAATTAATTTGCTTGTGGATTAGGATTTAAGCCCCCAAAGGGCCCCTTCTCCCAAGTAGGCATCCTATCTTTAGGATTATGAACTCCTATGGAATTACTAAGTTGAGATAAATCCTCTGGTACTCTCAAGTAGTACCCTTAGTGGGTTCAATCTATTTTTCCACAAGCAGGTTACCTTGATGTTCATTCTACTTTGAAAGATATAAGACTATGATGCATTCTTTCTAGCATGATTATCATAAACCAACGAGCCAGGTCGTTTGATTTGTTGCCCCGCAACCCACCTAGTGATCTTTTCTAATGGAAGATGTGAGTCCCTGAGCTTTCTTCCCTTCAATTGATCATTGTAAACCAAAAGACACTCCTTTGGTTGGATAGTTCTCCTATTGGCCGGGAAGCCACTCCCTTTGTTTCAGTAAATCTAAGATAGTCTAAGCTTCTATAAGCTCCTTCTCAGTGTGATCCATCACAAATTGATGGAATCCATCAAAATAAAATTTTAAAAATGAAATTAACATTGACTATTCTTGAGCTGATCTAAGTCCCCAGTGGCATTCACTCAATAGTCAGCCCTAGGTCGGGTTTGATTTATTGTCCAAAGTAACTGATCACCCCAATGGTTCCTTCTCTCTAGAAGATGTGAGTCCCCATGCTTTCTTCTTAGGACTTGACCATGGTGTACCAAAAGGCATTCCTACCTTGTGGTTGGTATACTACTCCCTTTGAATTGGTAAATGAAGTTAGGTCTAGGCCCTATCCATGGTCTTCATCGCAAACCTATAGGATCCATCATAATTTAAAATAAATAAATGAATCTAAAAATGAAATCAATCTTGACTATCTATGAGTTGATCTAAGTCCCCTAGCGGCATTCACTCAATAGTCAGCCCTAGGTTGGCTTCAATCTGTTGCCTTATCGATAGATTATCCCAGCAACTTGTCTCTTACTTTGGAAGATGTAAGTCTACTACGCTTTCTTCCTAGTATAGCTGTTGCATACCAAAAGGCACCCCTTTGGCTAGTTAGTCCTACTTTGTGTTTAGTAGGCTACCACTTTGGATTGAAAATCTGAGTTAGTCTTACCCTCCATGGCACCTATTCAGTTCAACCCATTGCAAACCAATAGGGTTCTTTTCTAAAAATTCAAAGCTAACAAAAATTGAAACAAATTCAATCCTCTCCCCCAGTGGAGATCTCTCCTTAGTTAGATTCAAATCAAATCAACCTTTCATCTCCTTGTAGATGACTTGAACCTACTTCCCTAGTGGAAGGTTCACACTCTATCCCTTAATGGATTTCTTCCCTCTCTCTTATGTCTTGGACATAAGTAGAGCCACATTGCACTAAGCTTTGGACTCTTTTCTTTACCTTGGGTTAGGAATGGATGGTTTCTATTAGTGCTTGTGACCTTTCGGTGTTGTTGATCATTTCGGTCAACACCTGTAGTGTTCTGGTCAATCACACCTATTGGGCTCCCTTTGTTGACCTCATTTTTAGAATGGGCCCTCAACACCTCCATCTTAGGCATAGGACTCCTCTTAGACTTTAAATGATTGAAATAAATGATTGAAATCCATGATTGAAAGCCATGATCAAAATCCATCAAAAATTCCCAAGTCAAATTTTCTTAAGTCCTTAATCCTTTCTTAAGGACTTAGCCAAAATCATGAACTAAACCCACTCAAACCGATTAGATTTTCTCATAATCCATTTATATTCTCATTTATATTCACATTTATAAATGAAATATAAATTCAAACTCATCAAATCAAATTCAAAATTCCAAAACAATTTATAAAAAATTTCCTAAATTCCTTTAACTTTTCATTAAAGGACTTAGCCAAAATCAACTCCAAACCTAGATCAAACCTACTCAAAACCTTGGGATTTTCTCATTTCTTATTTATATCCTCATTTATATTCTCATATATAAATGAAATATAAATATAACTCAATTAAATCCAAAGCAAAAATTAAATTTCAAATTTAAAACCCTTGAAATTCCCTTAAATCCCTTAATTTTCCATTAATGGATTTAGCCTAAACTTTGATCAAACTCCCTCAAACTCATGGGCTTTTCTCAAAATATATTTGTATTCTCATTTATATTCTCATATATAAATGAAATATAAATATACATCAATCAAATCCAACTCAAAAAATTAAATTTCTAATTAAAAATTTGATTAAATCCTTTAAATTCCCTTTAATTGATTTAACCCTAAGTCATGATTAAACACTTTCAAATTCTTGAAATTTTCTCATGACCAATTTATATTATCATTTATATTCACATATACAAATGAAATATAAATTCAAACAATCAAAATCAACTCCAAAAATCAAACTCAAATTAAATCATAATCAAATCTAAGCCTTTCAAGCCAAAATCTTGAACTTAGCCAAAACACTTTGAAATCAAGCCAAACTCTTGATTTTCTCTCATGGTTCAATCAATCCTACAATCATGAACTCATATATAAATCCAAACCTCAATCCTTCAATCAAAACCCAAATCAAAAATCAAACCCAAGATTCCTTCATATTCTTCCTTTGAATATGAAATTTTCAAATGGATCAAAATCCATTTGACTTCAAACCTCTTGTAAATGGATTTATATTTCAATCATAAGTCCATATACAAGATCAATCAACTTCAAATCAAGCTTTGACCAAGCCATTTGACCCAAAGTGACCTAAAGTACTCTTATGAGTCAACTTTTGATTCTAACCAAATTGGATTGAACCAAACTCATATTTGTCCCTCATCATGATCAACAATCATCATGGATGATCAATTAATCAAATTGGGTCAAACCAAGTCAAACTTAAGGGTTGACCAAGTCAACACTTAACCTAAAATGAAACCTAACATAGCCAAATTCTACTATAGGCCAAATTGATTGAAACCATTGATCTAAGTTCACTCATGACCTATGTTTGAACTTGACCAAGCTAACATTTGAGCTAACCTAGCCCAATTGGTTGACTAAGTTGACCCATTTTGACCTAAAGGGTCAAAATGTGTCAAAACTTGATCTAAGCCAAATTGATTGAAACCAATGGGTCAAATCCATCCCAAATCACTTGTGGAACTTGACCAAAGCCTCAATTGGCCAACTAGACCCAACCTAGCCCAATTGACCTTAGACCCAACATAACCTAAAGGGGTCATGTTGAGCCAAAATTGAACTTAACTCAAATTGATTGGAAATGAAGATATCAATCCACTCCATATGACTAACAAAATGTAAACCTACCATTGACCTACCTCAAATAGGTCAAATGGGTCAAATGGGTCAACTTGACCCATTTGACTTAAATGAGTCATATGAGCCAAAACCAAATTATACCAAATTAAACCAAACCAAAGGCACCAAAATATTTCAAATGGTCATATGAACTTGACCCAACCCTTGGTTTGACCCAATTTGACCTATTGGTCAACTTGACCCATTTTGACCTAAATGGGTCAACATGAGGCAAACCCTATCAAATGGATTCCAAATCCATTAAAACTTGGCCTAACTTATTTTCTCAACATACCAAACATACCCAAATTGAAAAAAATAGCAAAATGACCATTATACCCCTAGACCATAGAACAAACTTTGGCCTAGATCATGGGTATTTTGGTCATGCACTCATCACAAACACTTGAGGCTCTCCTAAAACCTCAAGGGGACCTAGTGATGAGTGGTGCACCCAACCCAATGGGTTTGGGTCAACCCATTTGGCCTATGGACCAAACCCGACCACCCATCCCCAAATTAAAAATTCAAACTCCCCCAAACCTCGATTGGATGCACATGGGAGCTAGGCTTCCACTCCTCTGGCCAAACCGACCATGTGCACACCTCTAACCACCCAAACAACTCATCCCATATGGATAATTGGATCAAAATGACAAGCTTGTGCTCGATCATCCGATTGCCATAGGGGGAGATATACTCCCCCTAATCCACTGAAATTTTACTTGACTCTTGATCAATTAAAGCCTAAGGAGAGTTAAAAACCTACACAGAGCTCCCCCAAGGTTCCTAGAGAAGTTTTAGATCTCCCATTCTTCGGTTTTATATAGTGCAAAATAAGGGAGGCCTACTGAATTCTCAAGTTCCTCTACAATTGATCTTAGCCCAATTACTTTTCCAAGCACACTTAGGTGACCAAGTCGAGCTCACCTAGGTTGATTCACAAGTTCTAAAGGCAAGGGAGGAATGAATTGGATCAAAGCCGAACTCAAGCTAAGGAGGAGGTGACCCATAGGAAGATCTACTCCATCTCAAGTGGTCAAAACTTCAGCAAAGCTTCATCTCAACCAAACGAAGCTTCTCCAAGAATTAAGCATGGTGATCACCTCAGGTGAGGTTAATGAATTTTTGACCACTTAGGCTAAGAGGTGTTGGTCTTTTGTGAAGTGTATTTTAGTCTCATAGGATCTTAGCCGTTGGATTGGCCACATTGGTCCTTTAGATGGTGTGGGTTGAGTATTGATTGAATCCATGAAGGATCGGGCTTGGATCTCCCCTTCGATTGTGAATGGCTCACATTCCTCCTCAGGGAAGAACTCAGCCCATCTCAGCCGTCCATCCGCACATTTTTAGATGGACGGCTGAGATTATTTCCCACATTTTAGGATTTATTCCCCCTTTTAAAACCATGGGTGTATCCTTAACCGTCTGATCTTTGATCAGATGGCTAAGGGTAAAAGCGCATGCGTCACCATTCCCCTGATGTGATAAGTTAAATAGGGGCTCACGGTGCGATGCATGTAAAGCGCCTTGGCGCCACCATGCGTCGCGGGTTGAGTATTAAGTGGGGATTAGTTATTTAACTAATTAATTTAGAATTAATCCATGTAGATTCTAATAATCATAACTCCTCATAGAAAAATTAGAAAATGTAAAAGGAAAAATGCTATGGATGGATAATTCCATCTAGAATATTCTAAAATTGTTTTAAATGTGTTTTGATTTCCCTTTTTCTCTGAATTTAGATTTATTTGGAAATTTTAATTAGTTAATTATTCCCTAATTAAGCTACAGATTCATCTCAAACTTCTAGGGTTCATTTTAGGAGATGACCTCTACCTCCGCTAATTTTCTTGAGATTTATTGAGGCCTTGATTAGGAAAATTTCTAGCTCATTCTCTAATTACCCCTTTAAGTAATTAAGGTGTGATTTCATGATTAAGTTTTTAAAAAAAAATTGTTTACTTTATGTCAATTTGTGCATGTGTTGGGAAGTAATATTGGTATTAATACTAAATCCAAAGTATTTTCAATATATAAATGAAACATCAAATTTGAAAGTGTGCTATTCATATATTAATTATAAGCTTGCATGTGATGAATTATAAAATCATATTTAGTGTAGCCTTTCCTTCCTTTCTTATGTTAGCATAGTTTTGAATATTTTAAGATGTAGGGTTCATTTAAAAGAACCCAATACTTCTTACTAATTAAACCCTATTCATTTTATGCTAAGGATTTTTATTGCATAGATAAATTGCATGAAAAAAAATAAAACCATTAAGCAAACTTTTGCATATTCCTTTTCCATTTCATTTCTTTGTATGTATGTTAGTACTTAGAAAAATGGTATATTAATTACCTAATCACTTATGAGACTTTAATAGCCAAAATTACTTGACACCTGATTAATGGGTTATCAATGCCTTTCCTACTTCATGCATGTATGTGAAATTTTGGATAAGAAAAATCTTTTCTACTTAAGACAATTCATGCATCTAAAACTTCTAAATTTTCTTAAGTGGATTACTTAGCATGCATCATAAAGTGTGTTAATTATTCTTATTTGCATGTATAGATATGCTTAGGGTCCATCCGTATGCATGTTATATATGTTGGGAAAGAATTGAAGTAATGTATGTTATGTGAATTTTGATTCATTTTCTTAATCTTAAAATGCAATTCTTTTTAAATAAGTTTGTTTAGAGTTGATCTAAATTTAAGATTAATTAAAAGATTTAATCAAAACATTCACCCAAATGAAATTAAAAATGTGAACTTACCTTAGAAATTTTTTAAGGATTAGGGAAGGAAAGAGAAGTTCTCTTCTCTTTCTCTCTCTTCATAACTTAGTAATTAATTACAGGTTTCACTCAAACGAAACTAAAACATGAAATAAAATCAACCCAAAATCACTAAACAACTTAAATAAAATCCTCCTCTAAGTTGAACATGTCCTTCGCACTTAGAAATTCCAAACCTAAAGTCCTAAGCTAAGCATGCCACACAAACCTTCAAAGCACACACATTAGCTTAAGTCACCACTTCTAGCGTTAGGTTTGGTCGGTGCATGGATTGACATTATGCTTTATTTTATGATGAATGTTTTAGACTGGATGTTAGGATGTATACTTGTAGAATGAATGTTAGGACGTCCTTAGTCTAACTATTCTTTTCTACAGGGGATTGTGCTAAAGGCTATTATAAATAAAAATATAAATGCTACTTGCTTGCAGGTGCTTATACCCCTTTTCATAATCCATAGGCCAGGTGAACTTAATCACCCATGTGTGGGGTGATAAGTCTAATATGCATGCTTGGAATTTATATGGTGTGATTTGACTAACCTTTATTTTGCAAGTGTTGGTTAGAGTTATGCTTTTCCTTTTCATGTAAAAATTTATATATTTAGGATTTGGAATGATTTTCTATGGGGCATTAGGATAAGAATTGGTCATAAGATCCCATCTTATGTACCATGTGAGGCCTTGGAGCATCTACCATCCAAAGGAAGATCCAAAGAAGAAAGAAGAAAAGAAAAGAAAGAAAGAAGAAAGAAAAAAGAAGAATAGAGCCTAGAGACCCCCATAATAATGAATTCCTTTACTTAAATTGTAATTCAATTCATTTGTAATCCAGTTGTATAAGCAACCATATTTGATATTTTTGGGTTTGTGCGATGGTGCATGATGTTATTTATTTTTTATGCTAGTTTTATAAATTGATTGATGTTTGTTTAACTTGTGCATTAAGTGGCATGCTTTTCCTAGTTTCTTTCTTGCTTTATGTATGGCCTGAATGTGAATTAGTATCTTTAGAAAAAAAAATATTTTATCCAACTTAACTACTCAAAACTAAATCTAAACAACTCATAATCTCACCTAAAGCTTAAGATGAAAATCAGGATAAAAGAATTAGAAACCCCTTAGCTGGATGTGTTCTTTTCTTTATAATATCATGCACAACAACATCTTATTTCACACTTGATTGGAGGGCTTCCATCTTTGCTAGAGAACCCAGTTTATCATTTAAAGGCTGTGGTGGAAACTCACCTCCTAAACTTCAAGCTGATTTTGGCCAACAATCTACTTTCTCATGCATTAGTCATAAAAAAAATCTTATTAGCCTAAGTCAAATTGATTGTCCAAAAATGAAATAAAATAAAAATTGAAATGCATTTGATTTAGGTCATTTGAAGCATGTCCCTTTACATGATCTAGTCTCTTTATTGAGTTTAAGGACTTGGTCTCTCAAATAAATACTATCTTCATGCATAATGACTTCACATGTTTCTATTATTTACCACCCATGATTGTAAGTCATTATTGGTTTGTTCTCTCTTAAAACATTACCCATTTTTTTAAATTTAGGTTGTGCTTTTTTCAACTCCATAGATTTAGGTTTGAGGTTGCTTTTTTTCCTTTTCCATAAAGCATAATTTCTCACCTCTTAAGTATTTCCTTAATCTTGTGTTAAGGAATCTTAACTAAAATTCTAATGAAAATACAACTCAAACAAATTAAATCAATTTCTAAAATGTAAAGCCCAATTTTAGGATAGTTTGAGATGCTTTGTAGGTTTCTTAGCATTATGAGCATCTCCTACTTATTCATATTAGCTTTGATAATAACTCCTCTTTGATCAATCCATTTGATCTTCAAACATAAAATTAATCGATTGATAGTCCTTCTTTGAAATTTTTTGAGACAATGATCATTTACCAATAGAGTTTTCTTAAAGGATTCTATCCTTTAGGATGTAAACTAGCTTGCATTAACTTGAAATTTAAAATAAACCTACTTTACTTTTATATAAAGTAGGAAGAATCTCTGGTATATGCATCATCTTTAGAGTCCTTATTGAGGTGATTTGTTTCATTAAAGGGTAGTGACTTTGTCTTTCAAAATGATGTTGATGGCCTTTTGATCATCGAATAAGTACATCATGGCTATGGGTCTTAAGATGAATTTTTTTGTAAGTTCCTCTTTCTTTCTCCCATAGATTTGAAAGGTGACTCCCTTAGAAATTTTTTAACCACAGGGTGCTAAGTTCAATATTCCTTTTGGCTTGTATGTAGTTTAGATAATATTTATTTTGCAGGTGTAGCTAGATTTATTTTCCTTCCTTTTAATGTAATTTTTGCATTATGATTAGGATAAGTGTTATGGGGATTAAGGATGAGCATTGATTATAAAATCATGTCTTATATACCATGTCATGCCTTTGGAGCAAACTACATCCCACTCAAGCCAAGAGAAAGAAAGAAGTGGAGCAAATCAAGATTGAAAGAATGAATGGTGATGAGTGAAGAATGGATGATGAAGAATGAAGACCCCATAACACTTATCATTTTATAAATTATGATTATTCTTTCATTATACCATGATGTATATGGGTAGAGACATAACATTTCTTTTCTTTGTAGCTACCCAACCAGCATTTTATTCTTTTGCGATAGCTTTATAAAATTATTTGAAGTTTTGATTATCTTGTGCATTAAAAATGACATATATTTTTCATAGTTTCTTTATGATTGGTGATTACTGTGTGGTCTGGATGCGGTTAGGCTTCTAAGATAAAAATAATTTTTTTATCCCATTAATAACTCATAACTAAAATTTTAAAATAATTCAAAATCTCACATGGAAGCCTAGAAATTAAATCAAGATAATAAAATTTTTAGCAACCATTTAGCTAGATGATTGAATCATTATCATACATATCATATTCTTCCACTCTTTGAGCTTCCATGCAAAGAATAAAGGCTTAACTTGTAAGAGTCTTTGATGGAAAGACACCTCTTTCTCTTCTGATTTAGCCCACAATCAATTTCTCATGCATTTATGCATACAAAATCTTATAGTCTGTGTCAAAATAAAAGTCCAAAAATTAAATAAAACTTAGTAAAATTTGCATTAGATTTAAGTCATTATTCATGCCCTTCATGATCTAGTTTCTTAGGGAGTGAGTTTAAGGATTTAATTTTTTTTCTAAGTAAATAACAATCTAATCATCTTGCAAATCATATGACTTGCCTACATCGATTTCAAGCATATGAGGAGTTAGTTGGCTGCCACTCTCGATAACAGGTTGGGTGGTTTATCCTCTTTAGGTAAACCATATACTTTCACCTTGGGAGGTGGTGCTTTTAGCCAAAGCTCCCACATAGATCTAAGGTCATTATTTCCTTTTACAGCATAAATCCTCACCTTGCATTTCTATCTTTATTGTGGAATTAAGTCCATTTTAATAAATATTCAACTCAAACAAATAAATCTCTCAAATTTAAATGTGTAAAGCTAACCATAGGATAGATTTAGTGCTCACTAGGCTTCTGATCATGAGCACCCACTACATCTCTTTAGCATCGATAATAACTCGTTCCTTTTGATCCCTCAATTTTCAAAAATACAACCAATCCTTTGATAGTCCTTGAATTCTTTGGAGATATAATAATCACCTACTTTTAATCAGTATTCTTAAAGGATTCATTTCCCCAGGATGTAATGATATGCTCTCCATAGGGAACTTAACAAACTCGATTTAAATAAACCTTGCTTTACTTTTCCATATAAAGTAGGGGAAAAATCTCTGGTATACCCGAAAATATCACCCTAATGAGTATATTTGCGGATCTGCGTGGTGTCCCCTCACAAAAACATACACAACATAAAAATAAACACCACGTTTGGCTCATTTGAATTCATATGAGCCAAATGGGTTAAGTTGACCAATTTGACTAAATTAGTCAAATTGGAAAAATTGGCTCAATTTATGGGTTGATTCATGTTCAATTGGTTAATTGAAGATGATTGTAGGCTTTGGTTTGAATTAATTTTAATTTGATTTAGATTTAGGCTAATTTGACCCTTTAGGTCAATTTGGGTTAAATGGGTCAATTAGATTCAATTATAGCTTTGGTCAAGTTCAACAATCAATTTAGAATGAACTTAAGCCATTGGTTGTAATTGATTTAGGTTAGATCTAGATTTGACCCAAGTTGGTCTTTTAGGTCAAATTGGGTCAACTTGGGTCAAAGGGTCTTGGATTTGGTTTGGTTCAATTGATGGTCAAGTCATGTTCAATTATTTATCATGGGTTGGTATGAATCATTGGTTTCAATTGATTTGGCTTAAGATGAAATTTGACTAATTTGATTTATGTAGGTTAGGTGGGTTGACTTGGTCAAATGACCAAGTTGACTTGGTTTGACCCAATTGATGATAATTGATCAATCAAGGATGATTGATGATCATCATAAGAGGTTTTGGTAGGTTTGGTTCAATCTAATTTGAGTTGGATTGAAATTTGACTCAAATAGGTCCTTTAGGTAACTTTGGGTCAAGTGAGTCTAAGTGTGTCAATTAGCTTGATTTTGGGTTGAATTGAGTTTAGTTGGATTTATATATGGATTTATGAATGGCATATAGCTTTGGTTACAATTGATTTGGGTTTAAATGGGTTTTGGTTTATTTGGATATTTCAAGTCAAAATTAGATTAGGTTTGATTGAATTAATTTTGGCTTGATGATTTGATTTCAAATTTCATTTATATTTGGGATGATGATTGAAGAAATAATTGATCCATGAGAAAATCAATTGAGTTTGACTTAGGTCGGAGGCAATTTTGGTTAAGTTCATGGGATTGAATTATATGGCTTATGAAAATTTAATTTGGTTTGGGTTTTTGGTTATAGGTTGTAATCATTTGGATTGGAATTGATTGTATATTTGGTATGGGTTGATTGAAGAGTTGAATTGACTTTGAAAAAATTAATTGATTTTGGATTTATTTGGGTTGGTCTTGGCTAAGTCCATAAGAATGAATTATGGGCTTAGGACAAGTTTGATTTGAATTTGATTATGGGTTTCACTCATTTGGTTTAAAATTTAGGTTTGAATTTGGCATTTACATTTAGATGAATTGAATTTGAGATTTGGGCTATAGGGTAGGTAAGTCTCCTTAAGTCCTAAGGCATAGCTTAATCCTATGATTAACTCTTTTAAGTCTCTAGGCTTAGGTTAAGTGTTCACCTAATTACTAAAAGTGTCTTATACTAAGGAAGAATCCAGTGTCTAGAAGACTCCTAAATCTGAGAAGAAGAGATTGAACCCTTACTCCAAAAGTGAGGTCAACAATTAAGATATAAAGTTTGTGACATTTTAGAGCACAATCTAAGTGTGGTGTTTATTTTCGATTTCATTTGTATATGGGGGGACACTACATAGATCTGAGGGTGTACTTATTGAGGTGATCATGTATGATATTGAGGAATAGTATACTATTACAAAAGATAGAAGTCACTACTCTACAATGGACCTAATCTCCTAATAAGGACTCCTAAGGCATGATGGGTCTTCGAATATACCAGAGATTTTTTCCCAACCTTACATGGATGAATAAAGCAGGGTTTATTTAGACCAGGTTCTAAAGTTCCCTATGGGGGCAAGCCCCCATAGTTAATTACATCTTAAGAAAAGTGTATTCCTTAAGAATACTCTTGATTAAAGTAGGCAATTGATGTCTCCAAAGAATTCAAAGATAGGACTATCAATAAATTGGTTATGTTTTAGAAAATTAAGTGTGATAGCTCAAAAGGTAAGACTTATTATCGAAACTAAAGGGAGATAAGTAGGGGATGCTCATGATACTATGAAACCTAGTGAGCATTCTAAACTATCCTATGGTTGGACTTTATATATTTGAAATTTAAGAGATTTATTTATTTGAGTTAAAATTTTATTAGAAATCTAGGACTTACAATTCCATAATATAAGGTTATGAAAATGCCTAAGAGGCGAGGATTTATGCTTGTAGCCCGTAAGAAATATCAACCTCAGATCTTAAATTTAGGGAGCTTTAGCAAGGTCTAAAGTACAACCTAAATCTAAGGCGAAAGTGGGTATATGGTTTATCTTCACAAGATAGAGTAAATCACTCGACTGCTAGACTTATTATCGCATGGAGTGGCAGCCAGCTAACTCTTCTTACGCTTTAAATCTATATAGGCAAGTTATATGCTTTTACAAGATAACTAGGCTATTATTATTTAGAAAAGAAATTAAGTCCTTAAACTCACTCCCTAAGAGACTAGAACATGAGGGGTATGAATAATGACTTAAATATAATATAAATTTTTATCAAATTTTATTTAATTTTGGACTCTTTATTTTGACACTGGCTATGAAATTTTGTATGCCTAAATGCTTGAGAAGTTGATTATGGGCCAAATCAAAAGGGAAAGAAGTGTTCTTTAATCATAGGCTCTCAAAGGTTAAGCCCTTACTATTACCCAAAGATGGAAGCCCTTCCTTAACAAGAGTGAAATAAGATGATTATGCATAATATTAAACATACAACATCCATAAGGTGTTAAATATTTTAGTATCTTGATTTAATATGCCCTTTTATATGATGTTATGAGTTATTTTAGAGGTTTAATTATGAGTTGTTAGTTTCAGTAGAAAAATTAATTTTTATCCTAAGAGCCTAATCGCATCCTGGCCATACAATAATCAACAATCATAAACAAACTATGAAAAGGTATGTTTTTCTAATGCACAAGCTAAATAAAATATCAAATAATTTTATAAAGCTATCATAAAAGAATAAAAGGCACGCGATCTGTAATTACAACCAGAAAGGAACGTGGGTAGCTGACCTTTACCCTTATACAACTTAGATTACAATAGAATAATTATAATTACAAATGATGAATGTTATGTGGGTCTTCATTCTTCATTCTTTTTTCTTCATTTCTTCATTTGATTTGCTCCATTTCTTTCTTCCTTTTGGCTTGATTTGGATATGCTTGCTCTAAAGGCATCACATAGTACATAAGACTTGGTCTTAAAACCAATGCTCATCCTAATCCCCATAAGACTCATTATACTCCTAATGCAAAATTATATTAAAAGAAGGAAAGTAAATCTAACTACACGTATAAAATAAATGTTAGCTAAACACACCATACAACCCAAGTAGTTATATGAATAATTTGAAGTTAGACCCCACACATGGGTAACTATGTCTAACTTGGATTATGCTTAGGGGCTAAAACAACTGCACAAAAAAGCATTTATATTTTTTTTAGCCCCTTAAGCACACTCCCTAGAAAATATGATTAAATTTGCTTCAACATGACTAACACATACATAACATCAAGTATACAAAAATACATTATAAAACAAGCATACATCATACCATACATCGCCCTAATATAAAGCTAGAAGTTGAGACTTAGTCTAATGTGTGTGCATTAAAGTTTGTGTGGTATGTCCTAACTAAGCTTTAGAGTTGTAATTTTGCTAAGTGTGAAAGATTTAATTTCTAAAGGATTGATTACTCTTTAAGTGATTTAATTGATTTGAGATTTTACTTAGTGTTTTCTTTTGTTTCATATGATCTACACTTGACAACTAAGTGTTATGAAGAGAAGAAAAGAGGGAATCTCTCTTTCATCCCTACCTTAAGTCACTTCTAAAGCAAGTTGACTAATCAATTTTCTTTAATGAATACTTATTATATATTTTTAATTAATCATAAGTTTAGGTTCACTTTAAGTAAACTCATTCAATAATAAATGCATCTTAAGATTAATTAGAATGGATTACTATCACATAACACATGTTCATTTATTTCTTTTCATCATGTATATCATAGCATGTCTTATCACACTTAAATGATGAATGTAAAGAAGTGTGTTTGGAGTTTATTTGGTTTGATTTTGCTTGATTTGACATATTTAGGTCAAATTGGGTTAGGTTGGGTCAAGTTGACCAATTGGTTAAATTTAGTCAACCCAAGGGTTAGGTCAAGTTCAAATGACCAATTGGAGTGTATTGATGTCATTAGTTTGATTCAATTTACTTTGGATTGGTTGTGGCTCATTTGGGTTCATATAGGTCAAATGGGTCAAGTTGACCAATTTGACCAATTTGACCAAATTGGGTTAGGTTAGGTGTTGAGTCAAGTTCAATTTGGAATTAATTTGGATTTTGACTAATTTAACCCTTTAGGTCGAATTGGGCTATGTTGGGACAACTTGACCAATTGGTCAAATTGGGCTCAATCATGTTGTTGGTCAAGTTCAATAATCAATTTGGGATGATCTTGAACCATTGGTTGCAATCAATTTGGGTTGGATTATGATTTGACCTATTTTGGCTCTTTTGTCCAATTTAGGTCAACTTGGGTCAAATGCCAATTGGACTTGGTTTGGCTCAATTGATGGCTTGGTCATGTTTAATCATTGGTTATGAATGTGTTTGAATCAAAGGTTTCAATCAATTTGCATATGGTGCATTTTGGCTAATTTGCGTTTCATTTGGGCTAAATGTTGACTTGGTCAATGGGCTAAGTTGACTTGGTTTGACCTAATTTAAAATAATTGATTAACCTAAGATGATTGTTGATCATGACATAGGGTTTGGATGAGCATAGTTCAATCCAATTTGGGTTGAATTAGAACTTGGCTCAAAAAGGTCTTTTAGGTCACTTTGGGTCAAGTGGACCTAAATGGGTTGATTGGCTTGATCATGGCTTGATTCAAGTTTAGTATACTGATAAATGGGTTTGAGATGGAAATATAAATCCAATTGCAAGTGATTTGAAGCCATATGGATTTTGGTTCATATGATAATTTCAAGTCAAAAAGGACTAACTTGGATTTGATTTGGGTTAGCTTGGGTTTGGTTTGATAATGGTGATTATATTTATATTTGGGTCAATGGTTGTAGAAATGATTGAATCATGAAGGAATCCATGATTTTTGAATTGGTTTGTGTATCATTTAGCCAAGCTCAATTTGGCTAAAATGGCTAAAATTGGAAATTTGATTTGATTTTATTTGGTTTGAAGGGTTTGAACTTGGATTTTATTTATATTTGTGAATATAAATGAATGAATGATTTATAAAGAAATCAATAAAGTTTGAGTTGGTTTGAAGGAGTTTTGGTTAAGCATATGAAGGTGGTTCATATGGCTTTGGAAGAGATTTTGGAATTTGGACTTAATCATGGGTTTCAATCATTGAATTTGGAATTGGTTTATGATTTAGAATTTGATTTGAGATTAAATTTGAATAAAGAATTAGATGCTCACTCATATTAATCAGTTTCTCAATTCAAGAAGGATATATACGACATTATCTTAAGATTACTCATATAATCATTATTATGTTATTAATAGAAATGCTTTTTAAGGTTGAGGAAGTCATCATCACAATTGAGCATAATAAAAAAAGTCAATATTGATATAATGCTTTGTAATATGCATTCATATAGTGTTATAGGATCATGATATTAAAATGTTGACATAATGGACACCCTTTTATTTCTAATTTATCTGTGATAAATATGTTTAACATGACGATGTGATAAATTACAAGAAATTTAACATAGAGAAATTAGATCATAAACTCACAATCAACCACATATATAAATATTCATAACATCAAAATAAAATATTTTCATAAATTTAATAGAAAAAATGACATGAGAAATATGTACCATACTACGAGAGCATGAAAGATGATGCCATTAGGATATTAAGCCTAAATCTCATGATTAACATTTATTGCTCTTTATTGTCTTATTTATACTCTCTTTTTATAAAGAAGAAAGCATGCAAGTCTTCATTCTCTGCAATACCAAAACATCTTTCTCCTACTCTTAATGACATAGAAGGTTTTTTTCTCAAGTTTTTATATTTTTCTCTAGTTCATAGAAAGGCATGCCCCCTTTTAGAAAAAGATTTTATTAGTGAATATTATTTAACCATTCATTGCCCTATGATTTTTTTCATTAATGATTTTTTGAATGTTGGTGATATAAATGAGAAAAATATTAATAGAATTCAAGTTGGATGGTTGAAGTGGAGGAATGCATTTAGGCTGTTGTGTGAAAGGAAAGTACAACTTAGACTCAATGTAAAATTTTATAAGATTGTGGTAATACCTACATTGCTTTATGGCACATAATATTTTCCATTAAAAGATAAGTATGATTAAATTAAGTGTGTAGAGATGAGGATGCTTAGGTGGATGAGTGGCTTTACACTTTGAGACAAAATGAGAATTGATTATATACATGATAAGGTTGGAGTAGCTCCATAAAGATTCATCTTAGATGATTTGGTCATGAAATGCTAGTCATCTTATGACCTAGTTAGGGATGTCAATGTATTATATTAAGCTTGTATTAAAAAAGGTAGGGGTAGA
The DNA here is from genome assembly GCA_021442155.1 of Cymbidium sinense. Lineage (NCBI taxonomy): Eukaryota > Viridiplantae > Streptophyta > Magnoliopsida > Asparagales > Orchidaceae > Cymbidium > Cymbidium sinense. The sequence goes on along the minus strand of CM038221.1, from coordinate 68,843,873 downwards.
TCTAAAAAGACTTGATTAGGAAATATAAAAAATGACTTTATTATTTGTTTTTAGAATCAGATGAGAATATGATATTTAATAAGATATATTTGGGAAAAAAGATTCATATAGTTGACCCCACATAGTAGGATAAATGCTTGATATTGTTTGGTTTTTGATATTAAATTTTCAATATTCAAATTTTTTCTTACAAAATATTAAAAGTTTGTATTAGTTTCTATGATGCCAATATGATGTAAAAATGATGTCATAAATAAAAATAAATTATACATCCCTACCTCTCTCTCTCTCTCTCTATATCATTTATCTTCTCCAATCATAAATTTAAAGAAAAAAAATTTTCCTTCCCAAACTTTCAAACTAAGAGGACTCCTCTTATGAAACAATATTTATTAACGAAAACCTCATCAAAGAATTTTCATAAAACTCACCCAAAAATTTGGTATATACTAAGAATATATTCCAAAATATGTATCAAAAGTCAAGGATATTCAATTTAAAATCAAGGCAATTGTGGAGATGCCTCCACCGAAGAGTTTGCATCAGCTTCATTCTTTATAAGACATCTCGCATTCATCCATCGATTTATATCAAACCTATTAAGATGCTATCAACCATTTGCAAAGTTGATGAAGAAGGATGCTCCATTCAAATGGGACAAGGAATGTCAAGAAGCCTTCAATAGCATTAAAATCTACATGTTAAACCCACCAATCCTTGTGGCACCTACTCCTGGGAAGCCCCTCATTCTATATACAGTTGCATTAGAAGAGTCCCTTAGAGCATTATTGGCACAATACAATGAAGAAAGGAAAGAGAATGCTCTTTATTATATCAATTGAAGATTAATAGGAGTAAAAATGAGATACTCTCGGATAGGGAAGCACTATTTGAAATTGATCTTTGCAGTCCAAAAGCTCCATCACTACATGTTACCTCACAAAATTAATCTCATCTCAAGGATCAATCTGCTGAAATACCTTAGACCAGTGTTGACAGGTCACTTGGCAAGATGGGTAGTATTGCTTCTACAATTTGACATCACATATGTTTCACAGAAAGTAGTGAAGGGACTAGTCTTAGCAGACTTTTTGTTAAACTCACCAATCCTTGCAATGCCTACTCCTGGGAAGCCCCTCATTCTATACACAGTTACATTAGAAGAGTCCCTTGGAGCATTTTTGGCACAACACAATGAATAAAGCAAAGAGAATACTCTTTATTATATCAATTGAAGATTAATAGGAGCAGAAATGAGATACTCTCGAATAGAGAAGTACTGTTTGGAATTGATCTTTGCAGTCCAAAAGCTTCATCATTATATGATATCTCACAAAATTACTCTCATCTTAAGGATCAATTTCTGAAATACACGATGGCAAGGCGTTGATAGGTGAAAAAGCGATACTACTTTACAATTTGACATCACATATGTTCTGCAGAAAGAAATGAAGGGACAAGTCTTAGCAGACTTTCTTGATGCACATCCCATCCCCATGAACTCTTCTCTAAATGACAATCTGCCTAATGTGTAAATTATGATCATTCATGAAAGAAAGACATCAAAAATTTGGGAAATATACTTTGATGGAGTCTCATCAATCAAATAAGTCCAACCTCTAAATTTCCTGAGGGCAAGAGCAGGAATTGACATCATCTTCATAACACTGGAAGAAGGGATAATGAGACGATCATATGGGTTGACCAAGCCAAGAGCTAATAATGAAGCCGAGTATGAATCATTAGCGATAAGTCTTGAAGCAGCTATTTTCATAGGCATTAAAAACTTTCATGTTTTTGATGATTCTCGACTTATTATAAATCAAATACTTGACATCTATAAAATCAACAAGCTTGAGTTAGCCTTCTATCACAAGCGAGTTCTCGAGCTTATATAGCAAATAACAAATATCACATTAACTTGAGTCTTTTGATCTGAGAATAGCAAAGCAGATTACTTAGCAAAATTAGCCAAAAAAAATGACAAGAATGAATGGTGATTATGTCATGATTGACATATTTACTCGATGAGCAAAGTATCAACCCCCGCAGGTAGAGGGGTTATCAAATTTGGCCCAACATGATGTGACTCAAGTTACTCCTCATTCTCCCTAAAACCAATAAGGAGTTAGAACAAGAATATCTAAGCATGACATTGCCTCAGAGAAGCAGTGTGAAGCCTTTATTATAAAAGAGCCGCATGATTGGAGGTAGCCCTTCATCGACTACTTTAAAGAAAGGCAAATTGCCAAATAATAAATCATTGATAACTCAAATAAAGAAGAGAATATTGCATTATGCTTTCATCAATAACACTTTATATCGTAGATTCTTTGAACAAATGTGTCTACGATGCCTAAATGTAGATGAGGCTAGCAAAGTGTTGGTTAAAGTTCATGAAGGACTTTGTGGTGCACATCAATCAGGTCCCTAGATGGTAGTAAAGATTGAAAGGATGGGCTATTATTGGTCATCTATGGTGAGAGATTATATCAATTAGGTTTCATGAATGTCATGAATGTTAAGTACATGATAATAAATCCATCAACCAAATCCATTGAATCTTTGGGATACAGATGTAATTGGGTCAATTAATCTGTCATTGTCAGCTGGACACCGCTTCATCATAATATCGACTGATTATTTTTTTAAGTGGGCTGAAGCTACCCCATTTAAAGAAGTTATTGTTGATCGAGTGATTAACTTCTTTACGCATAATGTGGTCTATAGATTTGGAGTGTCGCATAATAATTTTTGATAATGGAACAACTTTCAAAAATACAAAGATTTATAGATTCGTCGATCAACACAAAATTGATTGGCTAGATTCTTCAATATACAATCCAAGAGCAAATGGTTTGGCGAAGGCCTTCAACAAGACATTAGTTAAGCTGCTCAAGAAGATCCTTACTAAAAATAAGAGAGAATGATATACAAAACTAATGGAGGCACTATGGGCATATCAAACTACCTGCAAGATGCCAACTAAAGCCTCTCCCTATTCATTAGTATTCAAAACTAAAGTAGTTCTTTCGCATGAAGTTGAGTTGCCATCACTTTGAATAGCTATCCAATACATAATTGAAGATCAAAATGCTCATTTGAGAATGGAAGAACTCAATGCTCTTGATGAAGTTAGATTGCAAACTCATCAAAATTTGAAAGGTTATCGAGCAAAGATGTCCAAAGCTTTTGACCATATAGTGCGGCCTCAAACATTCCAAAAAGGGGAATTTGACTTGGTGCTTAGAAAACTGTTTATTCTTAATCAAAAATTTAGTGATAAATTTGAGCCTAAGTGGGAGGGTCATTTTATTTAAAAGTGTATCAAGGCGGGGCATACCAACTCATTGACCTAAAGGTGAAAGACCACCAATTAATGGTGGTCATGATATACATATATTCTTGAGGTACAATAGAAATCCCCTGCAGATAGGCATTTTTTAGTATATCTATTTAGGTTGACACGTGCTTCATGCCAAGATCCCTAAATAAATATACTTACTTAAAATAAAAAATTTAAAAAAATTTCTTGAAAATTCTCCTCTTACACAGGGGGCATTTTAGATTTCTATACATAGATGAAATCATTATTACATGTTAAAACCCTCTTAAGATCAAATGTATCAACTCATACATTAATATATTTTTTGAATTATTTTAGAGCTTTTTCAAAGTGCTTTAGAATTTCCCCTGTATGACATGGGCATTTTTATATATTTAGCCGAGTTGAAATCGTGCTATAAGACGAGATCCTCAAATATATTTGATTTAGGTTGACATCGAGCTTTATGCCAAAATCTTTGAATATATCCATAATTATTATTATTAAATTATAGGTTCACCAACTAAGCTCACCCTCTTGCAAGAACAAAAAGAATCTATTTCTACACATGAAAAGATAGCCATAAATGTTAAGAAAAATTTTCTTCCATATTCGTCAAATGTCGAAGATCAAGTCAGAAGAAATCCCAATTTTGGAAGCTTCAATCAACTAAGTTGGAAAACATCAACCTCTACATCCTAGAATCTAGGACACGGATAGGTTCTAAAGGTCAAACTCAACAAGCCTACAAATGACTGAGTTGCTAACACTCTCCTCACTCAACAAGCCGTAAGAAAAGGTCGCGGTGAAAGAGCCCATATTCGTCAGTCCGATGACCAAATCACCAACCCCTCGTAGCTTAATTCGAAGACTCGAGTAGGTTCTAAATGTCAAACTCAACATGCCTATAAATGGCTGAGTTGTTGACACTCTCCTCACTCAATAAGTCGTAAGAAAAGGCCGCAATGAAAGAGCCCCTGCTCATCAATCCAATGACGATAACTGTTCAATATTAAACCATATCTAACTTATTGATTACAAGCAACCAAAATCCAAGAGATCTTTCTACTTGATCGATAGACCAAGACAATCTGACGAAACTCTCAATTCTGAGCTGCCTCAAATCAATCTATATATTGCATGCTGAATAATATTTTAATATATTCTCAAATGATCTGATCAATCACAAAGCACAGGTCAAAGCCAATCTTCTCATCAAATTTGTCAAAGCGAAAGCACATGACCGAGGGAATAATTCTATATAGTTCATACAAAGTCGAGGGTCGAACTAAAGGAATTTTATAGTTATTCAGTTAAAGCACACATTGCTAGGCTAATAACTCAACATAGACCTAGTATAAGCTGGAAGGCTGGGTCATCTATACACACCCTTCAATGAATCCGTCAAAGCAGCAAGTATAGGATCCATGACATATATATACTTCCTGACAAGTCAATATGAACAAATCAGGTCAGTCCTTCATCAAGTCTGTCATGCTTAAAGCTAGGATAGAAGAAATTCCAAATCTCAAAATAAGTAGGCTCATTCCTCCATCAAACCTGACCAAGCATAAAGCTAGGGTTGGAGGAAACTCAAATTTGCAATGACATAAAAGAAAGAGATCTTCAGCAAAATCATTGAAGTAGAGAGTAGATGGTGTGAGAACTCTTATCTATCCTACAAATCAATTTTGACAAATCGATCAATCCCATCACTTAGCATGTCTAAAATAAGGAATCATACTAATGTCAAATCCTATCAAAGCTCCATAAACTATTACAATCGAAGCTGAAATGATCCAAGTTCTATGGTCAGCCCAAATGGTCAACTAGTTTTCAACAAACATGACTCACTCCATGTGTGAATTATATTTATCGGGGGGCATTTGTTGACCTTCACATATGCTACACAAGCTGAATCGAGCTTATAAGATGAATTTGATCGACTTCAGATGCTTTAGAGCACAAATCAGAGTTGAGATGTGCCAAACATTATCGAAATTAACCCTAATGACCTCCGACCGATGAACATACTTTATCATTGTGTTCAGAACATCAAAATTAGTCAAGATAAAAATATTGCATAATATAAATATCAACCGATCAAGCGATCGAGCTATCAATATGCTGACGTATATATTGAGGTCAGGAGGCACCGACGTAAACTAAATGACCTTTATTTCTTGAAATTGATTGGGCTATTAGTTTCAAAATATCAAAATCTATCAAGTAAGATTGTTCGCACTTAATTTGGACAAGTCTATGTGAAAATTGAGCGGTCAAAAATGATAACGTGCATTTTGAGCTAAAATTGATCCAATTTGACACCGACTTGAACCAAACGGCCTCCGATTATGAAACAGACCATGCCATTGCATTTGGAACATCATAATAACCTTGAATCAATATATATATCAACTCTATATTGAAGTTGACATAAAGTGCATATTAAGCAATAAAAAATATTATCAAAATCCCTAATTTAATCCTAACTAACCTAAATCCCTAAAATTGACCTCTTCAGGCACGACTCGAGCCCTTCTTCATGTGCGCACACAAGCCCTCTTCCGTTTGGCTTGGCCTACCCTTTCGCATGATTTTGATCAAATTCCCTTAGCTCCTTCCGATCAAGTGCTCAGCTCTCCTTCACACGAACGCCCGCAACCTTGTTCGACGCTCCCATCTAACCACTCCCGCTTGATCTCCTCCCTCAACCAATCCTACATCTCCCCCTTCAACCTCTCCCTCCTTCCTCCTCTTTAAAGAAACAAGACAAAAGGGCAGTTATTTTTTCCCACTCTCAGTTTCTTCTTCTTCTCTCCAACCGCAAGCAAGGGTAGGGTTCTTCTTCTTCTTCTTCTTCCATTCTTCTTCTCTCCAATCGTAAGGTTAGGGTTCATCTTCTTCTTCTTCCATTCTTTTTTCCCTTCTCTACCCTAATCGAAATCACCTTCTTCTCTTCCATTTCCTTTCCTCATTTTCTCCAACCAAAAATCTTTCCTTCTTTGCCCTAGCCAAAAATTCTTCTCTTCCATTTCCTTCCCCCATTATCTCCAACGAAAATCTACAGCCGCCAACTCATTTTCTCAAACCTAAATTTGAAATCTTAAATACATAATCTGAATTCAAAGGGAATTTGCTTTTTTTGAAATTTGCAATCTCCCTAGCCAACCTCCAATGAACTCTCCTTGTCGATCATTGCAAGTATGCAGGAAAATAAGTTTGAATATGTGTGATGTGAATGTCAAAATATATGTGATAGTTTCTTTTTGCAGGTTTGAAGATGCCACTAATGCCCCATAAAGCGTGAAGGGTGTGAAGATCTGTGTCAAGACACTCACGCTCAATAGATGAGAGCATGCCAAAAAAATGTTAGATGTCGCTCCCCTAGCTGAAATGTTGTCAAAATTTCTTCTAATATTTGTACTTAGAAAAAAAATGAAAAAAATAGCTTAAGAGCACTAAACAAAGAAATATAAAGCTAAATTCAAATTAAAAGAATCAAATAAAAAAGGGGGAAAAGAAAAGCACATATAATGAATACAAAGGTAACATTAAATCAAAGAGAAAAGAGATAAGAAGCACTTACAAGATTTATCTTAGTAAAGTTGAAAGCTCACTAAAAAATTATCCCTTCTCTTTCAAACACTCAAGCCCCTCTTAAACAAATGGAATGAAATAGAAGTCCCCCCACTTAGCCTTATTTATAGGAATTGGAAGAAATAATGTGGAACCCATCTAATAATCAGGTGTGATGACGGGATTTGATGGATGATACTAAACTCGTAAACTTTAATTGTAATTTGCGGTGGTTTAAATTAAAGGGGTAAAATGGGTTCTCTTTTTTTTCAAACTTCACAAAACTAAATAAGCTTTAGTTGAAACTTGGAGAGGCTGAGATCAAACTTATAAGGGACAAATAATAAATTTGAAGTCTAGTTATCCACTAAATATGAAGTCTGGTGTGGAGCTAGGGATATTGGAGTTGATATTTTTTTATGTGAATAGAGCCTTTTATTGAATACTCAAAATATTAAATTCATAAGCAATTGATCATAAAAGTAATTAAACAATTGAAAATTAGTCTGATATCAAATGAAGTAAGAATCTTGATTGAACATCAAAGCATAAGGGAGCCTCTTGGAATTAAGGCATACTCTTCAAATATACTCAAATAAATTGAAGAAAATTAAAGAATTCATCAGAGATTTTCTATGAGATTGAATGATTGCTAATAAGCATAAGCGATGAATCCTTGGAAAATATTTAAAGTATATTCGTCACCTTATTAAAAACTCGAATTATATCAAGGAAAAATTGAGTATAGTTGGTGATGAATTTGAGATTTGTCATAAGCGAGAGTTTATTGAATATTCAAAGACTAATCAACTTAGAGTAAAAGAAAGTAATTCAATAATAATCTAAAAAAATCTAATAAGATATTAGATCAATTTACAACGCCTCTACCATCGATTGAACACATCATTGAACGAAGGCGTTTATGGCATTCTTAAATACACCCGATGGGCCACACTATCTTTGAATGTTTAGATTCAAGTGTCTAAGGATGTTGCGCGGGTTGCTTCGGTTTAATCTTAGGACTAGGTCCGGGTTAACAAAATTTAAAAATTTATTATAAAAATTTTAACTTAGTAAAATATCTGAGAAGCTAATTTTGTCATGTGATAATAGATCTGATCCTCTATTAGGAGCTAAACAGAGTTGACACGATCTAAAGTTCTCAAATATATTTGATTCAATCAATTAATTACCCCGATGATGGCTGTGTTGAATGGTGATTTCTACTGGAGGGGATACTTCCATCAAAAAGTGATTCTAATTTCAAATCAAATTAACTTAAATCAAATATCAATCTAAAAACTTCTTAAATGAAATTCAATCATTAAAAGCTTAAAACAAAACTCAATATATCCACCTTTCATAATTATTTGTCAGAGGTGACAAATTAAGAAAACTCTAGCTCATAAAGGAGCCAATGTCAAATCAAGTGTTCTGCTATGTTCACTCTCAATCAATCTCATGCCGAAGGATGTGGCTGGTCCTCTAACCGCATGACTGCATAGACTCCACAAATGATGCGCTTACAAACTGAGTCTTCTTTACAAGTAAGGCTCCATTATATTATGATCAATCGAATATGCTCTCCAATGGCTTTGTCCTTTGAGTTGTGAATCATAGGGTACACCTGATAGGGCAAAGATCCTTCTGTCAGCTAAGGTAGACTTAAGCATGTCTCCTTAGACAAACACCACCCCAGATCTATACAGATTTCTTGGATGATGTAACCCATGTGTTGCTGATAAGGATCCTTATGTCAGGTTGGGTCGACTACCTCCTCTGATTAAGTAGACTATGGATGTGGATGACTAAACCATGGGATCTAGATCTAACGCCATCATTCCCCAACCATTCGCTTTAAGCTGATGATGATGAATTTCATAAATCTAAATTTTAAACTCCACATGCTACTACTATACACTACGCATTTAGCGATATAATGGCTAGCCTTAATCAAAAGTTCTCTCTCAATATTGGGAAGGGTAATTAACTATAGGGGCTTGCGCCTATAGGAAACCTAAAATCAGATCTAAAGTCCTCACCAAATGAGGGCAAAATCTCTGGGTAGTGTCTTATCTACTATTTCATCTATCTTCTGAAAATTACACCGACAACTCAAATGACACTCTCCTCTTCATTCATTGTCGAGAGGTTGGTGGCGAATTTTCAGAGCCTACAATAAGCAACTCACATTTGGAGAATGTCAATGTAACCCGAAGAGATTTTTCTACAGCCCTTGCTTTTGAGGTTTTAAATATTGGGAACATATTTTCTAAAATTTACACCTATAATAAAAAAACAAATAGCATATTCGAACGTCATGCAATGAAAAAAATGGAGAATATTAAAAGTATATTATGATTAAAATTACCATATTAATATACAAAGTTTGTGGTCATGGATAACTCTTTTAATGAGATATAGCTATTTTAATAGGGTAATAGATAAAAACATGGAGCAAGAATATATTATTACTTATATTGAATATTCTTATAAAGAGGGGTAAATTGGAGGCATAAATTTTATCTTTAGTTCCTGATATGTTTAATGATATAAGACTATAACTATTAAGGTAGGATTATGTGGCACCCTAGCACAGAAAAACCTTCAAAAAATAAGATTCATATTGAATAAAGAATAAGATTGCTCACATATTAATCGGTTGCTCAATTCAAGAAGGATATATACAACATTATCTTAAGATTACTCATATAACCATTATTATGTTATTAATAGAAATGCTTTTTAAGGTTGAGGAAATCATCACAATTGAGCATAATAAAAAAAAGTTAATATTGATATAATGCTTTGCAATATGCATTCGTATAGTGTTATAAGATCATGATATTAAAATGTTGACATAATGGAGACCTTTTATTTCTAATTTTTCTGTGATAAATATGTTTAACATGACCATGTGATAACTTACAAGAAATTTAACATAGAGAAATTAGATCATAAACTCACAATCAACCACATATCTAAATATTCATAACATCAAAATAAAATAATTTCATAAATTTAATGGAAAAATGACATGAGAAATATGTGCCATACTACGAGAACATGAAAGATGATGCCATTAGGATATTAAGCCCAAGTCTCATGACTAACATATATTGCTCTTTATTGTCTTATTTGTACTGTCTTTTTATAAAGAAGAAAGCATGCAAGTCTTCATTTTCTACAATACCAAAACATCTTTCTCCTACTCTCAAGGACATAGAAGGGTTTTTTTTTTTTTGTGCCCAAGTTTTTATATTTTCTCTAGTTATATAGAAAGGCATTCTCCTTCTAGCAAAAGATTTTATTAGTGAATATTCTTTTACCATTCATTGCCCTATTATTTTTTAATTAATGATTTTTTGAATGTTGGTGATATAAATGAGAAAAATATTAGTAGAATTCAAGTTGGATGGTTGAAGTGGAGGAATGCATTCAGGCTGTTGTGTGAAAGGAAAGTACAGCTTAGACTCAAAAAAAAGTTATAAGATTGTGGTAATACCTACATTGCTTTATGGCATAATGTTGGCCATTAAAAGATAAGTATAAGATTAAATTAAGTGCTATAAAGATGAGGATGCTTAGGTGGATGAGTGGTTTTACACTTTGAGACAAAACGAGAAATGATTATATATATGATAAGGTTGGAGTAGCTCCATAAAGATTCGTCTTAGATGGTTTGGTCATGAAATGTAAGTCATCTTATGACCCATTTAGGAGTGTCGATGTATTATATTAAGCTTATATTAAAAAAGGTAGGAGTAGATCTAAAAAAGACTTGATTAGGAAATATAAAAGATGACTTTATATATTTTTTTAGAATTAGATGAGAATATGATATTTAATAAAATATATTTGAGAAAAAAGATTCATATAGTAGACCCCACGTAGTGGGATAAATACTTGTTATTGTTTGGTTTTTGATATTAAAGTTTTTCTTACAAAATAGTAAAAGTTCGTAATAATTGCTATGATGCCAAAATGATGTAAAAATGATGTCATAAATAAAAATAAATTATACATCCCTACCTCTCTCTCTCTCTCTCTCTCTCTATCATTTATCTTCTCCAATCATAAATTTAAAGGAAAAAAATTCCTTCCCAAACTTTCAAACCAAGACCCCACCAAATATAGAGAAACAATTATACAAAGATGGAAGATGACTCCTCTTATGAAATATTAATTAGGGAAGGCCTCATCAAAGAATTTTCATAAAACTCCCCCAAAAATTTGGTATTTACTAAGAATACATTCCAAAAGATGCATCAAAAGTCAAGGATATTCAATTTAATTCTTTGTCATATTCTTCTCTACTTCTTCGAAGACTATTGTTGCAGTTTGACTTCCTAGTTTCTAAGTCTTCCAACTAATAGAATGTTAAATAAATTAATGCAATGGGTCAAAGTTAATTAATTATTTAATTATCGGTTTTTAAAATACATATGTCGTGGATTTGACTAGGAGCAATGAATATTATATTAAAATGATTTTTTCGCTAATCAATATTTATGTCATGAACTAATGAAGGTGGTCTTTAATTATTATTTTTTTAGTCTTAATATATATTTTTTATTTTATTTTTTTATTTTGGATTTTAGTGGACGTTAAAGGCGAAATTATAGGAGACCTTCACAATAAAAATTATTGTCAGAAATATTAAAAAAAGTACCAAAGTCATAAATTGCCATATTGATGGTGGCTTGGTTAAAGTTTGTAACAGAAAAATTCTTTCTGAGGCTCACCGACTCTCTTTCAACACTATCAATTGGTTTAATTTGAAATTATACAATCTCAAAGAAGTAAAAAAATGAACTATTATGAGTAATTTGTTTGATAGAATTACGCCTTGTATTATAATGTTTGCAAATTAAAATTTAAAAGAGTTAGCGTTTGGCAATATTTAATTAATACGAGGAGCATTCGACAAAAATGTTATATCGTATGGGCACTTTAGAGTTTTAAAATTCCATGCAAAATGTTTTTATAGTAATTTTTTCTATGTTTTTGAAATCACATATGCAAGACTCCTACTGAGTAATAATCGAGTTTAGGTACAAACGTCTTGATTTTTAAAGAGTTTGGCATATCATAATATTAACTAATATGAGGAGCATTTGGTAAAAAATACCATGTTATATTTGCACTTATAGCATAATTTATAAATCAAATGCAAAATGTCTATAGTTTTATTGGATATAAATATGTGTAAATGACATCCAAACATTAATAATAGACATACAATCAAGTTGGCAACTGGCGAAGAGTAATGATTTGTTCAAGGTAGCTGCAGTTATCTAAAAAAGTTATGATTGAGCTGTTGCAGAAGAAATTGCTATCTAAAAAATTACAATTTGTATTATAATTTTGTATTCTTTTAAAAAGTTAAACCACGTTTTTTTGTCAATCATCGTAGTATGCTAAATCAGGTTGAAAAACATAGCTTTCTTAGCACAGCTTCTTCAAAATTCAATCAAAATGCAGTTTCTCAAATGTCACAAACAGTACGATTCAAATCGCATCGCACTTAAAAAGCCGCTCTAAATATATATATATATATATATATATATATATATATATATATATTTCTCAAAATATGACTAGTCAAAGCACAAATCTTGATGTCGAAGCGATATGATTTTGAGTCAAACCGATCAGATCAAAGACTTAAAATATCATCAATATTTATGACATCACTAAATCTCAAAACAGCCTCAAATATTGAATGTTTATAGTCAAATCCTCTCGACGAATGGATCTAATGAGCCTAAGATCTCATAATTCGACTTCATTTGGGCATCCAAATTCTCAAAATACATCAAATGATCAAGGAATCATCCCGAAGTCCGATCGAGTGAGAGTGGTAAGCCTTACATGAATTTATGAATGCCCCTCCCATCTATAACAGCCTTCATTCCTCACACCAAAGGGGCCAAGTGAAGAAGAAAGAGTCAAAGAAGAGGGCAAGAGAGTCAAAACAAAAAGAAGAAGGTCCAAGAAGAAGGAAGATAAGAGTCCAAGCAAGGAAGAAGAGGAAGAGTCCAGCAAGGAAGAAAGAGGAAGAACCTGAAGAGGAAGAACCCAAGAAAGAAAAGAAGGGCCAAGTGAAGAAGAGGAAGAGTCCAAGCAAGGAAGAAGATAAGAGTCAGGGAAAAGAAGATGGTGAGTCTAAAGAAGGAAAGAAACAAAGAAGGGGCGAAGAGGAGGCCCGAAAGCTGGGAAGCATAAAGCCCTGGGAGGAAGAAGAGCTCAAGTCAAGATCCTCCAAGCAAAGATCACACCCCAAGCAAGATGGGACTCGGCGCTGACCATCAATCACCACCACCACCGCCACTAATCAGACTTGATTCCCACCCGTAATGATCTCCACCATCAAGAATAATTACAACCTGATCATTATTACAATTTTGCCTTCATATATAATTTCAGAATCTCGTTATCGAAGATCTTGACTCAAACGATACATAGTAAGCTTTTACCGCAGCCTATTTTTTCCCTTTTCAGTTTTCCACTAAAAATTCCTGTGCTTTCTTGCTCATTTTTTCTTTAATCGTGTGCAGCTTTGGACTTCACAACAAGCAAGAACTTTCACTCTACCATGACTTAAAGATATATATATATATATATATATATATATATATATATATATATATATATATATATATATATATATATATATATATATATATATATATATATATATATATATATATATATAAAAAAGAGATAGAAAGAGAATAAGAAGAAGAAGAAGAGAAATTTTAAAGAGAGAAGCTCTAATTATTTTGAAAAAAAAAACTATAAATATTCTGTCTACCATTAGAATAAATACAAAATGTCATATTTGTCTTGTCTTATGTCTTTTGGTCTCATATTTATAAGTTTTTAGACTACAAGGAAAGTCATATATGAGAAAACTAAATTAAAAAAAAACATTTCTCAGAAAATCTTGATATTATGATTGAGTTTAGAAACAAATGAAGATGACACTCAAAATATATGAACTTTCAGAATTCCTTTTACTTGAGCGTGTCCCTTGTAGCGATCGAGGTACACAACGTCGTGAACAAGTAATGTACGTCACATGAAACATACTATGTTTAATATATAAAAAGCAGAACATTATTTGCGCTCATTTCATTATTTAGAACATACTAGACTACCTATGTTTGTTCACTTATCGAGAATAATTATATTTTAATATGACCATTTTTATGTTATAATATCAAATTAAAGTCTCATAATACTTTGGAAAATATTTTAAAATAATTTCTTTGAAGTTATAGGATGATAATATGTTAATGCATAAATATCCATATAGAGGTGTAAATGAGCCTAGCTTGAGCGAGCTTGGTATTTATTTGTGTTCGGCTCGTTAAGAAATTTTTTTGTTCAATATTGACTCGTTAGTTAATTGCTAGTCCATTTGTCTCTGGAATTTATTCGTTCGTTAAATTGTTACTCAAATTGGCTCGTTAAGGATTATTTATTTATTTATTAATATTTAAAAAATATTAAATTTAATAAAAAAAATTTATACAAAAAATGCAGCTTTATAGTTATTTATTTATAAATTATGGAATATAGAGGACTAAGAATAAAAATAATCTTTATAAAAATAAATTTTATTACATTACAAAATTAAAAGTACATTAAACAAATTATCTAATAATTATTAACATTAATTATTACAAATATGATTCACTACATTTGAATATGATACACAAAATTAAAAATTAAATAAATAAATACAATCTTTACAAAATAAAATGAAAATCTTGACTTGATTATTATTTCTCAGGAAGTCGTCAGTTTGTCGTAAGATCTGCTCTTTCTTGCTCTTTATACTTGAATACTTTGTTGCACTATATAAACAAAACTAAAAAAATTATGTTATATAATAATTGAATGGACTCAGTTTGAAATTTTATATCAGATAATCAATGATGACGTCATAGTTTGATGGATCATGACTGCTTAAATTCTTAAAAAACACATAAATCCAAAATATAATGAAACAACAAATAAAATGAAAGCATCCATTTTATCAAGGACCAAAATACAATGGAACAACAAATAAAATAAAAGCATGATCGAAAAATAATTGAAATAGACATTAAACAAGATATATAAGCGGTCGTTTTATCAAGTAAGTTCTCATATTAAAAAAAAAGATTTAACATCACAGCTCATTAAAAACCTTAAATGTAAGCAATTCAGCATAAAACCAAGAGTGATATTGAATATTGATAAACTAAGAACCAAAATACAATGAAACAACAAATAAAATGAAAGCTGCAGTCAAAAAATAAATGAAACAGACCCAACTAAACAAGATATATAAACAATCATTTTATCAAGCTAAATTGCATCTCATATTAAAAAAGATTTAACATCACAACTCTTTAAACACCACAACTCTAAGCAATTCAACATAAAACCAAGAATAGTATTGATAAACTAAGAACCAAAATACAATGAAATAATAAATAAAATGAAAGCAATAACCTGCATGTAACTAAATCCAATAATCTGAAGAATCTGGAGAGAACATTAAGTAGCCATATCTCATAATAACTGCTGTCTATATCATGGAGAATTTGATTTCTTTCTAATGAAGCATTAACTTGGCAATTTATAAAGTGACTGGAATTTGATGGCATGGTGTGTATATATTCCATGTGGAGTTTCTCCCTCACGGCAAAGAAAATAGGAAAAAATAATAAGTAGATTGATCTTAAAATAACAGCAAAGATAACCAAAAAATATTATGCAGTAAAATAGTTCACAACTCACTAATATTGTTGGTTGCTTTAATTATAAAATGGACTCAGTTTAAAATTTTTAATCAGCTAATCAATGATGACTTCATAGCTCGATGACTACTTAAATTCTTCAAACACCTAGAAATGATAAAACCAACTTATGCAACACTAATTTGCATCTCAATTTCTCATATTAAAAAAAGTTTAACATCACAAAATATCAACTAATCAATGAGGCCATCATAGCTTCACTTGATGGCTGCCATCAAATTATTAAAAATCCCATGAATCCAAAATATTCAACATAAAATCAAATATAATAATATTGAAGTTAAGACCAAGTACAATATTGATGAACTAAGCAGTCATTTTATCAAGCTAAGTTGCATATCATTTTAAACTTGGTTTAACATCATACGTGTTTAGTGTTTACTATCTATATATAGATGGTGTAGTATTTATAAATGAAACAATAAATAAAATGAAAGTTGCAGTCAAAAAATAATTGAAAGTTGAAAATGACCTAAGTCCAACTAAATAAGATTATATGAGCAGCTATTTTATCAAGCTAAGTTGCACCTCATATTAAAAAAAAGATTTAACATCGCAGCCCTTTAAAAATCATAACTGTTAAGTCTTAATGTAGTCATAATGGTGTAGCCTGATTGCTATATAAATAGTGTCAAATGGTCCTCATTAATGAAGAATGGAGAAACGTAGTAATCTAAAATATCTGAAAATAGACAAGTAGCCATATCTCATAATAATTACAAGATATACCTTAATGAATTCATAATGGTGTAGCTTACTTGCTATATAAATAGTACAAAATAGTCCTCGTGAATGAAGATTCTAGAGAGAATAGTCGAAACATATATCTATCTCAAAATATACGCAAGTAATTATTAGCAAAAAGTATTAAACATATGAAATGGGCTCGGTTTGACATTTTTATCGGTAATCATTTGAGGAGTAGTTAACTTAAATTATAGACCTCATAAAATTGTATATATATATATATATAGTAGACCTCATAAAATTGTACGAAAAGTCTTGAAATTCCATAACAACATATTGAATTTGATGCTCATAACCCACCGCCTCTTACCTTGGTTGGCAAGGGCGAGCACGGCTGGGAACTTTCCAGTCGGTGTTCGATTCCTCTCGGGGCGAAGGTGCCTGATGGAAAGTAAGTCGGGACCCGACACGCATGGGTGATGAATATGGCGCTAGGCTCTCGTGAAATTATTCACAATAACATCCCGACCCACAAGATTGATGGAGTGTTGGGTGGATACCCATTGCAAAAAAAAATAAAAATGATGCTCATAAATATATAAATAATAATATGCACGTAAAATTCAAAAAATTGCTCATAAAACAACAATTTATATACATTTATATATTTGATATCTAAATAATATGATAAAGTAAGATGATATTTATGAAAATATTATAGTTCAAATATTAGATACAAAAATGCATAAAAAATGAGCCATATTTATGTAAATCCTCTAAGATAATAATCATAAAGTTAAATCAAATCTTTTTTATCTCATTATTTTATAGCTATTATGAATAGTATTGTTATTATAATTATAAAAATTAAACTCTAATTACTTATATAAATATAAAATAATAATAATAAAAATATAATAAAATTTATAAAATATCTTAAGTATTTATTATGTAAAGTAAAAAAAAAATCATGTATTTTAGAAATACAAATATTTGATCTCTTATAAAATAGAATGTACTTCATTAAAAAATTTTAAATTTATTATTTATGTATTTAAAATTCATAATAATAATATCATTTTAAAATATATTATACATTTTCTGCTATCATCATCGTTTACCGAAATTATTATGAGTGGCTATCGTCATCAATTACTGTAATTTTCACTATTTTATTTTGTATTATTTTACTTTATTAAATGAAATAAATAAATTATTACATTTATAATATTTTTAATTAAATAATTTAAAAGTATTTTAAATATGTGTCATTTTTTATTATATTTTTAAGTCAATAAAGCTGCTCCTATATCATCTTCCAACCTAACAAAATTACATAATACAAAATCATTCCCCACACCAATAGACAGTTTGACTTTGATCTAAGACTCCGCATCCTCCCGATGTCAACAATTTTGGCTACTAGTAGAACCGTAATTTATGAATAGATAAATTTTTATATTAACTTTAATTAAAATTTTAATTAACTAAATAAATAATTTAAAAATAGACATAATTGTACGTTCAAAAAAATTTGATGCAATCTTAATATTTTATCCAGATTATTATCTCGTGGTAATCGAGTGAGTGATATCGTTAAAAAATATAAAAATTGATATGAACACATATCCCCAAGAAACAGAGACCAAGAATAAGAAAAGGCCAAATTGGTTAAAGACTTCATCACCAACTAATCGGAAGATCCGAGTAGCAGAGAATAATTCAATGGGTAAATAAATAAAATAGCTTTTCTGAGGATTTCGACTACATAAAAGAAAATATCACAAAGGCAGTATCCCCAGGTGATTACATGAAGAATCAAGAAGTATAAACATATAACAAACTAGCCAACGGATAAACAAGATTAATAAGCACGAGATCAAGCTAGCATGACCCAGAAAACTAATAGCATGAAGATCGAAATCTAACTAACTAAGCGACAGAAATTAGAAATCTTAGCAATGGATTCTGAGGCGAGCGAATCTATAAATAGAGATCGAGAGGAATGAAAAGGTTGAAGAATTTATCTCAAGACTCCTCTTCTCTCTTCTCGATCATCTCCCTCTTTCTCACGGTCTCTCTCTCTCCTAGCTCAATTCCCGGTGGAAAGCGTGGGAAAATACTAAGCAGACGGCATCTCCTCGGATCTCCTCTCGGATCCTATCTCAGCTAGTTCCGGCATCCGCCCTTTCACGGTGGATCTTCCCATCATGGCGGTGATCTCCTCTTCCTCCGATCTTCCCCTCGAAACCTAGCGAGCGAGAAAGAAAAAAAAGAAATGAATGAGGGTTTAGTGGTTGATCCGTAATTGAATGCGTCTTCTTGACATCTGTTTTCCACTCAAACCATCCGACGATCACGATCAAAAGGCAGATCAAGCGCTCAACACCATCACAATCCACTCAAATCTAGAAAGAAAGCAGGTGATCAAGAAAGCAGATCCCGGCGAAGATAACGCAGGGTAATCCAACGGCTGAAAGCGGCCGAAAGAAGACCAATCAAGTGAGCCCATCCAAGAGATTAAAAGGCGCTAGATCCAGCGGATCGCTCCGAAACTTTTCTTTCCTTTACTCAGGGTTGACTCAATGGAAGGGTTTGACTCGATTTGACTCAACTCACACCAGACCCAATTGGAGCGATGAGCGAACTCAATCAAAACATTTAATCACTCAAGCTCACTGTCTCAAGTTAATTACAGAAAATAGCTTCATATCATTGGTGCTCTCGTTGACTCTCCACATATCAAACAATGGCGAGTACAAGATACTCGCAAAACTTTGGAAGAATGTGTCAGACAAAAAGCGAGGAACAAATGCAATCCATCACTTGATACTCTGATGAAGTATCCAGGAAGACTCTCCTCAATTGAAGAAAAATTGGAAAATAATCGCAAGAACAACAACAATCACAAGTATGTACCCAAACTCACTCAAATCTCTTTTCCTCCTAGACATCAAACTCAAAATAACAATAGGCCGGTAAAGTAGACATTACAGATTCAATGGAGAATCTAGGGGTTGGTTATTTAAAGGCGGTCAATTTTTCCAATATTACAATCTATCGAAGATCGAAGTTTTTAATTGCTTACATATATATGGACCACCTTTCTTGGTATCAATGGATGCACAGCAATAAACAATTAAATACATGGAATCAATTCAAAGAACAGGTAATTCAGAGATTTGGACCATCACTTTATAGAGATTTAAGGGGTGAATTGGCTAAATTACAATCCGGTCAGGGATTCTACAATGAATTTGAGGAGTTAGCCAATCATCTAGAATTCCCCGATTTTCTACAAAGTTGTTTTGAATCGGTCAAAACATGACATTAAAAGAGAGACCTGCGACCAACTTCTCTACAACAAGCTCAATTGGCAAAATTAATGGAAGATAGATTACAAGATATATCTACAAGACCATGATTTAATCCACACAAATGAACAAGCGACCCCCTTCACATTGGCAACAACTAGCCAAAATACAACAAAAGACCACAAATACCCATTCGAAATTGACTCTTGCTTAATTGGAAGAAAGAGAAAAGAAAAGGTCTTTGTTTTGATGAGAAGTTACAGGGGTCATAGATGCAAATCAAAACTCTTTACCCTTGTAGCAGTCAATGAGGAACAAGAAAATCCTTGTAGCAGCCAACCTGAATCATGGCAAGATACTGATTTAATTCAGGAAGAGTTCCCTGAAATCAGTTTAAATGCCTTTACAGGACAATCAAACCCTAGAACTCTAAGGTTAC
Source organism: Cymbidium sinense (assembly GCA_021442155.1). Classification (NCBI taxonomy): domain Eukaryota; kingdom Viridiplantae; phylum Streptophyta; class Magnoliopsida; order Asparagales; family Orchidaceae; genus Cymbidium; species Cymbidium sinense. Next base: position 68,823,713 of record CM038221.1, on the reverse strand, counting down.
AGGGCAGAATAGGCAACAAACAAGTTCAGGTGCTGATTGATAGTGGATCAACCCACAATTTTATACAATCTAAGCGGCAACTTCTTAAACCGTGATCATCAATATCGGTTTTAAAGTGCTTGTAGAATGGAGAAACTTCTATGTTGCAGGTTTGCTCTAATGTGCTATTCAACTACAAGGACACACTTTTAAAAGCAGTTGCTACTATCAAATGCAGGGATGTGGTTTTAGGAGTGCAATGGTTGGAGCAGTTAGGTGAGTATGGACTACAAAAGCTCACAATGAAGTTCTAAAATGACCTTAATTAATTCTACAAGGAGACACTTCAAAATAGACAATATTACATTCCACCGGTTTACAAACTACAAAATCGAGAAAAATATCGGTTCTTACAGATCGAGAAATTAATGAGGGAACAAACTCCCCAATCATGATTTCGACCATCTACGTAAGTATACAACAGTATTAGAAAAATACAAAGAAGCTTTGAGGGAACCAATTTTGCCTCCCAAAGGGATATTGATCACCAAATCTGCACGGGACTCGACTGTTAAGGTGAAAAACTAGATATCCCATTTTGAAAACAAAAATAGAAAAGCGATTAAAGACATGATGGATCTGCATTATAAGAGAAAGTACAAGCCCTTTCTCTCACTTGCTTATTAAAAAAAGGATGGCACTTGGCGTTTTGTGTGGATTATAGAGCTTTAAACAAGTGCACCATACGATGGGTTTCCCATGCCAACTCGAGGAATTAATGGATGAATTATATGGAGCCCTTGTTTTTCCAAATTGGACTTAAGATCGGGTTATCATCAAATAAGAATGGAAAAGACATTCATAAAAGCGCTTTGAGAACATGAAGGCCATTATGAATTCATAGCAATGCCTTTTGGGTTAACCAATGCCCATCTACCTTTCAAGCAATGAATTGCTGAAACCATTCTTAAGGAAATTTGTTCTAGTGTTCTTTGATGATATACTCATATATAGCCAAACATTGGAAATACATCAAGAACATCTCGAGATGGTATTAGAACAAGCAAGCAACACTCATTATATGTCAAACCATCCAAATGTTCATTTATTCAAAGCGAATAGAATATTTGGGACATATTCTTCGCTAAAGGGATAGAGGTGGATCCCAAGAAAATACAAGCACAAGCTTGCCAAAATCAATAAAAGCAGTTAAGAGGATTTTGGGATTAACTATTATAGAAAGTTTGTCAAAACTATGCAGTACTTCTCCTCTTACCTCAATCTTTGTGAAACAACAATTCCATTGACGGATCAATCAACAAGACATTCACAAAACTAAAAGAGGCTATGGTAACATTACTTGCATTTCCTAATTTTAATATGCCATTTTATCTGAAAGCAGATGCATCAGGGGCGACCATAGGGTATTAGCTCGAGAATAATCACCCATTAGCTTATTTGTAAAAGCTAAATCCAACAATGCAAAAGTCTTCAACCTATGCTAGAGAACTCTATGCAATTCGAAGCGATTGCAAGATGGAACAGATATTCTTGTGAGCCAAATTTACAATCAGAATCGAGAAAAGTATTAGATTATTACGACAAACAATTCAAACGAGATTTTTGGTCAAACTGGGTATGATTATAGTATTGAATATAAACCGGGCATTACAAACAAAGCATGCTTGTCAGAAAAATGTTTAACACAGACACTTGATTAAGGATCAAACAGACTCCTTAATGTCATTAAACTTCTCGGTATACTGAATTCAAGGATGATTATTATACGAGGAAACCAAAGCTAATAAGGAATTACAAGAAGTATATAAAAAAATTGTGACAAGCATTATTCCCTCATTACAGTTAGAAAAGGGCTAATTAGTTCAAAGGCGGTGTAATAGCAAAAGACTCGACCTTAAAACAAAATCATAAGAGAGTTCCATTCAACACCAATAGGAGGCATGGAGGCATTGAAAACCATGACTAGAATTGCTCAACAATTCTTCAGATGAAAAGGATATTAAACAATTTGTATCAACATGCCCCATTTGTCAACAAATCAAATATGATACTCGAGAAGCGGGATTACTACAACCCACGCATACCGGTTGCAATATGGGAGGAGGTATCATGGATTTCATCCGGTTTACCTAAGTCTCATAATAAAACAACTATACTAGTAGTAGTGGGAGACTATCAAAGTATGCTCATTTTTTTCACTACCAAAACAATTTTCTGCGGTTTATAGCTCAAATCTTTATCACGACATTGTGAAACTCCATGGGATACCACAGGAATAGTATCAGCAGAGATCCATTGTTTATGAGCAATTTTTGGCAAGAATTGTTCGACTAAGTGGAACAACTTTAAAAGCACCGGTACCATCCTCAAACAGATGGACAAGCAGTAACCAATAGAATCCTAGAACAATATCAGGAGCTTTGTTTTGGATACACTAAGGCATGGTTACAGTTCCTACCATGGAGTTTTGCTATAACACAAGCATGCTTCAACCAAAATGACTCCTTTTCAAGCGGTTTATGGTAGACTCCCTCCTACAATCATTCCTTATGCTATCAATACAAGCATCGGTAGAATCGATATACAACAAAGAGACAAGAACATACAAACCCATTACAAATTTACGGGAAGCTCAAAAAAGATGAAAGCAGTTGGCGATAAACACGAAGAGACCTTCAATTGGAAGTCAATGAATTAGTTTTAGTTAAAATACAACCTTACAGACGGACTTGTGACAAGAAATCGTATACCAAATTGCAAAGAAGGTATTATGGACCCTTCAAAATACTCAAAAAAATAGGTATGGTGGCTTATAAAATTGAATTACACAAGCGACCAAAATACATAATGTATTTCACATATCTAGATTAAAACCATACGACGGACTCGGTATCCATCCGACACTTATCAAACCAATTGAGAGATGGACAAATGTTTATTATACCTATCAAAGTCACGGATCAGAATGATACAAAAGGGAGATCAGCATCAAAGAGGTATTAATCGTGGGAAGGTTTATTAGAAGCAGATATTTCTGGGTACGAGAGAAGGAAATGAGAAAATTTTCGATTTTGACCTTGGGGACAAGGTCAAGGTGGGGAGGGGTAATGATATGAACACATATCCCGCCATCAACAGACCAAGAATAAGAAAAAGGCCAAATTGGTTAAAAGACTTCATCACCACTAATGGAAGAAGATCAAGTAGCAGAGAATAATTCAATAGGTAAATAAATAAAATAACTAGCTTTTACAGAGGATTTCAGACTACATAAAAGAAAATATCACAAGAAATGGATAAACGTAAGATTAATAAGCCTCGAGATCAAGAAAGCTAACCGCCAAAGACAAAGATCCAAAATGTAAGACTAATAGCATGAAGATCAAGAAGTCTAACTAACTAAACGACAGAGGCATCAATGTAAATCTTACCGTAAATCGCCATGTAGACCCAACTAATACTATAAATGAGATCGAGAGGAATGAAAAGGTTGAAGAATTTATCTCAAGACTCCTCTGTTCTTCTCCCCATCTCCTCGGTCTCTCTCTCCTCTCCTCACCCCACGTGGAAACCGTCGGAAAATACTAAACAGACGGCGCAATCTCCCCGGATCTCCTCCAGATCCTATCTCAAGCTCTCCAGATCCTCGCCCTTTCTACGGTGGATCTTCCTTGGATCGACCATCGCCGTAAGGATCTCCTCTTCCTCCGATCTTCCCCTCGAAACCTAGCAGAGTCAACCGAAGTCAAAAAGAAAACAGAAATGAATGAGGGTTTACTGCTCGATGTAATTCAATCGCCGAATCGATTCTTGACATCTGCTTTTCCACTCAAACCCATCCGACGATCCTCGATCAAAAGACGATCAAGCCGCCGCATACAACACCATCTCAGAATCCACTCAAATCTAGAAAGAAAGGCAACCGTGTGATCAAGAAACGATCTGCGGCGTAAGATAACACGGGTAATCCAACGCTAAAAGCGCAAGAAAGAAAGACCAATCCAAGTGAGCCCATCCAACGGCAGAGAGGCGCTAGATCCAACGGATCAAGGCTCCTAAACTTTTCTTTCCTTTACTCGCGGGTTGACTCAATGGAAGGGTTTGACTCACTGATTTGACTCAACTCACACCCAATGCACCCAATTGGAACAGAAACGAGCCGTAACTCAATCCGTAAACATTTAATCACTCAAGCTCACCGCCTGCTAATTGTAAAATAGCTTCATATCATTTATGTTGACAAAAATCTATTATTCATGTAGTTTTTTATAAACGCTCACAAAAATCAATTGTAGTCAAAATTTTAATACGAATTTTGCTCATATCGAACTCATCCGGTGTCGGAATTGAGCGAACTTGGTATCGTTGAAATTGTAACAAATTTCCTTACGACTTTCATGCTGACAAAAATCGATGATTATAACTCGATATGCCGCAATTTATGTCAAAATTTTTAACTATGCACCTCAATTTTTGTAAGTATTTGCAAAAATTGCGGCTTATCGGACTGAAATCTCAGATTTTTGTCAGCATGAAAGTCATAAATATATTTTTTATATTTCCAATGATACCAAACTCACTCGATTCCGACCTCGGATGAGTCTGTTACAGACTTAATATTGAGACTGGACTAATTTTTTTAATAAAAATTTAGCTTAGCTATTATGTCAGCACAAATCGTCCATTTAAAGGGCGACTATGGTTTTTTTTAAAATTTTTTTTTACTTATTTAGCTACTTAAAATTTTAATTAAGTTTAATATAAAAATTTATCCTTTATCGCTCGATATTCATAAATTCAAAATAAAATTGCAGAAAAATATTTATAAAGTCACGTGAATCACCGAGATGTTTCCCGCGTAACCGTGTTGGCCAAACCGTGTTCATTTGACCCCACCGATTTATCAATATTACCAAACTAACCTTCGTAGTCAAATTTACACAATCCCCCTTCTAATTTAACGAAACTGGGCATTCGCCTCTACGTTTCTCTTTTTCTCTCTAGGCTGCCCCCCTTTTCTTTTCCTTCTAGAAGAAGTGCGTTCTAGATGAAATATAATTAATTTATTAAATAAACAAAAATTAATTTTAACTTGCTTAATAAATTGGCCGGTTGGCATAAAAAAACTACAAACCATTGATGACGTGGCAAAGAATATTTTATGTTTGGTTTATATACAAAATATAGAATAAAATCGTCATCTATGATCTAATCATTAAGATAAGATACTATTCTTAAAAATAAATTAATAAATAAATGAGTATGTATATTAAGAATAAAATTTGATTAGGACTTTGAAAATGAATTTCTATTTTTATATTATAATTTAATTTAATTTTTTATTTTATATTAGATGAATTATATATATGCTAATAATAATAAGTTTAATGATAGAATCACAATAATATCTAACGATTGACAGATAATAAAAAGTAAGGTAAGCGTTAGAAACAGTGATAAGCTGCCGATATTTTTTTTTATAATTAATAAGTTGATAAGATTCTCCTTGGTAGGTCTTCTCTATGACATAGGGGCATTACCAAGTGGGTTCAAACTCATCTCATCTTTCGACGGACAACAATTGGTCTCCTTAGGACTAACACAAGTTCTTCTACTTGAAAAAACTTAGGCGGTCCAACTTGCTGTGCAATAATGATGATAGCGATAAGAGGCAATAATGATTGTAACAATTGATGGCAAAATAATATAACCAATTTGTGAAATAATGATGATGAATTAGCAACAATAATAGAAGCAAGATTTGTGAAGACAATTCTAAGAGTTCATTTTAAAAAGTAATAGAAATACTTCAAAATTATCTTTTGTTTTTTAAAAAATAAAAAATAAAAATAGCAGCAAATAAAATTAATGTGAGACATGTTTTAATTAGTTGTCTCTATTTATTGCATATTGAAACGTTTAAATTTGATAATTTTTTTTATTAATTGAGAAATAAAATATAAATAAATAAATAAATAAATAATTTTTAGAGAGGTTTCGAGTTGCGTAGAATCTATGGCTGTTACTCTGTCAAACAAATAGCTTATTATAATCCATTTGCTTTGTCTCTTTAAAAAAAAAGTTTTTTTTCTCATTGCTTTGGACTAAATATCAGAATTTGGGTGTATTCACTATCTTTAAAAAATTAATTTGATTGAGCGCAAACTTTGATGGAATTTTAAGACCTTAAAAGTATAGAAGCATTTGAATCATAAGCTTTCAGAATCAATTCTAAGATCATTCGCGAGATTTTGAGCTTGTAGATCCTCGGGACGCCGATTGATTATAAACACCTGTTGAGATTTTTAGGGTTAACCGATATCTCAAAGTTTCCAATGATATTTTAAGTTCGACACCAACTTTCGACCGGGCTTATAACGCCAAGATTCGGCTCGAATTAAATTTTGAGTGTCATATCAATAATCATAATTATACTGGCATACAATAAAAATCATCCAATATTAAAATTTTGAAGTATGTGATCAAGTGATTTTATTGATGAATAAAGATCCTCTTTTAAAAGGAAATGAAGTTTTTCGCCCAATTAGACATCTAATAAATTTATTTTAAAATTATTATTGATCATCATTTTATTTAGAGAAAATATTATATATTTTTGTTTAAGAAGATCAATTTAAATAAATAAAATATGATGAAATTTTAATTAAATTTATTTGAAAAATAAAACTTTATCATTACTCACTTTAATTCTTTAAAGCGATGGTCAAAATTTACTTATAAGGCAAGCTAAAGATCTTCAAGATTTTTCAATATACATAAAATATTTATAAGAATACAATTCAACATTAAATAAATTACAAGATTAGTATTGAAAGCATCAACGCATCAAATCCTAATTAGATTCACAGAACAAATGAAATTTGATTGAAAGTGCTTTCAAGTCAACCTTCTCGAAGACCAAAATGTTCTACTTTCGCAGAAGATTTATAGTGGCATAGCAGTGATTATTCGCAAAAACAGGGCTTATTCTTTGTACCTGTGCTTATAATATGAACAACCTAGCTTATATTCAGGTTTGAGACTCCCCTTTCTCTCTCTCTCTCTCTCTGTTGTTGCTGTGCTATCTTGAATTGAAAGCGGTATGTAAGCTAGGCGAATCCTTTAATTTTTCAATTAGCTTATTTTTCTGTGGATTCTCTTAAGCTTGGTTCTTTCTATAATTAATTTTTTTCATTTCAAAAGGCGTTCTAAATTCTTGATTAAGTTTTAAACCAGGAATACATTTTTTTTTTATGAGGAAAGATCTCTTCTTTTTCCTGTGAGTAAATCTGTATAGCTTTCTGGTTTTTGGAGATGGTGAAATTTGGTGCGTTTAAGACAGCTTTTTTGCTACTTTATCTTTCAAAAAGCAATCACAGCTTCATTTGGCTGTTTTTTTGAGAATTTTATGATGAAAAATTACTTTTGAGAATCAGAACTGTGTTAAAATATAATAATCGTTAGAAATTAGTTTTCTGCTAAAAAGTTATTTTCTCACAGCAGCTTTAAAATCATATTTAAAAAAACAAATTCAGCCGCCCCAAACAGATTAAACCTAAGTTCTGCTATTTGTTTGAAGCTGAAATATTTTTTGTTTTGTGTAGGAAAATTTAGGCTGTTAAAGGTGCTGACTTTATTTCCTTTCTTTATTAATTGATCTTATTTTTTAGAGATATATGTTCTTGTGGTTCTCCTCTGTGCTCCCCTTTTGCGAAGAGTAAATTTTAATCTGGAATTTTTAATTTTTTATTCACAAACAAACAAACAAAAATTTCTTCTTTACAGACTTCGCATGGTGCGCTAATATATTATTATCATAAGTTCTTAAGACTTCTCTTTCTTTAAGACGGGCTTATTTTCTGTTTGAGAGGCTTTATTAGTAACTCCAGTAATTTTAGAAATATGATTTATTTAAAAAAAAAAATCTGTGGCTATTTTTTGTATTTTTGTATTTTGAAAATATTTTATTTTTATTCAGGCTAAGGAAGTCATGAACAGGGAATCCTAAAAAGATGTTATTGAAAGATAACAGAACTGCCTAATCATTTCCACCCAAAGCAAGTTTTAGAGCTGAAACAGAACTGACAGAAGCTTTTTTACTCTTGAGATTTTTATTTTTACAAAGGAGAATAACACTTGACGGTGAATAAAATGATAATTTTCTATAGTTTGAACCTAAAACAGAAGGTTTTTGATAAGTGCCTGTGCTTTCATCGATTTCGTTACCATGGTATTTGAAATAGCCATTGAATAACAATACCATGCAACCTTGCACTTGAACTGTTGGATCTTTGATGTGAAGACTGATAAATCCAGATCATGAAGAAATGACCATCATAGTAGTATGCCTTTATTTTTATTTGTAGATTTTGATAAATCCAGATCATGGTATTCTTCTTCTTCTTCTTCTTCTTCTTCTTCTTCTTCTTCTTCTTCTTCGATATTGGGATATTCACTTTTTAGATGTCGATCTTTACCCACTCACTTCAATGTTTTTTGAACTGCAATGTAGCTTACATAATTACTTTTAACTTTGTAGTCATAATCCATAGACTTACATGCTTCTTAATGAAGGCTAGCCTATTCAACTGTTCACTAAATATTTAAATGTTATCTATTTATTTTCCTGCTCTAATATTTTTTGGGAGAATGAAGAAGAGATCAGAGTTTCCATGAACATTACCATAGCAAAATCAAATCTTTGGAACTTCTGATTCTGAAAGAAATATTTTTCCACTCTGTTTCTGAACTATTGTTTATATGTGGATGCCAAGTTTAAGTTTTTTATTTCGGGCAGTTGGTGAAGTTTAAATTTTCCCATTTGCAGATAATCTTCCTCAGAAGAAGGATATTTCTGCTGGAAATTTTCTGTTACGCTAAATTTCTCTCGAGAAGGTGTTCATCTGATATATCGTTTTGCAGTTCTGATATTTGAAGATGTCGCCATTATTCTGCTAAGTGGTTTGTGGTGTTTCGATTTCGTCATGGTTGTGAGTTTTACACCGCTGCAAGCTTCAGATAATCACGGAAAATCTGGTAAGTCCCAGCAATCACATTCTGTTCACAACTCCAATGCATTTGAGAGAATCAGGTCCCAACTACGTACCTCAGAACTTCAAATCTTCACGTAATGGATCTCAGATGAGAAAAAATTCTCCTCAGTCGAGTAATGTGCAGTACTGCACTCTTGAATCCTCTTCAGCAGTCGCCACTCACTCTTACAGCTCGCCGTCAACTACTAGTTTTTCGTCAGCCAGTGAGAGCCAGGGATCTCATCAAGATTGCCATTCAGATAACACTTCTGAATCGCCTGTGAGTGCTTCATGTGTGACTGAAGATCTGAATGATCTGAAGGACAAGCTAAAAGAAATAGAAAGTGTAATGCTTGGGCCTGAAATTGATGTAGTAGAGAACTTTGATACTTTTAAGCTGTTAATGGAGTTCCCGAGTGGAGATCTCAAGCAGTTACTTGCTGCTTGTGCGGGCTGTGGGTGAAAATAATTTCACAGCGGCCAAATGGCTGATGACAGAGCTAACGCAAATGGTTTCGGTCTCAGGGGAACCCATCCAACGATTAGGAGCATACCTGCTGGAAGGACTGGTTGCTCGTCTTTCTTCCTCCGGTAGTTCAATCTACAAAGCTTTGAAATGCAAAGAACCAACCAGCTCTGATCTCCTGTCTTATATGCATATTCTTTATGAGGTCTGCCCTTACTTCAAATTTGGTTATATGTCTGCTAATGGCGCCATTGCTGAAGGTCTCAAGAATGAGGATAGGGTTCACATTATCGACTTCCAGATCGCACAGGGGAGTCAGTGGGTGACTCTCATTCAAGCGCTGGCTGCGCGGCCTAGCGGACCACCTCATGTGAGAATAACTGGGATTGATGACTCTTTTAACGCTTACGCTCGCGGCGGCGGCTTGCATATCGTTGGACAAAGATTATCGCGTTTGGCGGAATCATGCAAGGTGCCATTTGAGTTTCACCCTGCAACCATGTCAGGATGCGAGGTCGAGTTGAAGGACCTTGGCATCCGACCTGGGGAGGCTTTGGCCGTGAACTTGGCTTTCCAGCTTCATCACGTACCCGATGAGAGCGTGAGCACGACGAATCACCGCGACAGGCTTCTGAGGTTCGTGAAGAGCCTTGCACCGAAGGTGGTGACCCTCGTCGAGCAAGAATCAAACACGAACACTGCTGCTTTCTTCCCCCGATTCATGGAGACTCTAGATTACTATACAGCGATCTTCGAATCGATCGATGTAACTCTTCCGCGCGAACACAAGGAGAGGATTAATGTCGAGCAGCACTGTCTGGCAAGGGACATTGTTAACATAATTGCCTGCGAGGGGAAGGAAAGGGTTGAGCGGCACGAGGTTCATGGAAAATGGAAATCTAGGTTTGAAATGGCAGGATTCACGCCATATCCCTTGAGCCCATTGGTGAATGCTACAATAAAATCCTTGTTAGAGAGTTACAGTGATAAATACAGCCTTGAAGAGAGAGATGGAGCTCTTTATCTTGGATGGATGAACAGAGCTTTGGTCGTCTCCTCTGCATGGAAATGAAGGTTAGATTAATCTGATTGTGATGCTTTATAGGATTCTACTTCTCTGCTATTTGTAACTGAAAATTGTAGCTTAATTATAGTATCAAGCTTGAGTATCACTTCTTTGTTCTAATCAAGTTGTTAACTTTCTTCTAGAACTCATCCATTCTCTAAACCCTAAACTTCTTTGTTCTAGAACTTTTCAATCTCGTCGCGCAACGAATGAAGAGGTCAAATCTTTCATTTTTTTCGGAAATTACTTGTTATTGTAAACATAGTTGAATCTCAAGATAGTCCTTTGATCATTCACATGTAATCATATTACTTTCAAAATATCATTTTTTTTTTCAATTTAATTCGTAGCCATATAAAATTGATCCAAAAATAGTTCCTAATGATACAAAATTGATCCCAATTCAGCTCCAAGGAACCATTTTGGATCAATTTTGTATAGTTTGGAACTAAATTGAAGAAATACGATACTATGATATTAAATTGGCTACATGCAAATAACTCGGAGATCATTACTAGATTATTATTATTGTTATCTAAAATATGGTTAATGTTGAACCTTTTAGAACTAAAGTTTCTAAAATAGCTACTAATCAAATATTTTGTCTCTCATAGCTACTAATCAAGTTGTCATCTTCTTTAAACATTTAATTCTGTTTAAATAAAAAAAAAATTGCAGTGATATTGTTTTGCTGATCATTTGATGTTGGTGGCAGACAAGCTGATGATGGAAGGTTGAATTTAAGAATTTTTATTTATTTTGGTTTTTATTAAGTCTGCTTTGTTTGGAGGAACTGATGGAAATGAAAAAATGTATTAATTCATAATTCAAAGCGAACTTTATCAGCTTTGGAATGAAATATTATCAAGTAAAGCTGTGAAAACTAGTTATGATTCACTCCTTTTAAATTAGCTAAGTCATATATTCTGCTATCAAATCAACACAGTATGATCCCAAATGGAAATTAATACTTTAAAATTAGATAAGGCTTAATTAAGGTTTAATTATAAAAATAATTTAATTAATTATTCAAGTAATTAACCTTGAGTTTTATGGGTTCATTTAAGAGGATGACTTCTGACTCTCTTAATTTTTTTAGGATTAATCACTTATTTAATTAGGATAATCAATCAATTAAGTCCTAATTACTTCATAATTTAATTAAGTTATTAATTAATCTCCTAAAAATGCTAAATTGGTTAATTAAGCTTGGTAACTTTTGATTTATATTGGATAAACAGTGGGAATGAGATTAGAACTTCTTTTCAAATTTTTTTCTTAAGTTTATTTTAATAAAGGTTGGCTTAATTAAAGTAAACATTAATGAAGTAATTAATTAACTAATCAAATGACTTAATTAATCAAATTAAAGCTCAAACCACCTCTGATTTTAGTTAATTGAGTCTTGAGTAGATTTTTAGGTGTTCAATAACCTAAGAGAATCTAAGAAATTATAATTAGCTCACATATGTGAGAGAATTATAAGAGTACTTAATTAAGTCCCTTAGTTTAATTAACTATTAATTATGAGACAATTGCATTAAGCCTCTTTCATTTCTTAGGAATATTGCTAATTTAATTTTTAAATGTATTTGCATATCATATTGGCTCATAATTATTTAATTAATTACCTTAAGGTGCCATAGGTAACGGTTAATTAATTTATTTAATTTATATTATAATTTAATTAATCCATAAAATCAAATTAATTACTTTTCATTAAATCAAATTAATTTACATACATGAGAATGGGTTAAGATTAGCAAACTTTCTCTCATTTCTTTAAATCAAATTGAAATATAAACTTAAAATGATGATTAAAAAATTTTGGCTTTCTTTAAATGCTTCTATTTGAGATGATTGTTCTTAACAATTAGTTTGATTGAATGAAATATGTGTTTTATGTCTTATTATTCATTTCCAATCATATTAAATGATGTATGTCATGTAATTTCATGCATTCATGTTTTCAAAATATTTAAATTTAAATGAATTTTTTTAATGTTAAGCTTTCATGTGTTGAATTAAATTTATAATATGTGTGGCTATTATCACTATTATATCAAAGTTATTTTCAAAAGTTTATAAGTCAACTATAATATTTAGAGTGATAATAGTTATAGATACCTATAAGATTGCATGTGTTTATGGCTCAAAACATGTGATATGGAGTTCTCTTTTTTTAATCTATATGGATTTACGTAAAGTTTGAATGTTAACAAGTGTATAGCCTATTTGAAAAGGACACAACATTTATTTAAATTCATTCCTATATGTTTTTATGTTAGAATTTAGATAAAGCTTTAATTCACATACATAAATAATTCAATTAAAAGAAATATAATTTTTGCATGATTTTTCATTATTGTAGTTATTGGTACAAGGTGTATTCAATGAGATATCTGATATTCAGGGATTTAAGTAGCAATGAGGTCTTTATTTAACAATGAAGAAGTATCATCTTAAAACTTTTATACACTTGTATGTGCATTTAGCTAATGAATAAAAATCTTCTTTTCAACTTTAGCTCACATGTATAAACAATTCAATTGAAAGAAATATAACTTTTGCATGATTTTTCATTATTTTAGTCATTTGTACATTCATGTGTATTCAAAAATAGTGGGTATATCTAGTTTGGACATTTCGGGGAATCGAAACTTTAAGTAGCTCCAAGGAGGTCTTTACCTCACTCTCGTGGTTAAAAATGGCGAAGTATCGCTTAAAACTTACTTGAATGTGTATTTAGCTAATGAGTGAAAATCTCTTTTTTTATAAAATATACATATGCATATTTCATTTATAGTGTGCTAAAAGAAATATATTTGTTGACCTTCATATATACCATTAGTAATCAAGCATAAGATGAATTATCGATTCTAGCTGATTACAAATTAGGGATACCAAACATCAAGCAAATAACCGATGAACGGACTGAATGTGTTAACATGAAATGGTCAAAATAAATATATCAGACTACTTAATGATCAATTAGCGAAAAATTATATTGAATTTAAAACCAAAAATATCAAAGATTACGCATTTGAAAAGTCAAAATATATCAAGTGAAATTGTTCTCACTCAATTCGATGATGCTCAAATGAAATAGAAGCGGCGAGATGAAATCTAGATTAATTGATGAATCAAAGACTTTCGATCAGAATGAATCAATTGAATAACCAAGATTGATATATATATATATATATATATATATATATATATATATATATTAATTATGTGTTTTTATTGATGTACATTAAGACTAATTAGATATTTAAAAAATTAAAAAAGTCCTAACTAATCTAATCCATACTAAAGGCACGCTGGCTCTCTTTCACGACGATCGTTTCACTGTAGACACGATTACACGTTAGATTACAAATTGAAGGAACGTTGATCTCCTCTTCACCCATTCGAATTCTCCTTTCAATCTCTCAGTGCCCTCCTTTTCCTCCTTAAAGAATTGAATTTCACACTCGGTTTTCTCTCCCTCTCATCAAGCCGAATAAAAGAAACTCTTTCTTCGTGGAATAACCTAAGATTGATTGATATATATATATATATATATTATGTGTTTTTATTGATGTATACATTAAGACTAATTAGATATTTAAAAAATTAATAAAAAAGTCCTAACTTAATCCTAACCAGCCCTAATCCGACTAAAGGCACGCTCGTTCGGCTCTCCCTCTTCACGCACGATCCGCTCGTTCACTCGTCCCCCTTCGCACACGATTACCACGTTCGTTCGATCTCCACAAACTGAAGGCTCCACGTTTGATCTCTCCCTCTTCACCCATTCCAGCTCGACCCTCCCCTTTCAATCTCCTCAACTGTGCCCCCTCCTTTCTCCTCCTTAAAGAATCGACGGTTCCCACACTCTCGACACTCTCGGTTTTTCTCTCCCTCTCTCATCCAAGCCGCACACAAGCAAACCGTAAGGCTCTTCCTCCTCCCTCTTCTTCTACTCTTCCCTTTCCTTCCACTTCTTCCTTGGTCTTACAGTTTCATACACCAATTTCCTTTCTTCCTTGTCTGACCTCAACAACTGCATGGATTTCGATCGCCCTTCAAGCCCTAGCCGAAAACCGTCCACATTTCCCTCACTTCCTTCTAGCCGAACCATTGGCTAGAACTTCCTTGGCAGAAATCACCTCTGGCCGAAACTTCCTTGGCTGAAATCTCCTCTAGTCGATCCTCCCTCCTCTTTGTCTCCTCTCGGCAGCAACTATAGTTCTGTTGACATTATCCAATTGCATTGGTTTCAGATTCGCAATTCTATCTACCTTTCTTTGACTTGACTCTTCTATCCTTTTCCTTAGGCTAGTAGAAAAAAAATTGGATCCAAATGAGCTGTTATTATCGTTCAAATGCAAATCAGTTGTGTGGATATGCAGATTTACCATTATTGCTGATTGTAAATATAAAGAAGTGTAGAATATTGTATATATGTGCTTGTATCTTTCTCTGCAGGTTTCAAGATCCCGCCAATACCCACTACGAATGCTGTGAAGATGGTTTAAAGACGCCACTTATATGCTCAATTAAGATATCGGTAGTCAAACAAATTGTTAATCATGTCGAAATGACAAATTTGAGAAATTTGGAACATAGATAAATTTAAATATAAATATTTTAAATTGGAATTAAATAAAAAAAGAGAGAGAGGAATATATAATGAATACAAAGGCAAAATATCAAATCAAAGAGAAAATGAAGTAAAAAAACACTTATAAGATTTATCTAAGTAAAGTTGAAAACCTACCCAAAATCTGAACTAAAAAATTATCCCTTCTCTTTTAAGCACTTCAACTCCTCAAACAAATAGAATGAAATGCAATGCCCTCTCTTAGCCTTATTTATAGAGGAGGGAAGAATTAATATGGGACCCACTTATTTAAAACTAATAACTAAATACAGTGACGAGCAGTTGTTGGCTAACATGAATCAATTGAACCTTTTGACTTATATTCTACAACACATTAAAAATAGTGGAAAGAGGATAGGTCAAGTATAAACATGACTTTGAACTCGTGTCATAGGGATATTGTGTGAAGCTTGAAGAGTAATTTTCAAATGAGATAGAGTTTAAATCAAGCTTTAAAGTGAGATTCATAAATAACATGCCTTCTTATATTGCAAT
Source organism: Cymbidium sinense (assembly GCA_021442155.1). Classification (NCBI taxonomy): domain Eukaryota; kingdom Viridiplantae; phylum Streptophyta; class Magnoliopsida; order Asparagales; family Orchidaceae; genus Cymbidium; species Cymbidium sinense. Next base: position 68,808,006 of record CM038221.1, on the reverse strand, counting down.
GTCTATTTTAAAATGAATTTAAGAAGACTCTAATTGAACACTTGAAGAATCATATCTCATGTCAAATGAAGTAGAAATCTTGATTGAACATCAAATCAAAGCACAAAATATCTACTTTGAATTAAGCTATATTCTTCAAATATATCCAAGTAAATTAAAGAAAATCAAAGAATTCATAAGGGATTCCTAATGAAATTGAAAGATTGCAAATAGGCATGATAAAGGAATTCTTGGAAAATATTTGAAGCATGCTATGCCTTATTAAATACTTGAATTGAATCAAAAAGAAATTGAATAGAGTTCTTAATGAGTTCGAGGATTGCTAACGGATATAAAAATTATCAGGTTCAAAGACAGGCAACTTTGAATAAAAAAGAGGAGAGACAATCAAATATTATTTCCAAGGGGTCTAATAAGCTACTAAAATAATTTAAAATGTCTTCTACGACACCAAATTCACAACACATCGTACAAGCGAATATAAAGCGTTAATTAAGACATTTTTAAATACACCATAAAGGCCACTACTGAATGCTTAAATTTAGTGTCCGAGGATCTTACTTCCTCGAGGGTAGTGGGTGTTAACAAAACCTAAAAATTCAATTATTATAAGAATTTCAACTTATTAAAATATCTAGTTTTACTCGTACGTAACAACTCGATCATCTAAGAGCTAAATAAAGTTGACAGGATCTAAAGTTTTCAAATATATTTGATTCAATCAATTAACAACCCCGATGATGGTTGTGTTGAATGGTGATTTCAACTGAAAGGGATACTTCCATCAAAATATAATTTTAATTTCAAATCAAATTAACTTAAATCAAGTATCAATCTAAAAATTGTTTAAATAAAATTCAATCTCTAAAAACTTAAAGCAAACTCAATCTATCCACATTCCGTAATTGTTTGTTCAAGGTGACAAATTAAGAAAACTTCATGAAATGTCGAAAGTATTCTTATATTCACTCTCAATCAATCTCATGCTAGTAGGACGTGACTGTGCTCACGGTATTGAAAGAGCTTCATGACAAGCATGACAAGAGTCCTTGATGGTGTGGCCATTAAGACTTCATTATATCAAAATTTCATTTTTGACCTCACTTTTTCTAACTTCTCCATCTTGATATCCCAATACTGAGACTTAGAAGAGTTAGCCATAGGAGTATGTTATATGCCTTAGGGGTATTAGGAGGACTTGCCTACCTTATAGTTTGAACCAAATCCTTGTTTTTTTTCTTTCAAGTCAAATTTTAAATTCAAATCAATTCCAAATCTCAAATCAATTCCAACTCAAAAGATTTTCTCATAACCCATTTATATTCTCATTTATATTCACAAATATGAATGAAATATAAATTCAAATAACCAAAATCAATTCACAACCCAAATTCAAATCTAACTAAAATCCAACTTATACTCTTCCAAGTCAAATCCTTGAACTCCTTCAAACCAATCCAAATCACTCCAAACTCAAAAGTTTTTCTCATAACCCATTTATATTCTCATTTATAAATGGAATATAAATTCAAATAACCAAAATCAATTCAAAACCCAAATCCAAATCTAACCAAAATCCAACTTACACCCTTTTAAGTCAAATTCTTGAACTTAGCCAAACCATTCTAAAATCAATCCAAACCCTTTGATTTTCTCTTGAAACAATCAATCCTTTAATCACATGCCCAAATATAAACATTAACTATAATCACCAAACCAAAATCAAACTAACCTAAGTCAAGTCCATGTTCACCCTTTTGACTTGAAATTATCAAATGAACCAAAACTCATTTGACTCCAAATCACTTGTAATTGGATTTATATTTCCATCATAAGTCCATATATGAGTTCAAACAAACTTGAATCAAGCTTTGATCATGCCAATTAACCCATTTAGGCTCACTTGACCGAAAGTGACCTAAAGGATCTTTTTGAGCCAAATTCTAATCCAAGCCAAATTGGATTGAACTAAGCCCATCTAAGCCTCACATGATGAGCAACAATCATCCTAGATTGATCAATCACCCAAATTGGGTCAAACCAAGTCCAACCTAGCCTTTGACCAAGTCAACACTTAGCCTAAATGAAACCTAAACAAGTTAAAATTCACTATAAGCCAAATCAATTGAAACCATTGATCTAAACCAATCGTTAATCAATGATTGAACATGATCAAGCTATCAATTGAGCTAAACCAAGCCTAATTGGCCGCTTGACCTAAGTTGACCCAAATTGACCTAAAAAGTCAAAATAGGTCAAATCTTGATCTAAGCCAAAGTGATTGCAACCAATGGGTCAAATTCATTTTAAATTGATTGTTGAACTTGACCATAACTTCAATTGGCCAACTAGACCCAACCTAGCACAATTGATCATGAACCCAACTTGACCTAAAAGGTCAAGCCAACTTAAAATCAAACCAAACCGGGTGGTCGCCAACTAACTCCTCCAATGATTTTAAATGCATGTAGGAAAGTCTTTTGCTTTGCAATATGGCTAAGCTGTTGTTTGTTTAAAATGGAGAGTAAGTCCTTAAAAATACTCTCTAAGAGACTATATCATGAAGGACATGAATAATGATTTAATCTAATGCAAATTTTGTTAAGTTTTATTTTGATTTTTGGACATTTTTATTTGACACAGGCTATGAGATTTCATATGCCTAATACATGAGACGATTGGTATGAGCCAAAATCAGAAAGAAGGAGGTGTGTTTCCACCATGGCTCTCAAAGGTCAAGCCATTTTCTTTAACAAAGATGGAAGCCCTCCATTAGCAAGAGTGAAACAATATCATTTATGCATGATGTAAGACATACAACATCCAGCTAAGCGGTTGTTAAATTTTTTATTATCTTGATTTATGTCCTAGGCTTTAGGTGATGTTATGAGTTATTTAATTTAATTTTGAGTTGATTAATTGGATAGAAAATTTATTTTTCCCTCAACGCCTAATCTCATCTAGGCCATTCATCAAACAATGAAGGAACTAGGAAAATCATGCCATCTTAATTGCGTAATCATAAACAAAACAACAATCAATTTATAAAATTGCATAAAGAATAAGATGTCTCGCATAAATGGATAGTCGAAGCTCATCCTTATACAACCTGAATTATAAATTATAATTAAAAGAAATTCATGTTATGGGGGTCTTCATTTTTCATTCTTCATTCTTCTTCTTTTTTTATTTGTTTCTTTTCTTTCTTCTTTTTTAGCTTGGTTAAAATGTGGTTGCTCTAAAGGCATCATAAGGTGCATAAGACTTGATCTTATGACAAATGTTCATCATAATCTCCCATAATATTCATTCCAAATCTTAATTACAAAATTTACATGAAAATGGAAACTATAAATCTAACTAAATTTGTAAAATAAAGGTTAGTTAAATATACCACACAACCCAAGCAGTTATATGAATAATTTGGACATAGCATCCCACACATGGGTAACCAAGCCCACATGTCATAGTTTGGATTATGCTTAGGGGTATAAGCAAAATGCATAACAAAAATATTTATATTTTTATTACAACACAATAAGACATATGATTAGGCTAAGATTGTCTATCATATGCATACACCCTAACATCCAGTCTAAAAAATATTACATCACAAAACACAATCATGCATCAAATCATGTACCGCCCTAGCATAGAGCTAAAAATGGTGACTTAGAGTAATGTGTGTGCCATTTAAGGCTTGTGTGGCATGTCTTAGATAGGCTTTAATGTTGAATTTTCTAAGTGTGAAAGATTCAATTTAGGTGGTTTCATTTCAAGTGATTTAGTTGATTTGTCAATTTTTAGTTGATGATTTGATTTGATTTGAATGAACCTACACTTAATTACTAAATTTTATGAAGAGAAGAAAGAAAGGGGAACTCTCTTTCATCCTACCTTAAAGTATTTCTAAGGTAGATTCATTAATGGATTTCCTTTTGTGAATATTTTATTATGTATTTTTATTAATCCTAAGTTTAGATTTACTCTAAATAGTCCTATTCAACAAGAAAGACTTCTTAGGATTAGTTAGGATGAATTACTATCACATACACACCCATTCATTTCTTTCTATCATGTATACCATGCATATGAATAATCCTAAGCATAACTATACATGTAATGCAAATTTTAACACACCTTGATGATGAATGCTAAGAGATATGATTTGAACATTTGGATATTCAATTGATGCATGTCTTTATTATGTAGAAAAGAGGGATTTCTCATCTATTAATCAAATGCACATCCATATGTACAAAAGATATAAGTGAGTATGATGCCATTATTTTCTACACCAGGGGCATAAGGTACAAGACCTACTTATGACAACTTAAAGCCCGCAACCCCAGGATGTCCAGACTAATATATCACTTTTCTTAAATACATATAAATGTACAAAAATAAATAAATAAATGAAGAGTCATGCAAAAGATTGCATTTGATTTGATTATATAATTTACATGTGTAAATGAAAAGATCCTTATTAAGTCATAACATAGAAATACATAGGAATAGATTTAAGCAAGTATTGTGTTCTTTTCAAATAAACTATACACTTTACAAATCCTATTCAAATCTATGTTAAGAGAAGAGAAGAAAATAACATAATACACATCTTATGCTATAATCACATGCAAGCTTATAAGTACTTATAAGTAGCATCACTTCCTTCATAATATTTGATTTATAAGTTTTGAAAGTAATTTTTAGTTTAATAATGATAATAGCCACTCATATTCTTAACTTTAACCAAAATATGCAATTTGACATAAAAGGAAACATTTGATTTATTTGATTTTTCAAAAGAAATGAATGCATGATTTCATATGGTAAATAATATTTAACTTGCTTGGAAAGATATAAAGGGATGTAAGCATATGACTTCATTCACCCTAATTACTTCCTAAGGACAATCATATAAAATGAGATTATTTAAAATGAATCAAAATTCTTTAAAGAGATTTTTATTTTTGGATTTGATTTAACTTAAGAAATATGAAAAGGGTTTGCTGGTCCTAATCCATTTCCCCCATGTGTGAATTGGTTTAGTTTAATTTAGAACAATTAGGTTGATTTTATGATTTGTTTAGGTTAAGGTGTGAATTAAATATTAACCAATCTTTACATATAACCATTAATTTCCTTGAAATCTCTTTGAAGATTGGAACAAACACCTATGAATCTACCCAAGATTAAGTGATTAAGTTGGAATGATTTGGTTTTTGAATTTGATTAATTTATCTAATTAATGAAGTGATTAAGTCATTAATTAATTTGCAAATTAATTAAGTGTTTATCCAAATGAAATAAACTTAGAGGAAAAGATAGGAAAAGAAATCATAATCTCATTCCCTAAGTTCATTCACTATTTTATGATGATTAACAATCTTAATTAGCGAATTTATCACTGTTTAATAGGTTAATTAATCATTTAATTAATTAAGTGATTAGGGGTGAATCAAGCAATTCTCTTAATTAATTCAATAATAAATTCCAAGAAAATCATGGGAGACAGAAATCATCCCACTAATCAACCTTAGGAAGTTTGGAATTAATTGCTCAAGTAATTAAGGAGTAATTAGCCTAATTATATTTCTAATAAAACCTAAATTGAGTTAAAATCACTATTTAAAATTAATTAATTTTAATTTTCTATTATTCTTCTGTGAATTATCTTTAAAATGAACTTGAGTTTGTATTTTTTGATTTTTCTATAATTAGTTATGAATTTTAGAAGTTTGAGCATTAAAAAGGAATTAATTAATCCTAATTAACCCCTAATCCAATTGAGCCATGTGGCGGCTGATGCAGCGCGCTTTCCACATGGCACGACGGGATAGACTATTTAAGTTGTCACATCCGTTGCTGAGTCAGCCGATGGAAGACGTGCTTTCTCCACCGGTCATCCGATCTAAGATCATACGATCAAGATTAATCCCGTAGTTTAGGCTTAAATCAGAGGGGCTAATGCATGGTCTAATCACAGCCGTCCATTCCAATCATGCGGAATGGACGGCAGGTGATCTTTCTCCTTCGCGAGCGATGAGACACGAACACCGTTCATCTCTCCTCGTTTAATTTGAGCTCACCCGAGCTCGGATTGGGATCAAAATGATCCCACACCTTCAGAAGGAGGGGGGGGGGATGCACATCCAACTGGCAATATCTTAAGGGATGACACTTTTCTTCAAAAAGGACCAAGCCATTTTTCCTATAGCTACAATTTTGAGTAATACCTCACTGGAGGCTATCACCGACGATTCCAACAGAGGAGGTGGCTTTGTCTAGTAGAGACGAAGCCCTGTTAAAGGTATTGGATCTTGATTTGAAGTGGATGGATTGGTTGACCAAGCTCCCCTTCAATGGTGAACGAGCTTGATCAAGGTGAGGCTTCCCATGGCTTGGAGACTTAGGAAACGACTTGGTTGAGCTCGATGAGGTCCACTGAGGGTGTGTGCAAGTTTAATTTGGTTTTGGTGGAGAATTGAGTGAGTTGACAATCGGATGGACCTCTCCTATTTCAGCTTTGAGCAAAACCAAGAAGGAGAAATCAATGGAGCTTGGGAAGGGCTTAGAAAGCTTGTGGAGCTTCAAGTCACTCTCCTTGGTTCTATGGAATTGAGTTCTTCTAGTTTGAGTGGGAATGAGGGGGAGTATATCTCACCCTTCTTGGATCGGATGACTGAGAGCTGAGTTGCTATTTTAGCTCAATTATTGAGATTGGTTGATCGGTTTAGGCTGTTTAACATCTCATGTGAGTCATTTTAGGTAGTGGAGGGAAGGTGAGTGCCATGTGCTAGGATCAACTTGAAATTATTAAATGAATCAAAACCCATTTGACTCCAAATCACTTGCAAATGAATTTATATTTCAACCATAAGTCCATATGTGAGTTCAACCAAACTTGAATCATGCCTTGATCAAGCTAATTGACTCACTTAGGCTCACTTGACCCAAAGTGACACAAAACACCTTTTTGAGCCAAATTTTAATCCTACCTAAATTAGATTGAACTAAGCCCATCCAAGCCTCACATTATGAGCAACAATCATTCTAAATGATCAATCACTCAAATTGGGTCAAACCAAGTCAAACCTAGCCTTTGACCAAGTCAACACTTAGCCTAAATGAAACCCAAACTAGCCAAAATCCACCTTAGGCCAAATTGATTGAAACCATTGATCTAAATCAATCCATCATCAATGATTGAACATGATCAAGCCATTAATTGAGTCAAACCTAGCCAAATTGGCCACTTGAGCCAAGTTGACCTAAAAGTCAAAATGGGTCAAATCTTGATCTAAGTAAAATTGATTGCAACCAATGGGTTAAATTCATTCTAAATCACTTGTTGAACTTGACAAAAGCTCCAATTGGCCAACTAGACCCAACCTAGTCCAATTGACCATGAACGCAACTTGACCTAAAAGGTCAAATCAACTTGAAATCAAACCAAACCAAAATTGATTGAAACTAAAGCTTGCTATACATTTCAAATGTTCAACCAAGCCTAAACCAACCTATGACCTAACCTAATTGGGTCAAATTGGTCATATTGGTCATATTGGTCAACTTGATTTGACCTAATGAACTAAATATAAATCAAATTGAACCAAACCAATGATACCAAAATATTTCAATTGGTCATATGAACTTGGTCTAACCCATGGTTTGACTTAATTTGACCAATTGATCAACTTGACCCAAGTTGACCCATTTTGACCTAAATGGGTCAACTTGAGCAAAATCAAATACACTCAAATTCATTGAAAATTAGCACAACCCATTTTCAATCTATCAAATCTGCCAAACTAAAATCAAGGCCAAATGACCATTTTACCCTTAGGCCAAAGGGTAACTATGGCCAAATCCACTTGGAATTTTTGATTCCTTTCATATCATGACATCCTCTAGTATTTGGACATCAAGGGAGGTGCACATGACCCAATGGGTTTAGGTCAGAAACCCAAGGCCAAAGGACCACTCCACTCAAAATTCTCCACATGGATCACCTCCCACACTCATTTATCCCATGTGCACCTCCACACTTCCACTCCTCTACCAAAACTAAAGCACATGACACTCCTAACAACTAAAACAACCCATTTAATCAGGGAAATTTGATCAAAATGGCAAGGTAAGCTTTGGCCATCCGATCCAAGTAGGGAGAGATATACTCCCCCTCATTTCCACTCAAACCAAGACTCTTGCATTCGATTGAGCTCGAATGATCAAAGGCAGACGCAAGCTTCCCTAAACATTCATAAGTTCATTCTAATTTCCCCTTCTCAGATTTCTTTAAAACCAAAATAGGGGAGGTGAGGGAGAGTTCCACTTTGCTCAATTCTCAATCAAACTTCAATTTCTCTTGCAATCACTATCAAGGGACTAAATCAAGCTCACCCAAAGCAAATCCCAAGCATCCAAGACACAGGGAAGGGTAGACTGACCAAAGCCGAAGCCATTGAAGCTTGGTCAATTGGAAGATCCACTTCATCTTGGGCTTAAAACCTTCAATGGGCTTGTCTCTACTAGGCAAGCTACCTCCACCGTTGGCTCGGTGACAGGGTGAGGTATGACTCAAAAAAGTTGAAAATCTTTGGTCCTTTATGTGTAATCCCATTGAAATTCCACCATTGGATCTTCTTCTCTATGCTTCTAGATGGTGTGGGTTGAATCCCCTTATCCGAGCTCAAGTGAGCTCATCAAACCATGGAGGCGATCTTTCTCCCTGCAAAGCGAGGATGAATCATGGACCATCCATCCCACATGTTTTGGATGGACAGTCCTATTTAAATGCATTAGATCCATTCATTTAATCCTTCATAACCATAGGCTTATTCCTGATCGTCCGATCCTTGATCGGATGCCCAGAAAATGCGTTCATTCATGCATGTGCCAATTTGATAACTTAAATAATCATCCCATTGTGCCATGTGTAAAGCGCGCGCCATATCAACAACCCATGTGGTGCTGACAGGATTAGTTAATTAATTAAGGCTATTTAATTACCTTTTAATCACTGAAACTTCATAATATCATAATTAAATGTAGAAAAATTAGAAAAATATAAATTAGGGCTCATTTTAAAGATAATTCAGAGGGGAATCTAATAAAATTATTTATAATTGATTTTGAATAGTAACCTTCACTCAATTTAAGTTTTATTGGGGATATAATTATGTTAATTACTCCTTAATTATTTCAATAATTAATTCCAAACTCCTTAGGGTTAATTAGTGGGATGACCTCTACCTCCCATGATTTTCTTGGAATTCATTATTGGATTAATTTGGGTAATTATTTATTTCATCTCTAATCACTCTTTAATCAATTAAATGATTAATTAACTTATTAAATGGTGATAAATTTATTAATTAAGCTTGTTAATCATCTTGAATGGATAAACTTAAATGATTAGATTCCTTTCCAAATCTTTTCCCTTAAGTCTATTTCATTTGAATGAAGACTTAATTAATTAATAAATTGATTAATGATTTAATCAGTTCATTAAATGGCTTAATTACAACAACAACAACAATAACAACAACAGCCTTAATCCCACTAGGTTTACTTTCATTCTCCATTTAGTCCTATGTATCAAATTCTCATTTAATTCAAGTATACTAAGATAATACATCTTAACCAAGTCTTTTTAGGTCTACCTCTACCTTTCTTAACAAGGCAAATCTGCATCTACTCTCTCCTAATGGTCATCAAATTCACACTTTATGTGTAAACCATCTAAAGGCGACTCTCCCTAATCTTATCTACCATGAGCTACTAACTTTCCAACATACTCATTTTGCATTCTATCTCTAAGGGTAAAAACTCATCCATAGCATCCTCATCTATACACTTAACTTAGTCTTATGTTTCTCTTTTATTGGCCAACATTGCACCATAAGTCATGTCTTACCACCATCTTATAAAATTTTCCTTAAGTTTAAACTTTTCTATCACATAATAATGCATTCCTCCACTTCAACCATCCAACTTGAATTCTACTAATATCTCCATCTATTTCATCATTTTGAACAATAAAATAAATATGAATCACTAACTTATTAATGACTTGATCTAAAGTCACAACACTTCTACTAAAACTTGTACAACTAAAATTACACTCCATATATTCAGTTTTAGATCTGCGCTTACCTTTGACTAAAGTTGACCTCCATAATTCAAGTTTCGTTGGACTCCCTCTAATCTTATCAACAAGAAGAATGTCATCGAAAAGCATACCAAAAATCTTCTTGTAAATGCCTTGTAAGAACATCCATAACTAAAGTAAAAAGATAAGGGCTTAATGTTGATCCTTGATGTAATCCAACTAAAATAGAAAAATAGTTTGTCAATCCTTCCTGTGTTTGGACACAAGTGACATCTCTAGTATACATATCCTTAATGACTTGAATATAACCAATATTAACTTCTTTCTGTTCTAGAACTCTCCAAAGAACATCTCTTGAGAATTTATCATGCTTTCTAAATCAATAAATATCATATGTAGATCCTTTTTATTTTCTCTATGCTTCTCCATCAAACCTCTTAACAAATGTATAGCATCCATAGTAGATCTACACATGAAACCAAAATTGTGAGAAACAGTATGACATCATAACCTATGCTCAATTACTCTCTCCCATAATTTTAAAGTATGGCACATTAACTTAATTCCTCTATAATTTGCACACTCTTGTGCATCACCTTTATTCTTAAATATAGGAACCAACAAACTCTTTCTCCACTCATCATCTTTTAGTCTTTAAAATAACATTAAAAAGATTTGTAAGAGAAATTGATCTCCTAAACATTTCATTCTATTGGAATATTATCTCCTTTTCACATTTCATTTTCTTTAAAACTTCACTAACTTCATTTACTATCTGACGATAAAATGAAATTCTATTTTTTGTTTAGTATTAAGGTTGCTAAAATCAATCGTGCTTTCAGATCCTTCATTGAAAAGTTTATTAAACACCTATTTTCAATATCTTTTCTAAGAACACTTATTTTCATCCTTTCACTTGAACTATGTCTTTACTTCTCCTATCTCTTTGGTTACTAACTTATACATACATCTTTTTCTTTATCTAATCTATTGTATAAATCACTAAAGCTAAATTTTTTTGCATCATATATTGCTTTCTTAATCTCTACATGTCATTTTATATCTTTCCCAATTCAGTTTTACATCTAAACCAAGTTTTATAACAATGCTTCTTATTTCTTATCTTTTCTTGCACTTTGACTCCCACCAACTATTCTTATTAAAGAGCTTTCCTTTTGATTCTCCAAGCATATCTTTGCAACTTTTAATAGATTGATACTTTTCCCCATAATGTTAGCTTCCTTATGAACATCAAACTTTAATTTCTTGTGGCTTGCTCTTAAAATATTTTTTTTATTTGTGTTCTTTAAGTGTCCCCATCTAAACCTGACAATAATTAAATTTATTTTTCTCTTACAACCTTCTTTCAAAAATTAATTATGTTGAATTTAAAATTTCACGGAATGAACAATCTTTACAATCAACGATCTATTTTTCTTATCAAAAAATAATCAATCGTGTTTTACTAGATCCATTTTATAAGTAATAATATGTTCATCTCTTTTCTTAAATAAAGTATTAGCAACTACAAAATCATGCTGCAAAATCTAATATAGTCACCTTCTTCATTAGTCACTCAAATCCAACCACCATGAATACTTTTAAAATCTTCCACTCTACCAACATGTCCATTTAAATCTCCCCAATAAATACTTTTCTTCAAGAGGTATCTTTTGTATTAATCCCTCTAATTCATTCTAAAATTTTCTTTTGAAACCTCCAAACCTACTTGAGGAAATGACACTTATAACATTGATAATCTTAGATCAAAATAATCTTTAAAGCTATAATTCTATCTCCACATCTAATATACTTAATTATCCTTCAAACTTTTATCTATAATCACCTACACCATTTCTAGTTTGATTTTACCTGAATACCAAAGTTTAAAACCTAAACTATCAATCTCCTTAGTTCTCCCAACCCATTTAGTTTCTTGAACACATAAAATATTTATCTTTCTATGAACCATAATATCTATTAATTCCATTAATTTACCTGTAAGAGTACCTATATTCCAAGATCTAACCTAATTCTTGGTTTCTGGACTAACTTCTTTGCCACATCATCCATAATGTGGGAACCCTTGTTATTTAAGGAAGATGAGTCTATACATTTTTCATTGTATTCAACCATTTTCTTCTTGGGATAATTCACAATGATTTAAAGGATTCATGTCATGATTATTTCACAAATTTTATATAACTACGAACCCTCCACTTTTGCATCCACTTAACAATGGTAGGTAGATCCTTAAGTGTTCAAGAACCTAAGGTAAGTTTAAGGAAATCAAATCCAACTCACATGTGTGAGAAGGGTTATGAAAGTACTTAATTAAATCCTTTAGCTTAATTAATCATTAATTTGTGAGCCAATTATTTTCTTTCTTAAGAACATTCTGATTTAAATTCCATGTGGTTTATATCATATGTTGGCTCATAATTATTTGATTACTTATATTAAAGTGGTGTAGGTAAGGGGTAATTAATGGATTTAATTTACACCGTAACCTAAACAAAACATAAAATCAATCTAATGGTTCTAAAATTAAACTAAACCAACTCACACATGAAAAATAGAAAATGGGTTAGGACCAGCAAACCCTTTTCATATTTCCTACATCAAATCAAATTCAAAACTAAAACAAAAATCTTTGTAAAGAATTTTTATTCACTTTGAATAATCTTATCTTATAGGATTATCTTTAGGAATTAATTAGGGTGAATGAAGTCATATGCTTACATCACTTTATTTCTTTCCAAGCATGCTAAATGTTGTATGTCATATGAATCATGCATTCATATCTTTTGAAAAATCAAATTAAATAAAATGTTTCTTTTATGTCAAAATGAATATTTTGGCTAAAGTTAAGAATATGAGTGGCTATTATCACTATTAAGCCAAAAATTATTTTCAAAATCTATAAATCAAAGATTACAAATGAAGGTATGTTACTTATAAATACTTATTAGCTTGCATGTGATTATAACATAAGATGTGTATCTTGTGTGACTTTTTTCTTCTCTCTTAATATGGATTTGAATAAGATTTGCAAAGTGTATAGTTCATTTGAAAAGAACATAATATTAAATCCATTCCTATACACTTCCATGTTATGACTTAAGAGAGATTTTCATATTTACACATGTAAATTGCAGAACCAAATCAAACAAAAATCTTTTGCATGACTCTTCATCCATTGGTTTCTTTTTGTGCATGCACATGTATTTAAGAAAAGTGGTATATTAGTCTCCATCCAGGGTTCTTGAGCTTTAAGTAGCCCCAAGTAGGTCTTGTACCTTACACCCCTAGAGTAGAAAATAATGGCGTCGTACTCACTTATGTCTTTTATACATGTGAATGTGCATGTAAGTAGTGGATAAAAGAGTCCCTCTTTTCTATTTAAAAAAATCATGCATTCATGAAATACCAAAATTTTCTTTAACATCTCTTTGCATTCATCATTAAGGTGTGCTAAAATTTGCATTGCATGTATAGTTATGCTTAAGATTATTCATATGCATGGCATATATGTTGGAAAGAAATAAAGGGTTGCATGTTATGTGATAATAATTCACCTTAATTAATCCTAAGATACATTTCTTATTGAATAAGTTTATTTAGAGCAAATCTAAACTTAGGGTTAATTAAAACACATAATAAAACATTCACTAAAAAAATCACTAATGAATCTACCTAAAAATTACATAAGGTAGGGATGAAAGAGAAGTTATTTTCTCTTATCTTCTCTTTACAACACTTAGTAATTACATGTAATTTCATTCAAACTAAATCAAATCATCAAATAAAATTGACAAATCAACTAAATCACTTAAATTCAAACCACCATTCTAAATTGAATCTTCACACTTAGAGAATTCCAACCTTAAAGCCTAGCTAAGACATGCCACACGAGCCTTAAATGACACACATATTAGTTTAAGTCACCATTTCTAGCTCTATGTTAGGGTAATGTATGGTTTGATGCTTGCTTTTATTTTATGATGTAATATTTTAAACTAGATGTTAGGGTGCATGTGCATAGACTGGATGGTAGGGTGCTCTTGGCCTAATCATGTCTTCTGTAGGGGATTGTGCTTAAGGAGCACTGTAATAAAAAAATATATAAATGCTTTTGCTATGCAGGTTGCTTATACCCCTAAGCATAATCTAAACTAGGACAGGTGGACTTGGTTACCCATGTGTGAGGTGCTAAGTCGAACTTATTCATATACATGCTTGGGATTGTATGGTATGTTTAGCTAATCTCTACTTTGCAGGTTTAGTTATATTTACTTTTCCCATTTTCATGTAATTTTACAATTAAGATTTGGAATGAGTGTTATGGGGGATTAGGATGAACATTGGTGGTAAGATCGAGTCTTATGTACCATGTGAAGCATTGGAGTAAACTACATCCCAACCAACCAAAAGAAAGAAGAAAAGAAGAAAAGAAGAAAAGAAGAAAAAAGAATGAAAAATGAAGACCCCCATAACATAAATTCCTTCTAAATTGTAATTATTCATTTGTAATTCGGGTTGTATAAGGGTATAGCTCGACTACCTAATTTTTTTCTGGTTTGTACGGTGGAGCCCGACCACATCGACGTTTTATTATTTTGTGCTAGTTTTATAAAATTGTTTGATGTTTGTTTAGCTCGTACATTAGGATGGCATGATTTTCCTTAATTTCTTCACTGATTGATGAATAGCCTAGAAGTGATTAGGCACTTAGGGAAAATTAAATTTTATATCCAATTAATCAACTAAAAATTAAAATTAAATAACTCATAACCTCACCTAAAGCCTACAACATAAATCAAGAAAAAAAAGATTTAACAACCCCTTAGCTGGATGTTGTATGTCTCACATCAGGCATAAAATCATATTGCTTCACTCTTGCTCATGGAGGGCTTCCACCTTTGCCAGAGAAAATGACCCGACCTTTGAGAGCCATGGTGGAAACACACCTTCTTCTTATTGATTTTGTCCCATAACCAATTTCTCATGCATTAGCATATGAATTTCATAGCCTTTGTCAAATAAATTATCTAAAAATCAAAATAAAACTTAACAAAATTTGCATTATATTTAAGTCATTACTATGCCCTACATGATCTAGTCTCATAGAGAGTGAGTTTAAGGACTTAGTCTTCATTCTAAATAAACAATAGCTTAGCCATCTTGCGAAGCATAAGACTTTCCTACATGTATTTAAAATTGTAGCAGGTGTTAGCTGGTGGCCACCCCCATGCGGTTGTAAGTCCAACAGTCAAGTGGTTTATCCTCTCTTATGGACGTAAACCATATGCCTTTTTTCGCCTTAGATTTAGGTCATGCTTGGGCCCTCGCCAAAGCACGCTAGATTTAGGATCTGAGGTTGTTGTTTCCCTTTGCAAGCTATAAGCATAAATCCTTACCTCATAGGTATTTTCACAATCTTGTGTTGTGGAATTGAAAGACATAAATTTCTAATAAAAATTCAACTCAAACAAATAATTTCCCTCAATTTTAAGAATATAAAGCCCAGCCATATAATAGTTTGGGATGTTCACTGGGCTTCCTAGTATCATGAGCATCCCCTACTCATTTTCCTTTAGTTTCGATAATAACTCCCTCTCTTTTGATCAATCCCACTTGATCTTCTAAAAATAACCAATTAATTGATAGTTCGATTTTTGAAATCTTTGGAGACAATCATTTAATGTCGAGTATTCTAAGGAATCTCATTCCTTAGGATGTAATTAACTATGGGGCTTGCCTCCATAGGAACTTAACAACCGATTTAAAATAAACCTTTACTTTTTTGTAAAGTAGGGAAGAATCATTTGAAGACCCATCATCCTTAGGAGTCCTTATTAGGTGATTAGGTCCATTAGGATGATGACTTCTATCTTCGACACTATTTCTTATATCCACTAGATCACCCTCATAAGAATCTCGGATCTACGTGGTGTCCCAACACAAAATGTTTTATTTTTTCATTTCCCAAAGGAAGGAATTTGAAATAAATAAAAAAATTCACCACAGATTTTTCTGGTGACTCCGCTGAGGATGGTTCTTCTCTCCAACTTTGGTAAATGATCATTGTCTCCAAGTATCGATAGTGGATTTATATTTTATATGAGTTCGAGACTATCCTTTTTTTCTGTTGGCACTTAGTTTATTTCATTCTTAAGCTAAGTTAGCCAACATCCTTTAGGTTTTAGGACCTCACTCCATGTAGGTCTTAAAACCCTATTGGGTCTCCCAATATGTGAAAATAAAATTTAATAAAAAGATATTACTAAAGATCCTTTTCTTACCATCTTTATGGTAAGACAAAGTACATTCCAAAAAAAATAAATAAATCCTTTATAAAAATATCGCTTTTCAAAAGCACTTTTCCAAAACTCACATTAAAAAGTTTGCAAAAAAAGTTTCAAATATATATATAAGTTAACATCATCTAACAATCTTCAAGATTGTTACATGAAGGAACTTTCAAAATCAAAAACCAAAATCACCTTTTCAAAAAAACACAAATGAACATCCTCATTCAATATACCCAAATTTATTGAATGAAGATTTCATTTCAAACAAAATCAAAATCACCTTTTCAAAAAAAAAAAAAACAAATGAACATCCTCATTCAATATACCTAAATTTATTGAATGAAGATTTCATTTCAAACAAAATCAAAATGACCTTTTCAAAAACACAAATGAACATCCTCATTCAATATACCCAAATTTATTGAATTAAAATTTCATTTCAAACAAAATCAAAATCATCTTTTCAAAAGCACATATGAACATCCTTATTTAATATACCCAAATTTATTGAATGAAGATTTCATTTTTCAAACAAAATCAAAATCATCTTTTCAAAAAGCACTTATGAACATCCTCATTCAATACCCAAATTTATTGAATGAAGATTTCATTTCCAAAATAAAATCAAAAATCATCTTTTCAAAAAGCACTAATGAACATTCTCATTCAAGACACCCAAATTTATTGAATGAAGATTTCATTCCAAAACAAAATCAAAAATCATCTTTTCAAAAATCACAGATGAACATCCTCATTCAATACACTCAAATTTATTGAATGAAGATTTCATTTCAAACAAAATTTCAAAAAGCACATATGAACATCTTCATTTAATATACCCAAATTTATTGAATAAAGATTTCATTTCAAATAAAACCAAAAATCATCTTTTCAAAAGCATAAATGAACATCCTCATTCAATATTCCCAAATTTATTGACTGAAGATTTCATTTCCAAATAAAATCACATTATAAAATTGAAACTCCATTTCAATATATCTTACATATGTTGAAGTTGAAATTTCTTCCTTTGCAAAAATTTAAATTTTTTTGAAGACAAACCTCTTCATTCCATATGTCCAAACTTGTTGGAGGCTTTATCTTCAAACAAAATCACACCATTTCAAATTCCACTCAACACATGACATATGTGGTAAGTTGGAATTTCCATTTTTTTTCAAAAAGCAATAAATCACACACAAAAACTTCATCTTTGAAAAATAAAACAAAATTGGAATTCATTTTGACATATCCAAAATTTTCAAATAAGAGTTTCATTTTCCAAAAAGAAAAATAATTTGGATTCCATTTAACATACCATGTTTGTTAAATAGAAACTCCTCCTTTCAAAATCAAAACACATTTGGAACTTTGTTTATACTTTCTAGTAAAGAATCCTCTTTTCAAAAAAAAAAAATCAAAATAAACATTTGGATTCTTATTTAGCATACCAAATTTGCTAAGTAAGATCCTCTCTTCAAAATCACAAAATCAAACACATTGGAATTTTATTTAGCATACCCAAATTTGCTAAGTAAAGATCCTCTTTTCAAAAAATAAAAATAAAAATAAAACACATTTGGATTCTTTATTCAGCATACCTAAATTTGCTAAGTAAAGAATCCTCTTTTCAAAAATCAAAATAAACACATTTGGATTTCTTTTATTTAGCATACCTAAATTTGCTAAATAAAGATCCTCTTTTCAAAAATCAAAACAAACACATTTGGATTTCTTTTATTTAGCATACCCAAATTTGCTAAGTAAAGATCCTTTTCAAATCACAAAAACAAAACACATTTGGACTTTATTTAGCATACCCAAATTTGTTAAGTAAAGATTCCATTTTCAAATTCACACATGATTCACATTATAAGAAAACAAGCAAAAGAAGAAAATTATTTTCAAACACCTCACCTAGCATACCCAAATTTGCTAAGTGAGTAAATTCCAAAATCACAAATCAAAACAAAATCAATTAACCCTATATCTAACATACTCAAATTTGTTAAATAAAGGGTCCTCAAACATAAAAATCAAACTCAAATACGAACTAATGGAAGCATCGAAAATCTCTTCAAAATGTTTGAACTCATTTTCAACATACACAAATTTGTTGAGTTCTAAAAAAAAAAAATCTCTTCAAAATATTTGAACCCATTTTCAACATACTCAAATTTGTTGAAATGGATTCTAAACTCAAAATCTCTTCTCCAATTCTAAATTCAAAATCTCTCTCCAAATCAATGAGCCCACTTAACATATTATTGAGTGTGGGTTCAAATTCTAAATCAAAGTCAAAAAAGTTATAAAGCGAAATCAATTGTTATTTTCCAAAATTAGAATTTCCTCAGTTTTCAGTTTTCTCAAGTTAGTTCTATAATGGATGCAGTATGTCTTCACTTTTCCTTTGGGATGGATTTGGCCTTGGATGGGCACCTCCCATAGACTTTGCTTCATTCACTTTGGTCGAGGATTGAGGGGCAAGATCACTTAGGGGACCCTCACCCTAGTGTGTGTGTAGGCGAAGCAGTCATCCATGTTGAGATGCCATTTGATTCTGAATTTACCCCTTTGAAGAGGAAGGTTGTGGCAGTTTCTGCAGCAGTTGCAGCTCCAGTGTCAGTTCATCCAATTATTCCCATTACTGCCCCAGCACGGGCTAGCACCCACTCACTGGCTTCTTCCAAGGAGAAGGCTGCCCTGATTTCAGAGATAGTCTACCCCACCTTTGAGATAGGGTCTAGTTCCCATATTGCTCCTCTCAGTAGGACCCAGTACCACAACAGAAGCTGCAAGATCAAGCAGCATCATGTGTGCAAAGGAGTTGGTGGGATTCTGTAGTAAAGGAGTTATCAGGATAGTTTCTCCTCGATCACACAAACAAGTTTCATCCTCTCTGGATCGATGGAGAGGAAGATGTTAGGAGGATCTCGGTGTCACCTCCCACAGTATTATGAGAGGCTCTAGGAGGAGGTCATTATGACCTAGATTTCTGCTTGGTTGGCGGCTTACGGTGATCAGTAGGCCCAATTTGATTTTTAGTCATCCCGCAGTGGGGCATCATAGAGAGAGGGGCCGAGGCCGTGTATCGCATGTATCAGTGAGAGAGGATGTACAGCCTATTTCCTCGATGTCATCTTGATTGCATTCTACTTCTTGGTACCCACCATGGGAGGAGAGCTCTTGCATAGAGAGATCGGTGGTGCCTCCACCACACCACTCTACTCTATGTCCACCATCTCTGGTATAGGTTCTATCTTCCATAGTTCCATCAAAGGCCATGAAGGCGACATCGGGAAAGAGGCCTTGGTGATCAGCTATGCAAGAGATCCCATTTCATCTACACCCGAGAGGGGCAAGCTCTCACCTCAACCTCCCTGATTATGGTGAAGAGGGAATGGTGACCTCGAAGCATAGTAGTCATTCCATCACCACCATCACCACAATAGATCATGAAGATAGCGGAGGGGGAGAACAATACCATTTCCCCATGGCCATAGATCCTCCTAGGTACCACTCACCCGGTTAGTGACAATAGTCATGTATCCTAGTGAGCATAGTCCTCATAAGATTAGCTCTCCGTAGGGGAGGTAGATGTATTTCATTCATGATAATGATCCCACCGTTCGAGATCATTTTGTGCCGCAGTTGGACCATTCCTGATGATATTGCATAATATCTCATTGAGAAGAAGAAAATCTAGGTATTGCGACCTAGAGGAAGACAAGGTTAGCTTTGATCCCAATGAAGATGATTTGTTGGGAGGAGAGGTGCATATGGTTGAGAGGTTTTCTCCTTAGAATTGAAAAACATGATACCACCTACTCGAACCAACACCTCCTGCAATAACTAAAATAGAAGGATGAACAAATTCATAAAATGGGAAAGAGGCTTGGAGATTTCTAGCAGTAGTTTTGACACTTCAAACAAGCCCTAGTGCATCCTATTATAGGCGTGGTATTGTTGCATGTCTTGGATCAAGCCAAGACTTCACCTCCAGTGGAGCAAGGGAGCACTAGCTTGTATAGGAAGGTAGTGGATAGTACCTCTGTACAAGAAAAGGATATTAAACTCATGGTTGAGCAGCAAGTAAGAGAAGCACTGGTGCAAGCCCAAGGAGAATCATTGGTTCCAAAGGGTAGACCCTACCCAAAGAAATTTGATGTCATCTAGTATCCTAAGGGTTTTGTGCCTCCTTTCAAGAGCTTTGATGGTAGGGAACCCACGCCATATGCACTTTAGGGCTACTATTGCAATCTTGTGGAAGTGACACATTACTATTTCTTGTGACTTACGAGCATAGCCTTTGATTGGTATGCTGAACTCCCCAACAGTTCAATGAAGACTTTTGTTGAGTTGGAGCAACTCTTTATTAAGAGGTTTGCTGGAGCTCAGTAAAGGGTGACTGTGGGCGATCTCGTTGTAGCATAACAAAACCCCGGTGAGTCCCTCATTGACTATATTCTTAGATGGCGCAATTTGAGTATGAAATATGAACCATTATCAAACATGCCATCAAAATTCTACTAAAGAATATTCATGGCTCATTCCTTCATGCTCAAAGGTTTTATCAAGACATTTGAGAAACTAATCAACAAGGCTAGTCTACATAAAGAGGCCAAATAGTTGCCTTTTCAAGATCATCAAAAAGCCAAAGCCATAAGCATGAAAAAGAAGCCGAGGCGTAACAAGATGGACAAGGGGATGGGGTAGAGAGTAGTATGAGAGACCTCGCTCCCACACTTCCACCTCCTCCATCATAGCCATCCTACCCCTTTTTTTTCAGCCTCCTCAACCAATCCAATTGCAGTATATACACTCATCACCACCAGTAGCTACCATCCACCTACTCTTGATAAACTAAATAAACCTTATTCATTTAAGAGGGAGGTAGTAAAAATATTTAAGAACCCTCTTAAAGAAACCTGATTTTCTACCTCAGCCTGAGGAGGAAGGGCAAGAGCAATGATCCTAACTTTTTCCCCCTACCACCATATGTTAGCCATATTTTGGAGGATTGCTTTACATTCAAGGAGCTTGAGCATAAATACAAAGGCATTATTTAAAGGAATACCTAGTGGAAACAACCATCCGCCCATTAGGGTAATCCTTGGGATACATGATCCTCTCAAAACCAAAGAAGGTTGGGATATCTCTTATCCCGAACCAAAAAAGATTGTTTCAAAAATCAAGAAACTTTCCTTGCAGGTGCTGAGGTAGCTCGAACCTCCAACATCAAGGAAGGTTTGCAAGTTGCCACATACAACTTAGGGAAAGTGGGAGCTCAACAGCAGCAATAGCAGCCCATGCTAGCCCGGGATAGCCAATAATGCAACCGATCAGCCTCCAATCCAATTCATTACTACTCAGAAAGCACTTCTACTTCAAATTAGCTATTCTTCTAGTAGACATCTTGATGAGGGCATCAAATCCCTCACCCACTTACTTTACTAGATTTCTACTATGTACCTCCTTCAAATCCAAGAAATCAGAATAAAGCTTTGAATTACATCTGTCACTTCGATGGTCTACTCTTTAAAAACTCTTCAAGTCAAATAATTATAACAACTCTGATTCCTTTCTAATTCAGAGATGGACTTTCCTTCTCTCAAATAATATTCACCTTGAGATAGACTTGAATCATCTGATTGAGGGTCCTATAGGAGAAGTTGTAGAGCTTGATGAGCAGTAGAATCTTCCACTAAACTACCACAAGAGATCACCGTTAACCTTCAGTGGCAAGGTTCTACCTCCAAAGATACAAGATGGAAAATAAGTCATTGGTAATGAGAAAGAAGCCCTCCACAAGATGCTCCACCCATGGATATGCTTATGGAGGATCATCCCAAAGTGAATTACAATGTTCTCTCTCACCTAAGAAAGTTGCCAGCTAAGTTAAGCATATATGGTGCCCTTATCTTATCCAAAGAGATGAGGGAGTCATTAATCAAGGCCCTTCTTGATCTAGATATATGCTTATTAACCAACACTATTGAGAGGAGGCACATTATTCAAGAGAAGCTTGGAGTCACATTCATGATGAAGACCTTCGGGACATGGAGCACAACCATCCCCTCTACATCATAGTGGATATGGGAAGATCTGACTTTGGGGTTTTCCATCTGTGCATCATGAACATTATGAGTCTAAAGACCCTTGCCTATTTGAAGATTGACATCTCTACACTGAGGAGATCGGATGATGTTGAGAGGATTCAATGAACAAGGTGAGAGGCTTTAGTTCCATAGTGTTACCTTTGGAAATAGGAAGATCAAGCCAACTTTATATAATTGATTCAAATTTTATTCACTACTTGCTTGAGGCGATATAATAAGATGATTCCATCCTCCCTCCATCTGGTGGGAGATGAAAAGCCATTTTCAATAGAGTTGAGATATATGAAGATACCTACTATCTTCTTCCTCAAAACACATTTTCTCATGAACTTGGTCAAAATTCAAATACAAAAGAAAAGAAAAGAAAAAAAAAAAGAAAAGAAAGAAAAAAAAGGAAACAAGTGAACAAGAAAAGGACATCGAAGGAGAGAAGCATGTCACATTCCCACAGCTCATTCCACCATATGGACATATGGGTAGATGACTCGACCTCCACCAGTGCATGTAGAGGCAATTCAGAGGTGGAAGACCCCTGGTTGGTGACCGCCAATAGGGTTATGTTCCAGTTCATAAGAGTACCCCTACTATTCACATAGACTTAGAATCCAGCTTGGAAGATGAGTCTCATGTGATTAGCATACCAGCCAACCCCACTCAGTGAGTTTCATTGGAGGTGACACTCAGGCCAAATAGCGATGAAGACCAAGCCTCCAAGCAAAGCATGAATATATTCAAATCAGATTTATGTAAAACTATTAGGCAACAGTTGGGAACTTTAGCTCTAACCTCACTTTACTCTCAAAAAGTTGAAGGTTTAGTAGTTAAGGAAGCCCCTAGGTCTTCCAGCGACATCAAGCCAAAGAGATTCCTATTGGGATCATCATCCTCAAGTCCATAAGCTAATGTAGAACTTGAGGATAATTCATATAAAGATTTAATGGAATTATCTTTTGATTGGTACTTCCTTGTGTTCATAATCTTGCAAAGAAAGGTTTTGATTCCTTATACATGGTCATAGTACTTTGAGAAGCAATAACAAAGTAGTGCACAATCAAGATCAGGATTAGATTGGTACAATAGGTCTAATTGATGACAATGATTACTACTTAGTTGTCACCAATCATATAGAGTCTAATAAGTTCTTCTCCAACTAACTAACTCTTATGAGGAAATGTGTTTAGAAACTTTAGATGATCCAGATGATCATGCACCTCCAAAATTTGAAGAGGAAATCCATTCAACAATCGATAAGCTTAAAGAAATCAACCTCGGGACATAAGAAGATCCACACCTGACATACATCAGTTTTTTGTAGAACAAAAGAAGAAACCAATGACTTAGTTAGGCTATTAATTGAGTTTAAGGACTGCTTTGCATGGAGTTATAAAGAGATGCCCGGATTATCTCCTAACATAGAAGTCCACAAACTAGCAATAGACCCTAACGCTAACCCTATCAAGTAAGCTCCTAGATGCATGTGATTAGAAATCAAACAACAGGTCATTTTTGAGGGGTCACAGTTAAGAAAAGAATGGCCAAATTTGCATATGCCGATTTTAGGACTTAAATAACATGTCCTAAGGATGAATTTTCTCTATACTAATTAATGGTGGACATCCTCATCTCATGTAGTATTCTTCTTTATGGATGGATCATCCGCTACAACCAAATCAAGATGGCTCGAGGATGAAAGAAATACTACTTTGATAATCTATTATTATAAGGTCATGCCTTTGGCCTTAAAATGCCGGTACATACCAATGGCCATGACTGATCTTCAATGAACTCATTCATCATCAAGTTGAATGTTATGTTGATGATCTAGTCAAAAGCAAAGAAAAGGAAGACCATCTCTTTGACTTGAGAGTAGTTTTGAATGGTTAAGATAATTTAACCACAAAATGAACCACCCCCTGAAGTGTGCATTCTGAGTAGCTTCAGGGAAGTTCCTTGGGTTTGTTGTCAATATCGGGAATAGAATAAAAGATCAAAGTTATCTTAGAAATGCCACCTCCTAAAAGTAACTAACTGATCTTTCCAAGGGTTGACATATCTAAGATGCTTTATCTCCAATCTATGGAGATGCAAGCCATTTTCATCACTTATCAAAAGGATGCAAGTTCAAGATGACAAGTGCAGATGCCTTTGAAGATATCAAGATTTGGTGAAGTCTAGTTCTAGCACTCTATCCCGCAAGCCCTACATCCTCTACTATATTGGATGACTCCTTGGCGCTTTGTTGGCCCAAACCAATGATGAAGGGAAGGAGAATGCTCTACTACTACCATCGCTGATCCCCGGAAGCAAACTACCCACCTATTGAGAAACATTGCCTAGCTTTAATCTTTGCATCCCAAAAGCTACACTACATGCTTTCTCATAAGGTGAACTTGATTTCAAGAATCAATCCAAATCTCATGACATCCAATCCGGATGGTTGGCACATTGGTCCATGATTCTTTTAATATTATATCATTCACCCGTATGGTGAAAGGACAAGCAGCGATTTCGAAGACACTCATTCTCGCTTAGTGATGATCTCCGATGAACAAATCATGAACTTAGGGAGAACAATCACCATTGGGAGATGTTGATGCTTCCTTTCAAAAGGAGAAGAACATGATCTACTCTTCCGGAAAAGGAGGTAGGAATAGTTCTCTTAACTAGACACGATGTGATGAGATTCTCATACTATCTCTCCAATCCATGCACCAACAATGAAGCCGATATGAGGCTTTGATTGTCCTAGAGTTATATATAATGTGTAAAAGCATCAACATCTACTGGGATTCTCAGGTCATCAACATATTGTTGGGTCCTATAAGGTTCTAAACCCAAGCTTTCACTACTGAGTACAAAGTGTTGGCCCAAATCCCGAGGTCACCATCTACAAGGTCCCTCGAGGAGAGAACATAAATGCTTTGGCAAACTTGCCAAGAATATGTCAAAGATGAGTCCATTCCATAATGATCCAAAATAGACAAGTCTATCCCTTATTAACTCATCGAGACTTTCTCTTGAAGGGAGGTTGCCAAAAAAGGATGAGGTGGATTGGAGGCAACCATTCATGGATTACTTGACTAGAGGCAAACTACCTCAAGAGATGTCACAAGCCCATTAGATGAAATAGAGAGCTCTCTCCTATGCTCTCGTGGATGGCACCTTGTATCGAAGATCTTTCGATCAAATGTGGTTATGGTATTTAGACAAACACAAAGTTCGTAAGATCATGGTAGGTACATTCGTTTATGCATCAATCTCATCCAAAGATGAAAGCAAAGATCAAGAGACTAGGATACCGGGCCTTCGATGATCATGACATGATATCTAGAGATGCCATCGACGTACATGTGGTCCTACATCAACCACCCAACATTCTACATCCTACATTGGCCTCATGGCCATTTGAGTGTTGGGTACCACATTGTGGTCCTATCGATCCTCTTCTTCAAGGGTCATCGTCTTTACCGCCATCATACTTTTCCAAGTGGAGGCAATCCCACCGAGAGGTCACCGGATGTGCTCCAATTTTTGAAACCATATCGTATATAGGTTCGGGTGCCTTGATGAATTATATCCAATAATGGTACCGCATTCAAGAGCACCAAGATCAATTCAGCCAAAGACATATAGATTGGAGATACTCCACCATCTACTACCCTGGCAAATGGCCTAGCAAAAGCATTCAACAAAACTCTCATCCAGATACTAAAGAGAATACTTGATGACAACAAATGATAATGGCATGAGCAGCTAGTTGAAGCTTTGTGGGCATACTACACCACATACATAACTCCAACTTAATCTACCCCATTCTCCTTAGTGTATGGTTCCAAAGTTGTTCTACCATTAGAAGTTCAACTCCCATCACTAAGGATAGCAATGGGTAGTCAAATCACTATAGAGCAGAATGCCAAGTTAGAAGAGCAAGGTTTGGAGGAGAGACATGCTGCCAAACCTCGAAGTTATACAAAGCCAAAATGATTCAAGCTCACAATAAGTCGTCCTAGAATTTTTTCAAGGAGAACTTGTTTCTATAAGGAGACCAATTGTTGCCATCAAAGATGGGAGGCAAGTTTGAACCCACTTGGGAAGGCCCTTTTCATAGAGAAGGCCTACCAAGGAGGATCTTATCACTTATTGAAAGGGAGAACACCGATGCTTCCAATTAATGGGCTCTATTTGAAGAAATATTACCCATAAAATCATGTTTGAAAACATAATTCTATCATCAAAATTTTCATTCCAATTCATCAAAATTTCTCTTCTTCAAGCATTATTTGTTTTTTACAATCCCATGACGTGTTAGGTGTAAGAGAACCCAAGAGGCATCCTATCCTTCTTTCACAAACACAAACATTAAACATAATTCCCCAATTACTAATAGAATAGGTGTGAGAGAACCCAAGAGGCATCCTATTTGACTAGCACAACTAAGTTAGTAAGAGAACCCAAGATCCTTTCTTGGGGATCACACCATTCATGGCACCATTTCATCAATTCCCAAAGCATGTTTAGGGTAGTGTAAGAGAACCCAGAGGCATCCTATTCCCTTTAACAAAACACAAACAAAAATAAACACATATCTTTATAACTATTTTGATGGGAGCAAGCCCTGTGGCACTCACTCATTAGCTACTCTAGGTCTGACATATGCTACCTGCAAGTACCCCAATGGTCACTTGTCTGGCGGATGTGAGTCCTCGCACTTTCTTCCTGACTTGACCATTGCAAATCGATGAATGCCTTTTTAGTTTGGTAGACTTCACTGCACAACTAGTAAGCTACCTCATGTTGACTATGTTTAAGAGGATGTAAGTCTACAAGATTTCTTCTTGAACTAGCCATCATGCATGACTAGAGTATATTGAGGTTTAGGATAAGTCCCCGGGCTCCTTTCCTCTGACTACTCTAAGTTGATATAAGTCCCCTGGAATTCACTTAGTTCCCTAGTCGAGCACTTTATGTCAAGATAGACTATCCCACAATCCACTAGAGATGTGAGTCCTCGATGCTTTCTTCTAGGTTGATATCACAAACTAGCACCTTGGTTGATGTGATTCTATGAGACTACCCGGTGGATACACCACTCTTGGGATGTGAGTCCCACACTTTCTCCTTGAGTTCACCCAATACCTATATATATTATCTTCCGGGTTTTGATAAAGTCCTTAGTGGCCTTCTCCCTGCACTCTATTTGGATCATATCCTTGAGACCCAATTTAAACATCATGTTACTTTATGAAGCCCTCCTTTCTAGTAGCACCCCTGTTGGAGAATTTGTTGGATGCATAGATTCTCCTTGGTTTAAATCTAAGATGTCTAAATATGTTTCTCAAGATGATCCCTCAAAAACTAACATGATCCATGATAAACAAATAAAACAAACAAACAAATTAATTCATTTATGATTAGGAATTCAATCCCTCAGTGGCCCCTTTCCCAAGTAGGCATTCTATCTTTAGCGTAATGCCAACAAAACTCCCTATAGGAATTTCCTAACTACTCTAGAGTAGATATAAGTCCCCGGGTTGGTACTCTCTTAATAGTCCCCATGTCGTTCAATCTTTGGTAAAGAGGTTACCCAGTCATTTCTCTTTAGAAGATGCAAGTACTGATTCTTTCTAGCATGACTCAATAGGTCAGTGACATGTTACCTTGCTAATATGTTGCCCCAATGGTCTTTTATTCAGAAAAGATGTGAGTCCTTGAGCTTTCTTCCCTGAATTAGCTACTGTAAATCAAAAGGCACCC
Organism: Cymbidium sinense; assembly: GCA_021442155.1. NCBI lineage: Eukaryota > Viridiplantae > Streptophyta > Magnoliopsida > Asparagales > Orchidaceae > Cymbidium > Cymbidium sinense. Next base: position 68,779,702 of record CM038221.1, on the reverse strand, counting down.
CTTTGGTTGGATAGTTCTCCTCTCATGGATTACCCTTTGGATTGGTAAATTCAAAGGTCACCACATCCTACTCAGCATCCATCACAACCAATGGGATCTATCAAATATAATCAAAAATGAAATTGACTTTTAACTATCTTTGAGTTGATTTATGTCCCACAGCGGCATTCACTCAATAGCCAGCCCTTGGTTGGGTTGACATGTTACCTTGCTAATATATTTCCCCAGTGGTCCTTTGTTCAGGAAGATGTGAGTCCCCATGCTTTCTTCCTTGAATTAACCATTGAAAACCAAAATGCACTCCTTTGGTTAGATAGTCCTACTATGTGGCCGGTAGACTACTCCCTTTGGATTGGTAAATTGAAAGTAGCCACCATCCCTACTCAGTCATCGCAAAACGATGGGATCCATCAAACATAAAAAAAAATTAAATCAACTTGACTATTGATGATTTAAGTCCCCAATGACATTCACTCAATAGTTGTGGGTTAACATATTACCTTGCTAATGTCACCCCTATCGATCTCATTGTGAAGTCTTTGAAAAGATGTGAGTCACTTTCTTCCTAATAACGGCAAACTAAAAGGTGCCCCTTTGGTTGATAGCCCTACTATGTGGTTAGTAGATTACTCCTTTGGATTGGTAAATCTAAGCTACATCAAAGCCAACATGGCCCCTACTCAGTGCGATCCAGTGCAAACCGATAGGGTCCGTCTCAAAATTCAAAATTTAAAAATCTGAAATAAATTCCTTCTAACCTTCCCAGTGGAGTAAAATTTGAAACAAATTCAACCTTCCTCTCTATTGGAGTCAAATTAAATAAACAAAACAAATCTAATCAACCTCCCTAGTGGAGTTAAATCAAATTAAACAAATCAAATCAATCCGCTTCTCCTCAGTGAGATTCAACTAAATCCAACCCAAACTTGCTCCCTCAGTGGAGAGTTCACATCTTCTATCCCCAGCGAATCCCAAATTCTAATCCCCCAACGGATTTAATAACCTCTTATCCTCAGTGGATCACTTGAATTTGCTCCCCTAGTGGAGAGTTCACATTTTCATCCCTAGTGGAGCACCAAATCATAAATCAACAAACCAAATCAATTTTCTCCCTAGCGAGGCATAAATTAAATCAAACCTTCATTCCCCAGTGGATGACTTGAACCTGCTTCCCTAGTGGAAGGTTCACATACACAATCTCTAGTGGATTCCTCCTTCATTATCTTATGTCTTTAACATGAGTAGAGTCATATTGCACTAAGCTTTTGATTCCTTCTACACCTTTGGTTTGGGAGTAAATCATTTTTGTTAATGCTTGTGATCATTGTTGTTGATCATCTTCACCAATATCATATGTATGCCTTGTCACCACACCACACCTATTGGGCACCCTTTGTTAACCTCACTTTGGAGTGAGCTTTCAACTTCTCCATCTTAGTCATTGGACTCCTTTAGACATTAAGAGTTCCTTAGTCTTAAGACACTTCTAGTGATTAGGTGAACACTTAACCTAACCCTAGAGACTTAGAAGAGATAGCCATAGGAATAGGTTATGCCTTAGGGGTGTTGGAAAAACTTGCCTACCCCATAGCTTAAACTAAATCCTTACTTCCTTTTTTCAAGTCAAACCTCAAATTCAAATCAAACTCAAATTTAAATCAACTTCAAACACAAATCAAATTCAAATCAAACTCAAAATCAATTCCAACTCAATTGATTTTCTCAAACCATCAAATCAATACCAAAATCCAAATCATGAATTAATTCTAAATGATTGAAACTCATGATCATTCTAAATCCAAAATCTTTCCTAAGCCTTTGATTTCATCTTATGGACTTAGCTCAAACCAAATCCAAATCAATTCAAACTCAAAAGATTTTCTCATAACCCATTTATATTCTTATTTATGAAATATAAATTCAAATAACCAAATCATTCAAAAACTCAAGCCCAAATCTAACCAAAACCAACCTAAGCTCTTTCAAGTCAAATTCTTGAACTTAGCCAAATCAAACTCAAATCAATCCAAACCTTTAGATTTTCTCTTCAAACAATCAATCCTTCAATCACAAACCAATTATAAACACAAACTTCAATCAACAAACCCAAATCAAACCCATGTTCATCCTTTGAACTTGAAATTGTTAAATGAATCAAAACCCATTTGACTCCAAATCACTTGCAAATAGATTTATATTTCAACCATAAGTCCATAAGTGAGTTCAACCAAACTTGAATCAAGCCTTGATCAAGCCAATTGACTCACTTAGACTCACTTGACCTAAAGCACCTTTTTGAGCCAAATTCTAATCCTACCCAAATTGGATTGAACTAAGCCCATCCAAGCCTCACATTGTGAGCAACAATCATCCTAAGATGATCAATCACTCAAATTTGGTCAAACTAAGTCAAATATAGCCTTTGACCAAGTCAACACTTAGCCCAAATGAAACCCAAACTAGCCAAAATCCACCATAGGCCAAATTGATTGAAACCATTGATCTAAATCAATCCATCATCAATGATTGAACATGATCAAGCCATCAAATGAGCCAACCTAGCCAAATTGGCCACTTGACCCAAGTTGACCTAAAAAGTCAAAATGGGTCAAATCTTGATCTGAGCCAAATTGATTGCAACCAAAGGGTCAAATTCATTCTAAATCACTTGTTGAACTTGGCCAAAGCTCTAATTAGCCAACTAGACTCAACCTAGCCCAATTGACCATGAACCCAACTTGACCTAAAAGGTCACATCAATTTGAAATCAAACAAAACCAAATTGATTGAAACCAAAGCTTGCAATACATTTCAAATGATCAATCAAGCCTAAACCAACCCATGGTCAAATAAGTCAAATTGGTCAACTTGACCCATTTGACCTAAATGAACCTAAATGAACCAAAATAAAATATATACCAAACCAATGATACTCATAGGCTCCAAATGTCCATTTGAACTTGACATAACCCATGGTTTGCCCCAATTTGACCAATTCAACCTAACCAATTTGACCCAACTTGACCTAAATGGGTCATTGAACCAATTCAAATTATGAACTCAAATTCTTGAAATTTGGCCCAACCCATTTTGAATCATTTCAAATCTCCAAATCAAAATCAAGGCCAAATGACCATTTTACCTTAGGTCAAAGGGTATCCAAATTCACTTAGAATTTGAATTCTTTCAAGGCCACTGACATTCTCCTAGTGGTCCACATGGACACCAAGGAGGGTGGTGAACATGACCCAATGGATTTGGGTCATCCATGACCCAACCCAAGGCCAAACTGACCCCTCTAATAGAAATTGACCACTTGAATCACCATATCACTCACCTAGCACATGGGCACTCACTCTCCTTCCCTCCACTACCTAAAACAACTCACATGGGATGTTAAACAACACAAAATGATCAACCAATTTTAGCAATTAAGCTAAAATGACAACTCAAATCATCATTCAAGGGGAGATATACTCCCCTCATTCCCACTCAAACCAAAGAACTAATTTCCTTCCAAGGAGATCAGAAGCTCAAGCATTCCTTCCAAGCTCCATTGATTTCTCCTTCTCAATTTTTCAAAGTCAAAATAGGAGGTATCAAATTCCAACTCAATTCTCCATCAAAATCAAATTAAACATGCACACCATCGTGGACTTTCGAGCAACCAAAGTTGTTTCCAAGTCTCCAAGCCATGAAAAGCCTCACCTTGATCAAGCATCACCATTGAAGGGCTTGGTCAACCAAGCCATCCACTTCAAATCAAGATCTAATAAGGCTTTATCTCTAGACAAAAGCTACCTCCTCCATTGGAAGCACCTGATAGCCTCATGAGGTATTGCTCAAAATCTTCAAGAAAAAAATAGCTTGGTCCTACTTGAAAAAAGTGTCATCCCTTGAGATCTTGACTATTGGATGTGCATCCCCCCTTCTTTGAAGGTGTGGAATCATTTTGATCCCAATTTGAGCTTGGGTAAGCTCGAATTGAATAGGGAGAGACGAACGGTATTCGTCTCTCATTGAGGGGAGATGGATCACATTCATTCCACATGATTGGATGACCACATGATCATGATGCCCATATCCATTTAAGCTAAATTATATTATCCACCAATCTTATGATCCCGGAGAAAGCACGCCCATCAACCGCATTTAGAATGTGATAAATTAAATAACATCCCTTCGCCATGGAAAGCCGTGTTACCACGTGAGATTAGAGGTTAATTAGTAATTATCATTTTAATCTAAAACTTTCAAAATATAACTAATTATGTAAAAAATCCAAAAAAATACAAACTAAAGTTCATTTTAAAGATAATTTAGAAGAATAATATAAAAATTTAAATTAATTAAGAATAGTGATTTTAACTCAATTTTTTATTGGAAATATAATTAATTAATTACTTAATTACTCAGAATTAATTCTAAACTTCCTAAGGTTGAGGTGAGATGATCCTTTCATGATTTTTGGAATTAATCATTGAATTAGGGAATTGCTTGATTAACCCTAATGACTTTTTAATTAATAAATGATTAATTAACCTATTAAATAAGAAATTCACAACCTTGCTAATTATCATGAAATAGTGAACGAACTTAGGGAATGATATTAGGATTTCTTTTCCTATCTTTTCACCTAAGTTTATTTTACTTGGATAAACACTTAATTATTTTGCAAATTAATTAATGACTTAACCACTTCATTAATTAGATCAATTAATCAAATTTAAAAACCAAATCATTCCAACTCAATCACTTAATCTTGCGTAGATTCTTAGGTGTTCAATACCTAAGAGATTTCAAAGAAAATTATAATCAAACTACATGTGTAAGATGATTATGAAAGTACTTAATTAAGTACTTTAGCTTAATTAATCAATAATTATGAGCCAATTGCATTAGGTAATTTCTTTTGCATTGTGATTTAAATTCCATGTATATCATATGTTGGCTCATAATTACTTGAATAATTATATTAAAGTGGTATAGGGGTAATTAATGGATTTAATTCACACCTTAACCTAAATAAAATATAAAATTCAACCTAATTGTTCTAAATTAAACTAAACCAATTCATACATGGGAGAAATAGATTAAGACCAGCAAACCCTTCTTATATTTCTTAAGTCAAATCAAATCTAAAAATAAAAATCTCTTTAAAGAATTTTGATTCATTTTAAATAATCCCATTTTATATGATTGTCCTTAGGAAGTTAATTAGGGAATGAAGTCATGCTTACATCCCTTTATTTCTTTCCAAGCATGTTAAATATTGTTTGCCATATGATTCATTTCTTTTGAAAAATCAAATAAATAAAATGTTTCCTTTATGTCAAATTTTGTTGGCTAAAGTTAAGAATTTGAGTATATCACTATTAAACTAAAATTACTTTCAAAACCTATAAATCAAAGATTAAGAATGAAGTGATGCTACTTATAAGTACTTATAAGCTTGCATGTGACTATAGCATAAGATGTGTATTATGTTATTTGCTTCTCTTCTCTTAACATAATCTTTTGCATGATTATTTATCCATTTGTTTCTTTTTGTACATTTACATGTATTTAAGAAAAGTTATATTAGTCAGACATCCTGTGAAGACTTTAAGTAGCCCTTGTCTTGTACGCCTTAGTGAAAAATAATGGTGTCATTCACATATCTTTTACATATGGATGTGCATTTGATTAATGATAAATATTTTCTACATAATAAAGACATGCACATGTTGAATATCCAAATTTTCAAATCATACTCTTAGCATTCATTATCATAAAGCTAAAATTTGCATGCATGTATAGCTATACTAGGATTATTCATATGCATGGTATACATGATGGAAGAAAAAATGGATGTGTTATGTGATAGTAATTCACTAACTAATCTAAGAAGTCTTTCTTGAATAGCACTATGAGAGTAAATCTAAACTTAAGATTAATAAAAATACATAATAAAACATTGACAAAAGGAAATCATTAATGAATCTACTTTAAAAATACTTTAAGGTAGGGATAAAAGAGAGTTCTCCTTTCTTTCTTCTCTTCACAATATTTAGTAATTAAGTGTAGGTTCATTCAAACCAATTCAAATCATTAACTAAAAATTAACAAATCAACCAAATCACTTGAAATGAAACCACCCCTTAAATTGAATCTTTCACAGTTAAAAAATTCTAACCTTAAAGCCTAGCTAAGACATGCCATAAAACTTTAAATAGCACACACATTAGGCTAAGTCACCATTTCTAACTCTATGTTAGACTGTTGTATGGTTTGATACCTAATTTTTCTTTGTAATATAATATTTTTAGACTGAATGTATGTGCAAATGATGTTTATCTAGTCTAATCATATTCTAGGGATTGTGCTTAAGGTGCACTGTAATAAAAATATAAATACTTTTACTGTACAAATTGCTTATACCCCTAAGCATAATCTAAACTCAAACATGTGGGCTTGGTTATCCATGTCTGGGGTACTAAGTCCAAATTATTCATATAACTGCTTGTGTTGTGTGGTATGTTTAACTAACATTTATTTTGCAAGTTTAGTTAGGTTTACCTTTCCCATTTTCATATAAATTTTATAATTAAGATTTAGAATGAATGTTATGGGAGATTAGGATGAACATTGGTCATAAGACCAAGTCTTATGCACCATATGATGCCTTTGGAGCAATCACATTTCAACCAAGCTAAAAAGAAGAAAGAAAAGAAGCAAATAAAAAGAATGAAGAATGAAGAATGATGACTCCCATAACATGAATTCCTTTAAATTATAATTATTCATTTGTAATCCAGGTTGTATAAGGGTAGAGTTACTTTTTTTTTGAGTAAAACTACATCGTCCTCTTATTCTTTTATACCAATTTTATAAATTGATTGATGTTTTGTTTATGATTGCAATTAAGATGGCATTTTTTTCTAGTTTCATTATTGATGAATGGTGGATATTAGTAGAGAAAAATAAATTTTCTATCTAATTAATTAACTCAAAATTAAATTAAATAACTCATAACCTCACCTAAAGACTAGGACATAAATCAAGACAATAAAAAATTTAGTAACCCCTATTTAAATATTGTATCCACAAAATCATATTGCTCATTGCTAATGGAGGGCTTCCACCTTGCTAGAGAAAATGGCTTGACCTTTGAGAGCCATGGTGGAAACATACTTCCTTCTTTTGATTTTGGCCTATAACCAATCTCATGCATTAGTATATGAAATATAGCTAAATAAAATATCCAAAATGCAAAATAAAACTTAACAAAATTTGCATTAGATTAAATAATTATTCATGCCCTTCATGATCTAGTCTCTTAGAGAGTGAGTTTAAGGACTTAGTCTACATTCTAAACAAACAATGACTATATCTTACATGTATTTAAAATTGTAGGAAGACTTGGTTCACACCCCATTATAACCAAATGTGTGATTTATCCTTGTGGAGGTAAATCATAATTATTTTCCTTAGATTTAGGTGCTTTGGCCCTCCCAAAGCTCCTAGATTTGGATCTGAGGCTTACAAGCATAAATCCTCACATCTTGCATTTCTACAATCTTGTATTATGGAATTGTAAGCAAATTTTTTAATAAAAATTCAACCCAAACATATAATTCCCTCAATTTAAAATATAAAGCCCAACCATGATAGTTTGGGGATACAAGGTTTCCATCATGAGCATCCCCTACTCATCTCCTTTTCAAAATAACATTTCTTTTCCTCAAATCTTACTTGATTTTTTAAAAAAATAACCAATTGATTGATTGTCCAATCTTTGAAATCTTTGGAGACAATGATCATTTACCTTAATCAGAGTATTCCAAGGAATATAATTCTTAGGATGTAATTAACTATGTAAGACTTAGTTAAGTATCATCAATACTCTTGAGTTTACCATTCAATTTGGTCTTAAATTTCCTTCATGTAGAACCAAGAAGCACCCCTAAACTTGTCCAAGGACCAATTGTGTAGAAAATTCCTATATAAAGTCGCCTTCTAAATATGTTGGAGAAATGAAGAGACAACACCCTATAAAAAATTCATAAAGATGTCAGATCCAATGTACTTATTGGATCGTCATCAAGGTATATTGTACTATCTCATAGAAGTCACTACCTTTAATGGAACCAATCACCTCAATGGACTAAGGACATTTGCATATATGATTTTTCCCTACTTTAAGTAAAGCAGATTTATTCTAAATCGTTTGTTTCTACAGGCAAGCCCCATAATTACATCAAGGGATGAGATCCAGAAAACTCTTGATTAAGGTAAATGATCATTGTCTCAAGATTTCAATAGGAAAGGACTAATCTAATTTAAGATCAAATGAGATTGATCAAAAGAGAGATTATTATCAAAGCCAAAATGGGAGATAAGTAGATGCTTGCTAGACCTAGCGAGCATCTACTATCCTAAGTTGGACTTACATTTTAAATTGATTTAATTTGTTTGAGTTAAATTTTCATTAGAATTTTGACTTAGGATTCCTTAACACAATATTAAGAAAATGAAGAGGTGAGAATTATGCTTATACAAAAGGGAAAAAAGTAATCAAAACTTAAATCTAGGGAGCATGATAAGCACAACCTAAATCTAAGGTGAAAATGTCTAACTGGTTTGCCTCCACAAGAGAGACAAACCAACTGGACTTATAATGCTCACCAACTAACTCATGATTTTAAATACATAGGCAAGTCTTTATGCTTATGCAAGATAGGGCTATTTTATTTAGAAAGAGATTAAGTCCTTAAACTCACTCCCTAAATAGACTAGATCATGTAAAGGGATATTCTTCAAATGACCTAATTCTAATGCATTTTAAATTTCATTTTATTTCTATTTTTGGACAATCATTTTGACTTAAACTAATAGGATTTTTATGACTAATGCATGAGAAATTAGATTGTTGGCCAAATCCAGCGAGAAGGGAGGATGTGACTTTCCACCACAGCCCTCAAAGGTCAAGCTGGGTTCTCTGGAAAAGGTAGTAGCCCTCCAATCAAGAGTGAAATAAGATGCATTTGTGCATGATATTATAAAGAAATGCACATCCAACTAATGGGTTGCTAATTCTTTTATCTTGATTTTAATCTCAAGCTTTAGGTGAGGTTATGAGTTGTTTAATTTTAATTTGAATTGTTAAGTTGGGTAAAATATTTATTTTTCCCTAAAGAGCCTAATCCACATCCAGACCATACATAAATCAAGGAAGAAACTAGAAAAATCATGCCACTTAATGCAAAAGCTAAACAAATCATCAATAAATTTATAAAGATAATGCAAAAGAATAAATTATCATGTGATGCACCATCGACAAACCCAAAATATGTGGGTAGAAGCTTGCTCTTATACAACTTGGATTAAAAATGAATATTACAATTAAGTAAAGGAATTCATTGTTATGGGGGTCTTTAAGCTTTATTCTTCTTTCTTCTTTCTTCTTTCTTTCTTCTTCTTATTTCTTCTTTTGATCCTTTGGTTCCTCTTTTAGATGGTTGGAAGGTGGATGCTCCAAGGTGCACATTTGACATAAAGTAAACAATTTTCATTTTAAAATTTGAAACATGAAATTATGAATGCATGAATCACTTGACATACAACTTAACATGTTGGGAAAGATCCAAAGCAATGAAATCATATAAACAAACTCACTTTACTTAAATCCTAAAGACATTCTTAAGGAATAAGAAAATTCAGAATAAATCAAAGTGAATTTCAAAATGATTTTTGTTTGGTTTAAAATTTTATTTAATTTTGAAAAGGTGAGATGAGTTTGCTGTTCCTAACCCATTCCCACATGTGTTTTGTATTTTATTTTTTATAATTAGATCCATTTTAAGTGTTGATTAGTTAAGTGTAATTAAGTGGCTTAATTAACCCTTACCTACACCACTTTAAAAATTAACTAAGTAATTATGAGCCAATGAGATGACATAAACCCACAAGAAATTTAAATTTATAATGCACCTAATAATGAAAGGCCTAATGCAATTTGGCTCACAATTAAAAGTTAATTAAGCTAAGGGGTTTAGCTTAAGTACTTTTAAAACACCTTTCATACATTTGAAAGGGTTTTAATTTCTTTAATTAGACTTAGGCTATTAAACACCAAGCATCTACCCAAGGTAGATTAATTAACTTTAGAATTTTGAAAATTTTTTAAAATAATTAATGAATTAACCCTTAATTAAGAGGAGATTAAGGAGAGAAGAGGGGGTTTAGGGAATAGCTTAGGGAAAATGCCCCAAAAATTATTCCATAAATCTCTGACTTGTTGGATTTGACCTTAATCAACCCTAATCATAGGGTAAACCCACTAATCACATCTTAATTACCCTTAATTGCATGAAAGAGTAATTAGGGAAATGAAATAGCAATTTCCCAATTAGCCCTCAATAAATATCTCAAGAAAATTAGGGGATGGAGGTCATCCCCTAAAATGAACCCTAAAGAGATTAATTGACCTAATTAAAGGATAATTAGTTAATTAAGATTCCCAAAGAACCCAAATTCAGAGAAAAGAGTAATTCAAAATTATTGAAAATATTTTTAAAATATTCTAGATAAAATTATCTTTCCATAGAATTTTTCCTTTTATTTTCTAATTTTTTTATGAAGAGTTATGAATTTTAGATGTTCTATGGATTAATTAGGAATTAATTAGGTATTTAACTAATCCCTACTTAATCCTCAGCTCATGGCATGCATGGTGCGACGACGCTTTACATGTGCCATGAGGGTGACTTAAACGCCATCAAATGGTGACACGCAATATCTACATAGATCAAAGATCGATGACTAAGGATTCACCCATTTTAAAGGAAATATACAAACATGATAAATAATCTCGTCACCCATCTAAAATGCAGGATGGATCGAGATGAGCCAAGTTCTTCCTCTTGATCAATGAGACCGCCCATGATCAAGGGAATCCAAGCCGATCTAGCTTGGAATCACAAAATTCAACCCACACCATCTAAGCAATAGAAGCTAATCCAATGGTGGATTTCATGCATGAATTCTTTCACAAAGGACCAACCCCTCTAAGTGGTTAAAAAATTTCCATACCTCAGGAGGTGATCAGATCGAATGAGGTAGCTTCTGTGGAGACAAGCCCTAAATTCCTAGGCTCAGATTGAGGATTGGGAAATGGACCAACCTCCTTGCTTTGGCTTTGATTGAATTGATCCTCTCTTTGCTATGGGAACCAATGTGAGCTTGAGTAAGCTGATTGGTCCTAGGAGTGTAAAGGAATTTCAAGGAAATCAAGTGTAGAGAAGTTAGCAATCACCCACCTCCCTATTTTGCATTAAAAAAACCAAGAAGGAAGAATTCAATCTCTAAGACCTGCTAATGCTCATGATTGCTGAGTTCCTTTCAATCGAAAGTGAGTGAATTAAAAAATTTGAATTAGGGGAGTATATCTCATGAATCGGATGACAACCATTCCTTGCCATTTTGATCCAATTGATCCAAGGAGGAGGTTGTTTGAGGGTAATGTGCACATGGTCGTTTGATGAATGGATTGCCTTCCCATGTTAAATTGAGCTGAGGGAATTTGAAACTCAATTTCAAGCTATGTGGTGGTTTGGTCTATGGGCCAAATGGGCTCAAAACCCATTGGTTGCACCACTCATCACTAAGTCCCTTGAGCTTTTAGGAAAGCCTCAAGTGATTGTGAAGAGGGTATGACCAAAATACCATGGCTAGGCCAAAATTTGTTCTATGGCCTGGGGGTAAAATGGTACTATTTTCCACTTGGCATGTTGGTATGTGGAGAAACTAGGTTTGGCCAAGTTTCATTGGATTTGGAATCCATTTGATAGGTTTGGCTCATGTTGACCCATTTAGGTCAAAATGGGTCAACTTGGGTCAAGTTGACCAATAGGTCAAATTAGGTCAAACCAAGGGTTGGGTCACGTTCATATGACCATTTGAAATGTTTTGTGCCTTTGGTTTGGTTCAATTTGGATTAGATTTGGTTTTGGCTCACATGACTTCATTTAGGTCAAATGGGTCAAGTTGACCTATTTGACCCATTTGACCTATTTGAGGTAGGTCAAGGGTAGTTTTAGGTTTGTTAGTCATATGGAGGATTGGTATCTTTGTTTCCAATCAATTTGGGTTAAATTCATTTGGCTCAACATGACCCTTGGTCATGTTGGTCAAGGTCAATTTGCTAGGTTAGGTCTAGTTGGCCAATTGAGGCTTTGGTCAAGTTCCACAAGTGATTTGGGATGAACTTGATCCATTGGTTTCAATAAATTTGGCTTAGATCAAGTTTGACACATTTTGACCCTTTAGGTTAAAATGGGTCAACTTGGGTCAAGTGGGCCAATTAATAGGTTAGGCTCAAATGTTTGGTCAAGTTCAAACATAAGTCGAGTGAACTTAGATCAATGGTTTCAATCAATTTGGCCTATGGTGGATTTTGACTAAAGGTTTTATTTTAGGTTATGTGTTGACTTGTCAACAAGGTTTGACTGATTTGACCCAATTTGATTGATTAATCATCCCATGATGATTGTTGATCATGATGAGAGGATATATGAGTTTGGTTCAATCCAATTTGGTTAGGATCAAAAGTTGGCTCATAGGTACTTTAGGTCACTTTGGGTCAAGTGAGCCTAAGTGGGTCAAATGGTTTGGTCAAAGCTTGATTTGAAGTTGATTGATCTTGTATAATTTATGATTGAAATATAACCATTTACATGAGTTTGAAATCAAATGATTTTGATCCATTTGAAAATTTCATATTCAAAGAAAGAATTTAAAGGAAGAATTTTTGATTGAATTAATTTTGATTGTTTGATTGATTTGATTTATATATGAACTCATGATTGTATTGATTGAATATGAGAGAAAATCAAGAGTTTGGTTTGATTTAAAAATTGATTTGGCTAAGTTCAAGATTTTGATTTAAGGTTTAGATTTGATTTTGATTGATTTGATTTAATTTTGATGGTTTTGATTGAATTTATATTTCATTTATATATATGTGAATATAAATGAGAATATAAAGAGAAAATTTCAAGGATTTGATGTGGTTAAATGTGATTTAAGTTTAATGAAAGGGAATTAAAGGATTTAAGAATTTTCAAATTGATTTAATTTTGAATTGATTTGATTGATTTATATTTATATTTCATTTATATATGAGAATATAAATGAGAATACAAATAAGTTTTGAGAAAATCTCATGTGTTTGAATAGGTTTGATCAAAGTTTAGGTTAAATCCTTAATGGAAAATTAAGGGATTTCGGAATTGGGATTTTAAATTTGGAATTTGATTTGATTTGATTGAGTTAAATATTTACATTTATATATATGTGAATATAAATGTGAATATAAATGGATCATGAGAAAATCTCAAAGATTTGAATATGTTTGAAACATAGTTTTGGCTAAGTCATTAAGAAAGGGTTAAGAACTTAGGAAATTTCCAAGAACCAGACATATTGGTATTTTTGACAAATGATCAACAACAGAATGATCACAAGAACAGAAATAATCTATAACCCAAGGAAAAGAAAGAATCTGAGCTTAGTGCAATGTGGCTCTACTTATGTCCATAAAGAGAGGAAGAATTAGGGATAGTGTGAACCTTCCACTGGAAGCAGTTCAAGTCATCCACAAGGGGATGAAAGGTTTGATTTGATTTGAATCTCACTAGGGAGATCCCTGGAGAGGTTGAATTTATTTTAATTTTTTATTAGGTTTGAATTTTGATGAACCCTATTGTTTGCAATGGGTTGACCGAATAGAGCCATGGAGGCTAAAACCTAATATTTACCTAATCCAAAGGGGTAGTCTACTAATACATAGACTATAAACCAAAGGGATGGTATAAGAATTGTACTAGGAAGAAAGCATATTATACATCTTCCAAAGTAAGGACTGGGTAATCTATAAGAACATTGAACCAACCTAGGGACTATTGAGTGAATGCCACTGGGGACTTAGATCAACTAGTCAAAGATTGATTTCATTTTTCAAATTTTTTTGTTGTTTTAATTATGATGGATCCCATAGTGAAGCACGAGGCCATGGAAGCTAGACCTAACTCAATTTATCAATTCAAAGGGAGTAGTCTACCAACCACAAGGTAGACTATCCAACCAAGGAGAAATGCCTTTATAATGGTCAAGTCTTAAGAAGAAAATATGGGGACTCATATCTTCTAGAGACAAGAAACCACTGATTACTTTGGCAATAAATCAAACCCACCTAGTCGACTATTGAGTGAATGCCACTGGGGGACTTAGATCAACTCAAAGATAGTCAAAAGATTAATTTTCATTTTTTATTTATTTTGGTGGGTTTTATTGTTTGATGGATCACTAAGAAGCTTATAGAAGCCTAGACCTATCTCGATTTATAAACAAAGGGAGTAGCTACCGATGGGAGAGAACTATCCACCAAAGGAGTGCCTTCGGTTTGCAATGATCAATTGAAGGAAGAAAGCTGGACTCACATCTTCCACTAGAAAAGAACACATGATCGGTTGCTTTGGGCAAAAATCAACCGACCTTCGCTTATATGATACAATCATGCTAGAAAGAATGTCATGGTCTTATATCTTTCAAAGGGATTGAGGTAACGGTGGAAAATAGATTGAACCGACCTAAGGAGACTGTGAGTGAGTACCACTGGGATTTATCTCAACTCGTAGTCGCAATTAAAAATGTATTGAACCCAACCTAAGGGTGACTGCGGAGTGAGTACCCACTGGGATTTATCTCAACCTGCAGTAGTTTTCCTATTCTACCACACCGCCTAAAGATAGATGCCTACTTGGGAGAAGGGGCCCTTGGGGCTTAAAAATTCTAATCCACAAGCAAATTAATTTTGTTTTTTTTTTATTGTTTGTTTATTTTATCGGACCCTGTTAGTTTGGGGATCAAATTGAGAAGAGCTTATATCTCAAAATTCAGGGGTAAAGGTCTAAATGGGTCGCAAAGGACTATCCAAATAAAGTGCCCACAGAGGATGGGGCCGCTAAGGGCTTAATCCAACACCCTAGAGAAGATGACATGGCTACATATATTCCAATAGTATTCGTGTCCAACTCAAGGAGAAAGCGGGACTCATATCCGCCAAGAGTGGTGTACTCACCGGGTGAGTCAGTCATCATAGAACATCAACCAACCTAAGGTGCCGCTTCAAAAACAATTAGCCTAGAAGAAAGCTCGTGGACTCACATCCTCCTATACAACATTGTCGGATAGTCTATCTTCACCAATGTTCGACCTAGGGCTACTCACCGAAAGTGAATGCCACTGGGGACTTATCAACTCAAAAGTAGTTAAGAGGAAAGGAGCCTCTGGGGGACTTATCCTAAACCTCCAATATACTCAACCTAGTTACAACATGATGGCTAGTTCAAGAAGAAAGCATGGGGACTCACATCTTCTTAAAAAAAAGTCAATATGAGGTAGCTTACTAAAGGAAGACTACCATACTAACAAGGTGCTCATTGGTTTGTAATGATCAAGTTAGAAGAAAGCTGAGACTCACATCTTCCAAAATAATGACCATCTGGGTGACATACTGAGGTAGCATGTAGACCGACCTAGAGGCCTAATGAGTGAGTGCCACATGAGGCTTCCCACATCAAAATAGCTCAAGACAAAAGATTTGTTTATTTGTGCATGTGTTAAAAGGAATAGGATGCCTCTGGGGACTCTTACACCTACCTTAAACACATGGGAATTATGAAATGATGCCATGATGGCAACAAGATTCCCACTAAGAAAGGATGTCGCAGTTCTCTCACACCTATCTTAGTTATGCTAATCAAAATAGGATGCCTCTGTTCTCTTACACCTATTCTAATAGCATCGAGATTGTGTTTGTGTTGTGAAAGAGGGATAGATGCCACTGGGGACTCTACACCTACCCTAAACACGTCATGGATTCACAAGACAAGCAAACAACACTTTGAAAGAAGAGAAGATTTGATGAATGGAATTGATTTTGTTCTTTTATTAATGATTATTTTCAAACATGATTTATTTCATGGGTAATATTTCTTTAGATAGAGCCCATTAATTGGAAGCATCGTGTTCCCTTTACAATCAATAAGTCGATAAGATCCTCCTTGGTAGCTCTATGACATAGGGCCTTCTGGGTTCAAACTTGCCTCCCATCTTTTGATGCAACAATTGGTCTCCTTAGACTAACACAAGTTCTCCTACAAAAGACCTAGGGCTGGACCACTTGTTGTGAGCTTGAATCATTTTGGCCTTGTACAACTCGAGGTTCTGCACTCAACTCTCCTCCAAACCTTCAAGCTCTTCTAACCTCAACTTTGCATTCTGCTTGTAGTGATCTTGTTACCCAATGCTATCCTTAGTGATGGGAGTTGAACTTCTAAGAATGGCTTCACTACACACAAAGAAAATGGGGAGTTGGAGTTTGGTATGTGGTCAAAGAACAAAAAGCTCAAACTAACGTTCATTCCACTATCATTTGTTATCATCAAGAGTCTTCTATCTGGATGAGAGTTTTGTTGAATGCTTCTGCTAAGCCATTAGCTCTGGGGTAGTAGATGGTGGAGTATCTCCAATCTATACCATGTATTCTAGCAAAGCTGTTGATCTTCGTGCTTTTGAATGAAGTACCATTATTGGATATAATTCATCGAAGCACCCCTAACCTATATATGATATGGTTCCTAAAAAATTGAAGCACATGGTGAGCTGTGACTTCTCTGAGTGGGATGGCTTCCGCCCACTTGGAAAAGTAGTCGGTAGCAGCTAAGATGAATCGATGCCCTTGGAAGAAGGAGGATCAATCAGACCTACAATGTCGGTACCCCAACACTCAAATGGCCATGAAGCCAAAGTAGGGTGTAGAATGTTGGGTGGTTGGTGGAGGACCACACGTGTACCTGACACTGATGGCATCTCCTAGCTACATCCATGCAATCTATGATCATAGAAGGCCAGTAGTATCCAAGTCTTTTAATCTTTGACTTCATCTTCAGACCAGACTGATGTACTCCACATAGACCTAAATGTACCTTATAATGTCATGGGCTTCATGTTTGTCTAAACAACATAACCACATTTGGTCAAAGGACCGATGGTATAGGGTGCCATTAACAAGAGCGTAGGAGAGAGCTCTCTGTTTCATCTGATGGGCTTGTGATTTCTCCTAAGGTAGTTTGCTGGTGTTCAAGTAATCTATGAATGGTTGCCTCCAATCTAGCTCCTTGTCCATTTTGGCAATGAAACCTCCTTCAAGAGAAAGTCTCTCGATGAGTTCAACATCAAGGGATAGACTTGTATTTTGGACCCTTATTGAAATGGACTCATTCCTGACATGCCAACTCTTGGCAAGTTTGGCCAAGGCATCTACTACTACTTTACCTAGAACCTTGTAGATAACTGGGAATGGGCCACAACTTCATGGTATACTTGTAGTAATGATGAAGCTTGGGCTTGAGGACCCAGTAGGACCACAATCCGTTGATGACCAACCGAGAATCCCCAAAGATGTTGATGCTCTGACACAAGGATGATGGCTAACTCCAAACAATCAAAGCCTCATACTCAACTTGATTGGTGAAGGGTTGGAAAGATAGTATGATAATCTCATCACATTACGGCTTTGAGTTAGAAGAACTATTCCTACCATTTCTGGGAGAATAGATCATGGTGCTTCACCTTTAAGAAAAGAAGCAGCACCATCAAAATACATCTCCCATGTCGGCCTCCCTAAGTTCATGATTTGTTCATCAGGGAGATCATCACTAAGCGGAGAATCAAAGTGGGTGTGCCGCTAAGAAATCGCTAGTCCACTTTTACGCACAGGAGGTACAAATGTGATATCAAACTATGAGAGTATCATGGACCAATGAGCCATCCAAATGTTGGTCGTGTCATGAGGTATTGTAGTGGATTGTTCTGAGATCAAGTTCATTTGTAAAAGATCAAAAGCTGTGTTTTCAATAGGTGGATAGTTTTCGAGAATCGACGATGGCGAGGTAGAGAGCGCCTTTCCTTCATTATTTGGCCCAATAGAGCACCGAGAGAGTCATCCAATGTAGCAAAGGATCAATGGCTGCCCGGATAGAAGAACAAGGCTTCACCAAGTATTCTTTGATGTCTTCAATGCATTATTACACTTGTCATCCCACTTGAACTTGGCATCCTTTTGACAAGTGAGAATGGTTTGCATCTCCCCGATAGTTTGAGATAAAGCATCTTAGATATACCGCCTTTGAAAGGATCTGAGTTGAGTTAAACTCTTAAGGTGGCATTTCTAAGATAGCTTTGAATCTTTTCAGATCTATTTATATTGGTGTCAACAACAAACCCAAGGAATTTCCTTGAAGCTACAATGCACACTTCGGGATTCATTTTGAGGTTATATTATCTTAACCATTCAAAACTACTCTCAAGTCAAAGAGGTGGTCTTTTTTCTACTACTAGATCATCAACATAGCACTCAATCGATGGATGAGTTCATTGAAGATCCATGTCATTATGTAGCACCAAGATTTTAAGGTCAAGGCATGACCCTATAATAGAAGATTTTCGGGGTTTGAAAAGTGTTTCTTTCATCTTCAAGAGACATCTTGATTTTGATTATAGAAGATGATCCATCCATGAAAGAAGACATGAGATGAGGCAATGTCCACCATTAATTTGTATAGGAAGAGGAAACTCATCCTTAGGACATGCCTTATTTAAGTCCCTAAAATTGATGCAAATGTGAATTTGGCCATTCTTCTTCTTAACTGGATGACACTAGCTAACTAGGATATTTTTCTTCCTGATGAAACCAAAGATCGATCAATTTCTTGACTTCAAAAATGACTTGTTGTTCAATTTCTAATCATGCCTAGGAGCTTGCTTAATGTGGGTAACGTTAGGTCTATTGCTAGCTTGTGGACGCCATGTAGATAATATAGGCATTTCTTCATAACTCCATGTAAGCGTCTTTAAACTCCAATAGCCTAACTAAGTCATTGGTTTCTTCTTCATTCAATAATGAATGTATGTCGCAAGGATTTTCTTCATCCGGTTGATTTCTTTAGCTTGTCGATTGAATGAATCTCCTCTTCAAATTTTGGTTCTCTTTGACTTGGAGATCATCTGATCATCAAAAGTTTCTAAACACACATTCTCATAAGAGTTGGGGATGTGAGAAGAACCTATCGATTCCAAATGGTTGGTAATAACTAGCAATAATCTTCATCATTGACCGACCCACTATCAATCCTAGTCCTTTTTGATGCTTCCTTATTGTTCCATAGCTTTTTTGAAGTATGACATGCTTGGACCATGTGTGAGGAACTAAACCTTTGTATAAGATTTTGAACACAAGGTGAGTAAAATTCAAAAGGTAATTCCATTAATTCTTTAAAAGTATCTTCCTCAAGTCCTACATCAAGGACTTGAGGATGATGAACCCAAAAAAGAACCTCTTCATGTCATGAAGACTTAGGGACTTAACTACTAAACCTTCAACTTTCTAGATGTAAGTGAGGTAAGAGCTAAGGTTCCCAACGCTGCCAAATAGTTTCACATAAACCATTCAATACTTTGCTTTGCTTGGAGGCTGGTCTTCATCTCCGGCTGATCAAAAGTCACCTCCAATGGAACTAGAGAGGGTTGGTTGGTATACTAATCACATTAGACTCATCCGAGCTGGATTCCAAGTCTATGTGAATAGTAGGGTACTCCTATGAACTGAACATGCCTCTATTGGTAAGGCCAACTAGGGGTCTCCCACCGAATTGCCTCTATTTTGCCTCCTCTAGTGGAGGTTGAGCCATTCTACCCACATGTCCATATGATGGAATGAGGTGTGGAATGTGATATGTGATCTATTTCTTCTTCAATTCCCTTGCTCACTTGGACTTTCTTTTCTTTTCATTTTCTTTTATCTTTTCTTTTGCTTCATTTTCTTTTTTCTTTTATTTTTTCATTTGAATTTTGTCCAAGTTCATGAGAAAGGGTGTTTTGAGAAGATAGTAGGTTGCATCCTCATAAATCTCAACCTCTCTAACTAAAAATGGCTTTTCATCCCCATTGACATGGTATTCAATTCCATCTTTTCTGAACTTGATGCATTGATGAAGGGAGGATGGAACGATCTTATTCTAATGTATCCAAGGCCTACCAAGCAAAGTAGTGAATGAAGTATTCAAATCAATGATGTAGAACTTTGTCTTCCGCCACCCATCTCCAATGGTAACACTAGAACCTAACCGCTCACCTTGATCATTGAATCCTCTCAACATCATCCTATCTCCTGAGTGTAGATGTCAATCTTCAAATAGGGGTCTTTAGACTCATAATGTTTAATGATGCACCTAAATCCATGAGAACCCTAGTGAGTTTGAACCCATCCATTATAATGGAGGACTTGTGCTCCAAGTCCCTAGAGAAGGTCTTCATCTATGAAGGTGATCCTTGGGCTTCTTTTGCATAATGTGCTTCCTCACCTATAGGTAGCTAAGCATATTTCGATCAAGGAGGCCTTGATTAGTGATTCCCTCATCTCTTTGGATAAGACAAGGGCATCATATATGCTTAGCTTAGATGGCAACTTTCTTAGATGAGAAAGGATGTTGTAGTCCACCTTTCTATCTTCCACAAGCATATCCAAGGGTGGAGCATCATGGAAGGGCTTCTCGATTCGCATCAATGACTTATTTTCCCTATCTTGAGGTGTTCCTAGAGGTAGAACCTCACCACAGGGTTGACTGCAATCTTTGAGGCAAGGTGGCAAGTTCTACCACACTTGCTCACCTACATCTTCTCTATGGGACTCTCAAATGGATGATTCCAAGTCTATCTCAAGAGGTGAACCCATAGTTCGTGAGTTGGAAAGTCCAACTCAATCAAAAGAGGAAGATCAATTATTATAGTTAATTAGACTTGAAGTTATTATTAGAATAAGAAGACAACTCATTAGAAGAGACACATATGTAATTCAAACTAGCTTTATTCTTCAATTTTGGAATTATTTGGAGGTAAAGAAAGTTAGTAAGAGGAGTAAGGATTTGATGCCCTTATCCTGATACAAGAGTTCTACTAGTAAGAAATAGAAGCTTAAATGGAAGAACACCGTGGAAGAAATCAAGGTGGAGGTTGGACATGGTCGTATGCTAAGGGGCTATCCCGCCGACATGTCAGAAGCTCCCACTTTCCTAGAGTTGGCATTGGCAACTTGCAAACCTTCCTTGGTGTTGGAGGTTTGAGCTAACTTAGGAACCTGCAAGGAAAGCTTCTTGATCTTCTGAATTATTTTCTTAGAGGTTTTAGATAAAGAGATGTCCCAACCCTCTTGGTTTTGGTAGATCATGTATCCCCAAGGATTACCTAATGGAACTGGAAGTTCCACAAGGTATTCCTTTGGGATAACTACATCTTGAAACTATGTTCAAGCCAATCCTTGAATGTAAAGCAATCCTCCAAAATGTGGCCTAGCATATGGTAAGGGCAAAAGTTTGGATCATGACTTTGCTACTTCCTCCGGTCCTAGGCAGTAGCTAAAATCAAGTTTCTTTAAGAGATTCTTAAAGATTTTCTACCTCTCCTCTTAAAAGAATAAGGTTTGTTTAACTTATCTAAAGAGTGGTGGACCATACCACCGGCAATGGGTATGCACCGGTGGTGGTATGGTCGAGGCGTGTGGTTGGTGGAGGCTGGAGGCCTATGGCTACCTCGGTGGTGGCAAAGGAGGTGGAGGCACCGAGGTCATGGTCTCTGACCGATCTCTAGTCGGTCGCTTCCCTGTCAACCGCCGCTACTACTCCAAGCTTCTTGTCATAAACCTGGTTTTGCTTAGAAACCGATCTTGAAAAGGCAATATTTTGGCCCTCCTTGTAGACTAGCGCCTTATTGATTAGCTTCTCAAATTTCTTTGATAGTGAAGCCCTTAAGCATGAAGGCGCCATGGATATTCTTCAAGAGAATCTCAATGGCATGTTGTTTAGATAACATGGTTCACACTTCATACTCGTTATGCCATCAAGAATATAATCAACAAGTGACTCATGGTATTGCTACAACGAGATCACCTCGTAACCCTTTGAGCTCCAAACAAAATCTCTCTAACTCAAAGAATGTCTACCAATCGATCTAGCATACTAATCAAATGTGATACTCACTAGGCTACTGATAAAGAGTCTAAAGAGTAAAGCATCGCCGCCACCGCATTGCAATAACTGCTCAAATATGTAGCCTATTTCCCGCCATCAAAGCTTTGAAGGAAGGAGGCACAAACCCTTGGGATATTGGATAGCATCAATTCTCTGGTAGGGTCTTTGGAACCGATGATCCTCCCTGAGCCAAAGCTTCCTTCACCTGCTCAACCATGGATTTTATATCTTTTTGTATGGAGGTACTTTCCACTACCTTCCCATACGCTAGTGCTACCTTGCTCAATGGAGGTAGAGTCGTCTAAGACATGCACTAGCTCAGCTCAACCGACATCGACTATAATAGATGAACTGAGGGCTTATTTCAAGCAATGCTACTAATAAGTCCTATAATGGACGTGCCATCCTATCAATCTGCTTATCCTTCTACCTTAACTCATGTCAGAGGTGTTGGGTTGATTCTACGATGCTTCTTGATCAACCTCATCATCTTCCATTGTTCTCCCAAGAAGATCCT
The DNA here is from genome assembly GCA_021442155.1 of Cymbidium sinense. Taxonomy (NCBI): domain Eukaryota; kingdom Viridiplantae; phylum Streptophyta; class Magnoliopsida; order Asparagales; family Orchidaceae; genus Cymbidium; species Cymbidium sinense. The sequence continues at coordinate 68,757,058 of CM038221.1, read as the reverse complement.
CTAGTACCATATGCACCTTCCATCAACATCTTCATCGGGATTGAAGTAACTCTCTCTTCATCCAGGCATCCCAAGATCTCCTTCTTCTCCATAAATAATGTGCAACTATCTCATCTAAAGATCCATCAGGGGTACAAAAGCTTGAGCAGTGATCACTATATCGTGCACCGAGAGGCACCAAACTCACCTCTGGAGAGTCAAGCGTAAACTATACTCACTAGAAGAATGATCGACTTCTATTGGTTGTAATAGGTAACAATCCTAGATGATCCTCTACCACCGTAACTAATCAATCAATATGATAAGCCACCATCTCCATCCTCTATGGAGTTGGTGAAGGAATGACCACGATGCGGATCGCCACTTTTTCGCACCACCATGCGTAAGGTCGAGAAGGAGAGCTCCCTACCACAATGGGTGGTGAGGTAGGATCCCTTGGCCATAGCCGATCACCAACGGGTACATTTTTTCCGATGCGGCCTTCATGGCCTTAGATGGAATGTGAGATGTAAAACCGACCGGCGATGGAGGTAGAGTAGTGGGGAGATACCACCAACTCTCTGGGAACCGCTCATGGTGGCTGGTCCTGAGGAGAATACTATCAGATGGTCACCGCATGCCGAAAAAATCAACAAAGAGAAGCGCCGAATGACTGAACCTCCCACTCTTTACTAGTAATGTGATGTGGGCCTCACGGTCTCAATGAATCGCCTCCATGCACTGGGGATAGATGAAGATCAAACTGAGACTGGCAAGGATCCACCTACGGCAATAGATCGAGGCGACCTCCTACTCTAGAAACTGCTGCAGTGCACCAGGAGAGGATGAATGGATCCTCAATCCTCCCGATAGAGGATGAAACTTGTTTTCATAACTAGTGGTGAAGTGATGATGGAGACTCATCCATGGTCATACTCCTCTCTGCTATCGGTGTGGGAACCTGACCATACTTGTTTCTATGCTATGTGGTAGATGAGGAGGCGAGCAGACCCATACTCAAATATGGGAGAAAGCCAAACGTGGGAGCCTTACCCTTGAGGGTCATGAGGGTGCTGCAGCAACATGTGCAACTAGGATAAACCGCAACTATAATTTGAACTACTATGAATAGTGGTTGAACTATGAGATATATTTGAATTAGAGGGGATGACCTACACCACCTCTTATCGAGTGGAGGGGAATGCCCTCAGTGATCGACCCCTCAAATCCCAAAGTGATCAAGTGGGTATATCTAGAAGTTCACTTAGCCAGATCCATACTATGGGGAAAGTAAAGACAAATTTTGGGAACATTGAATGAATCAAGAAACCAAAACAAAACTATACTTGCTGAATCAAAAGGATCTACAATGAGAAATGAACTTGTATCGCTTTCTCTCCATAAATTTTGAATTTTGAATTTTGAAAATTTGATCCCACATCCAACAACTTGGAAGTGTTAAGTGGGGTTCAAATGAATTTGGAAAGTTTGATTGAAAGAGGAATTTGAATATGAATTCAAACTTCAACAAATTTAGGTATGTTGAAATATGGGTTCAAAATATTTGATTGGATGGTTCCATAGGTTCATTTATGTTTTGAATTTGAATTTGTGATTTTGGAGGACCCTTCCCTTTAACAAATTTGGGTATAAAGTTAGGGTTAAATTGATTTGGTATTAATGTTTTGAATTTTACTACTTCAAATTTGTATGCTAAGTGAAGTAAAAGTGATTGGTGAATTTGTTTTGATTTGATTTTGAAAATTTTGGAATTTTATTTAACAAATTTAGGTATGCTAAATGAAGAACTCAAGTGATTTGATTGAAAATAGATTAGAAAATTTAAGTATGCTAAATCTTTGTTTCATTTGTTTGGATGTTTGATTTGGAGATCCTTAGCAAATTTGGTGTAAGATCCAATTTTGTTTTTTTTGAATGATTGAAAGTGGATATTTAACTTTAGCAAATTTGGTATGCTAAAGATGAAGTCCCATTGTTTTATGAATGGAAATTTAGCAAATTTGAATATGCTAATATGAAATTTCAAATAGTGTGTTTAAATTTTGATTTTTTGAAAATGGAAACTTCTTAGCAAATTTGGTATGCTAAGAAGTAAAAGGTGTTTGAAAATTTTGATTTTGATTTGAATTCTTTAACAAATTTAAGTGAGGTTCCAAATGTGTTTTAAAAGAATTGTGATTATTTTGTTTTGATTTGATTTGGAAACTTCATTTAGCAAATTTGATATGCTAAATGAAATCCAAATGTGTTTTGAAATTTTTTGATTTTGATTTAGATTACTTAGCAAATTTGGTATGTTAAGAGTTCCAAATGTGTTTTGATTTATTTTTTTTTTAAATGATTGGAAACTTTACTTAACAAATTTGGTATGTTAAATGAAGTTCCAAGTGTTTGAAAATTTTTTTGATTTTGATTTTGATTTTGATTTGGAAACTTCACTTAAAATTTGGTATGTTAAATGAGTTCCAAAATGTTTTAAAATTTTGATATGATTGTTGATTTTGATTTTGATTTGGAAACTTCCTTAACAAATTTGGGTATGTTAAGGAGGTTCCAAATGTGTTTGAAAAATTTTAAAATATGATTTTGATTTTGATTTTGGATTGAACTTCACTTAGCAAATTTGATTATGCTAAATGAAATTCCAAATGTATGTTCAAAATTTTGTTTGATTTGGAGACTTCACTTAACAAATTTGGGTATGTTAAATGAAGTTCCAAATGTATTTGAATTTTTTTTCTTTTTGAGTTTTGGGATTTAAAGACTTCTCTTAACAAATTTGGGTATGTTAAGTGAGGTTCCCAAATGTGCTTTGAAAGATTTTTAAAATATGATTGTTGATTTTGATTTTGGATTTAAAAACTTCACTTAGCAAATTTGATTATGTTAAGTGAAATTCCAAATGTGTTTGAAAATTTTTGATTTTGATTTGGAGACTTCACTTAACAAATTTGGGTATGTTAAATGAAGTTCCAAATGTGTTTTAAAATTTTTTGATTTTTGGGATTTGGAGACTTCACTTAACAAATTTGGGTATGTTAAGTGAGGTTCCAAATGTGTTTAGAAAATTTTTAGATTTTGGATTTGAAAACTTTACTTAACAAATTTGGGTATGTTAAGTAAGGTTCTAAATGTTTTTAAAATTTTTTTGGATTTTGGAATTTGGAAACTTTACTTAACAAATTTGGTATGTTAAATGAAGTTCCAAATGTGTTTTGAAATTTTTTTGAAATATGATTGTTGAAGTTTTAATTTTTGAAAGAGGACTCCATTCAACAAATTTAAGTATGTAGAATGGAGATCAATCTTATTTTTGAAATGAAATTTTTGTTTTGTGTGATTGTTGTTTTTTTGAAAGAGAGGAATTCCAACTTAAAACATATGTGAGATATGTTAAGGTGGGATTCCCTAAATGATATTTATTTTATTTAATGAAATCTTCATTTAATAAACTAAGTATATTAAATGAAGATGTTCATGTTTGCTTTTGAAAATTTTAATTTTGTTTAAATGAACTTTCTATTCAATAAGTGTGAGTTATTGAATAGAAGATTCATGTATTTTTTGAAAACTTTATGATTATGATTGTGATTTTGGAAAAGATGATTGTTCATTTTATTTTGAAAATCAAATCTTCAACAAAGTGAATTGAAAGAAGATGTTCATTTGTGCTATTTATAAAATTTTATTAGTTTTATTTTTGAAAATCCTTACATGTAATAATCATGGGAATTGTTAAATGAAGGTGATAAAATTTTGTGAAAATATTTTATTAAGTGCATTTTTGAAAAGGTGCTTTTGAAAAGCAAAGTTCTTTATGGAAGATTATTATTTTTTAGATGAACCTTTCCTTATCATGAAAATGATAAGGAGGAAGTCTTTAAAGATGTTTTCTTTTATTTAGATATTTTTCATTTTACCCATTGGAGAACCAACGGGGTTTTAAGACCAACAAGGAATGTGGTCCTAAAACCTAAAGATGTTGGCTAACTAACTCAAGAATGAAATGAGCTAAGTGCCAACGGAAGAAGGATAGTCTTGGATTCATACCAAAGTACAAACCCACTATCGATACTCAAAGACAACGATCATTTACCAAAGATGGAGAGAGGAACCATCCCCAGCAGAGTTGCCAAAAAAATATGTGGAGAAAATTTTTATAGGGAGTCGCTTTCAAATTTGTTGGTGAGAAATAAAAGAGAACACCTATAAAAATTCCTTTGGTAAGATGCCACAATGCAAATGTACTTATTCGTGATCGGATATATGTCATCAAGGTAAATAGTGTACTATCTTGAAAAGAAAGTCACTACCCTTTAATGGAACCAATCACCTCAATAAGGACTCTAAGGATGATGGTGCATATGTACCAGATTCTTCCCTACTTTACATGGAAAAGTAAAGTAGGTTTATTTTAAACTGTTAAGTTCCTACGTGGGCAAGCCCCATAGTTAATTACATCCTAAGGGAGATCCTTAGGAAAACTCGATTAAGGTAAATGATCATTGTCTCTGAAGATTTCATTAGAAAGGACTATCAATTGATTGGTTTGTATTTGAAGATCAAATGGGATTGATCAAAAGAGAGAGTTATTATCGAAGCAAAATGGGAGATAAGTAGGAGATGCCCATGATGCTAAGAAAGCTAGCGAGCATCTCAGACTATCCTATAGTTGGGCTTTATATTTTAGAAATTGATTTAGTTTATTTGAGTTGTATTTTTCATTAGAATTTTTGGACTTAGGATTCCTTAACACAAGATTAAGAAAATGCCTAAGAGGTGAAGAATTATGCTTATGGCCCACAAAGGGGAAAAGTAACCCAAATCTAGGGAGCTTTGGTGAGGGCCGAAAGCACAACCTAAATCTAAGGAAAAAAATGGTAATTGGTTTGCCTCCACAAGAGAGGACAAACCACCTGACAACTTGGACTTACAACCGCCTGGGGGTGGCTACCAACTAACTCCTACTATGATTTTAAATACATGTAGTAAGTCATTATGCTTATGCAAGATAGCTAGGCTATTGTTTATTTAGAAAGAGACTAAGTCCTTAAACTCACTCCCTAAAGAGACTAGATCATGTAAAGGGACATGCTTCAAATGACCTAAATTTAATGCAATTCAAATTTCATTTTATTTCATTTTGGACAATCATTTTGACTGGCTAATAGGATTTTATGACTAATGCATGAGAAATCAAATTATTGGCCAAAATCGTGAGAAGGAGGAGGTGAGTTTCCACCATCTCAAAGGTCAAGGTTCTCGCAAAGGTGGAAGCCCTCCAATCAAGAGTGAAATAAGATGTATGCATGATATTATAAAGAAATGCTCATCCAGCTAAGGGGTTGCTAATTCTTTTATCTTGATTTTAAACCTAAGCTTTAGGTGAGGTTATGAGTTATTTAATTTTAATTTGAATTATTAAGTTGGGTAAAAGATTTATTTTTTCCTAAAGAGTCTAATCCATATCCAAGCCATACATAAAGCAAAGAAGACATTAAAAAAATCATGCAACTTAATGCAAAAGTTAAATAAATCATCAATCAATTTATAATGTTAATCGCAAAAAGAATAAATGATCATTTGTGGTCGGGCACCACCGCACATACCTAAAAATATCAAATGTGGGTAGCTAAGCTCTACCCTTATACAATCACAATTACAAATGAATTAAATTATAATTAAGCAAAGGAATTCATTATTATGGGGTCTTCAAGTTTTATTCTTCTTCTTCTTCTTTTTCTTCTCTTTTTCTTCTTTTCTTCTTTGGTTTTTCTTTTGGATGGTGGGAAGGTGGATGCTCCAACGCTTCACATGGTGCATAAGATGGGATCTTATGACCAATGCTCATCATAGTCCCCATAACAAATCATTCCAAAATCCTATTTATACAAATTTTTACATGAAAAGGAAAAGTAAATCTAACTAACACCTAAAACAAAGGTTAGTTAAATCACACACATAAATCAAGCATGTATATTGGACATCACCCCACACATGGGTGACTAAGTCCACCTGGCCTATGGATTATGCTTAGGGGTATAAAGCACCTGCAAGCAAGAAGCATTTATATTTTTATTTATGATAGCATCCCTTAAGCACAATCCCCTACAGAAAAGAACAATTAGACTAAGAACGTCCTACCATTCATTCTATGAGCATACACCCTAACATCTAGTCTAAAACATATATCACAAAACAAAAATATAACATCAAACCATGCACCGATCTAACCTAAGGCTAGAAGTGGTGACTTAGGCTAATGTGTGCTTTGAAGGTTGTGTGGTATGCTTAGCTAGACTTTAGGTTCAAATTTTCTAATGTGAAGAACATGTTCAACTTAGAGGAGTTTCATTTAAGTTATTTAAGTGTTTTGGGTTGGTTTATTTTATATTTTAATTTGGTTTAAGTGAAACCTAATTAATTACTAAGTTATAAAGAGAGGGAAAGAGAAGATTTTCTTTCCTTCCCTAACTAAGTAATTTCTAAAGTAGTTCATTTTTAGTTTCATTTAGGTGAATGTTTTGATTACATCTTTTAATTAATCCTAAGATTAGATAAACCCTAAACAAACCTATTCAAAAAGAAAGGCATTTTAAGATTAAATAAAATGAATCAAAATTCACACTTGACTTCTTTCCCAACATATATAATATGCATATGGATGGACCCTAAGCATATCTATGCATGCAAATGAGAGTAGTTAACACACTTTATGATGCATGATAAGTAATCCATTTAAAAAATTTAGAAGTTGAATATGAATGATTTTTCTTAAGTAGAAAAGGTTTTCTTATCTAAAATTTCACATACATACATGAAAGTAAGAAAGGCATAAGTGAGTAGAATGCCATTGTTAACCAGAGGTGTAAGGTACAAGACCTACTTAGAGCTACTTAAAGCCTCACAACCTCAGGATTGTCCAGACTAATATACCACTTTCCTTAAATACAAACATGTATATAAAAGAAATGAAATAGAAATGGAAGATGCAAAATGTTGTTTAATGAATTCATTTTTGTTTATGCAATTTATGTATGTAAGTGTAGGTAACCCTTCTTAGGTGAGAGCATAGGGATGAATAGGGTATGTAATTAGGTGAGAATTAGGTCCTTTTCAAATGTACCTCATATCTCACCAAAATGCCTATTCAAAACTATACCAACATAGAAAAGAAAGGAAACCTATACTAAGCAAACCTTCATATTTCACATACAAACTTATAACTAAAGTATAAGTAGCATACTTTCAGATTTTATGTTTCATTTATAAATTTTGAAAATAATTTGGATTTAATAGTGATAATAGCCATTCATATTTTACTTTAGCCAACACATGCACATTTGACATAAAGTAAACAATTTCATTTTAAAATTTGAAACATGAAATTATGAATGCATGAATCACATGACATATAACTTAAAATGTTGGGAAATATCCAAAGCAATGAAAGCATATAAACAAACTCACTTTACTTAAATCCTAAATACATTCTTAAGAAATAAGAAAATTTAGAATAAATCAAAGTGAATTTCAAAATGATTTTTGTTTGGTTTAAAGTTTTATTTAATTTCAAAAGGTGAGATGAGTTTGCTATTCCTAACCCATTCCCACATGTGTTTTGTATTTTTGTTTAATTTTTAGATAATTAGATCCATTTTTAAAGGTTAAGGTATGAATTAAGTGGTTTAATTAATCCTTACCTACACCACCTTAGAAAAATTAACTAAGTAATTATGAGCCAATGAGATGACATAAAACCCACAAGAAATTTAAATTTGCAATGCACCTAATAATGAAAAGGCCTAATGCAATTTGGCTCACAATTAAAAGTTAATTAAGCTAAGGGGTTTAGCTTAAGTACTTTTAAAACACCTTTCACACATGTGAATTATTTTAATTAATTAGACTTAGCTATTAAACACTAAGCATCTACCCAAGGTAGATTAATTAAGTTCTAGAACTTTTTAGAATTTTGAAAATTGATAAAGGGGATAATTAATGAATTAACCCTTACTTAAAAGGAGATTGAGGAGAGAAGAGGGGGTTTAGGGAATAGCATAGAGGAAATAACCCAAAATTATTCCATAAACCTCCTTTATTGGATCCCTTAATCAACCTAATCATAGGTAAATCCACTAATCATACTTAATTATTAATTACATGAAAGAGGTAATTAGAGAATGAAATAGTAATTTTCCCAATTGAGCCTCAATAAATCTCAAGAAAATTAGGGAGGCAGGTCATCCCCAAAAAATGAACCCTAGAAATTTGAGATTAATTGATGACCTACTTAAAAGGATAATTAGCTAATTAAGATTCTCAAAGAAACCCAAATTTAGATAAAAGAGTAACTCAAAATCCATTAAAAACATTTTAAAATATTCTACATGAAATTATCTTTCCATTGCATTTTTCCTTTTATTTTTTTGATTTTTCTATGAAGAGTTATGAATTTTAGAGGTTATATGGATTAATTAGGTATTTAACTAATCCCTACTTAATCCTCACTGAACGCTGGTGGTGGTAGCGCTTTACGCATCGAGACCGTGAGGGTGACTTAAATGTCACATCCCAAATGGGGCACGGTCACGCTAATATTCTCTTCGTCTTCACTTACGGTTTAAAGAAATCAGTTACTAAGCGTGCTAAAATAATGTCGGCGGTCCATCTAAAACATGCGGATGGATGGGCCGAGGAGATACAATTTTTCCCCATCAATGGAGTCCATGATCAAGGAAAAGATCCAAGCTTGATCTAGCATGGAATCACACAAAATTCAACACACACCATGTAAAGCTAATGAGAAGTTAATCCAACGGTGGATTTCTCATGGCATGAACATTCCTTTCACAAAAGATCAACACCCTTTAAGCTAAGTGGTCAAAAATTTCCATACCTCATCGAGGTGATCACCGAAACTCGAGATCGATGAGGTAGCTTTGTCTGGTAGAGACAAAGCCCTATTGAAATTCCTAGGCCTTGAGATTGAGTGGATCAATGGGAAGACCAACTCCTCCTTGCTTGGGCTTCAACTTTGATTGAATTGATCCTCTTCTTGCTATGGGAGCTCCAATGTGAGCTTGAGTGAGCTCAGATTGGTCCTTAGAAGGAGTATGTAAAAGGAATTTCAAGGAAATCAAGTGTAGATGAAGTTAGCAACTCACTCCACCTCCCTTATTTTTGCATTGTACAAAACCGAGAAGGAAGAATTCTAATCTTTTCTCAAGAACTTGGGAATGCTCTCTGATGATTGCTAAGAGTTCCTAAGCTTCAATCGATAGTGAGTGAATTAAAATTTCATTGAATTAGGGGGAGTATATCTCCCCCTATGGAAATCGAATGATCGAACCATTTCTTGCAATTTTTATCCAATTGCTATGATTAGAGAGGTTGTTTTAATAGTTTTCAATGTGCACATGGTCAGTTTGATCCCTTGAGTGGATTTCCAACTTCCCATGTGTTGAAATTGAGCTTAGGAGGGAATTTGAAAACTCAATTTCAAGCTATGTGGTTGCGTTTGGCCTATGGGCCAAATGGACTGACCCCAACCCATTGTGTTGGGTGCACCACTCATCACTAAGTATCCTTGAGCTCTTAGGAAAGCTTCAAGTGATTGTGAAAAGGGTATGACCAAAATACCCATAGGCTAAGCCAAATTTTGTTCTATGGCCTAGGGGTAAAATAGTCATTTTACTAATTTTCTACTTTCGAGATGTTGGGTATGTGGAGAAACTAGGTTTGGCCAAGTTTCATTAGATTTGGAATCCATTTGATAGGGTTTGGCTCATGTTGACCCATTTAGGTTAAAATGGGTCAACTTGGGTCAAGTTGACCAATTGATCAAATTAGGTCAAATCAAGGGTTGGGTCATGTTCATATGACCATTTGAAATATTTTTGTGCCTTTGGTTTGGTTCAATTTGGATTAGATTTAGTTTTGGCTTATATGACTTCATTTAGGTCAAATGGCTCAAGTTGACCTATTTGAGGTAGGTCAAGGGTAGTTTTAGGTTTGGTTAGTCATATGGAGAGGATTGGTATCTTTGGTTTAGTTCAATTTTGGCTCAACATGACCCCTTTAGGTCATGTTGGGTCTAAGGTCAATTGGGCTAGGTTGGGTCTAGTCGGCTAATTGAGGCTTTGGTCAAGTTTCACAAGTGATTTGGGATGAACTTCATTAGTTTCAATCAATTTGGCTCAGATCAAGTTTTGACCACTTTAGGTCAAAATGGGTCAACTTTCAAGTGGTGGCTGGGTTAGGTTCAAATGTTGCCTTGGCCAAGTTCAAACATAAGTCATGAGTGAACTTAGATCAATGGTTTCAATCAATTTGGCCTATGGTGAATTTTGGCTATGTAAGATTTCATTTTAGGTTAAGTGTTGACTTGGTCAACCATTAAGTTTGACTTAGTTTGACCCAATTTGATTGATTGATCTTCCCATGATGATTTTTGATCATGATGAGAGGGACATATGACTTTGGTTCAATCCAATTGGTTAGGATCAAAAGTTGGCTCATAAGAGTACTTTAGGTTACTTTGGGTCATGTGAGCCTAAGAGGGTCAAATGGCTTGGTCAAAGCTTGATTTGAAGTTGATTGATCTTGTATATGGACTTATGATTGAAATATAAATCCATTTACAAGTGGTTTGAAGTCAAATGGATTTTGATCCATTTGAAAATTTCATATTCAAAGGAAGAATATGATGGGGTCTTGGGTTTGATTTTTTATTTGGGTTTTGATTGTTTGATTGAGGTTTGGATTTATATACAAACTCATGATTGTAGGGTTGATTTAACCATGAGAGAAAATCAAGAGTTTGGCTTGATTTGGAATTGATTTGGCTAAGTTCAAGATTTTGACTTGAAAGGCTTAGATTTGATTTTGATTGGATTTGAATTTGATTTTTGGAATTGGTTTTGATTGTTTGAATTTATATTTCATTTATATATGTGAATATAAATGCGAATATAAATGGATCATGAGAAAATTTCAAAGATTTGAAGTGGTTTAATCATGATTTAAGTTAAATCCATTAAAGGGAATTTAAAGGATTTAAGGGAATTTTCAAATTGAAATTTAATTTTTGAATTGGATTGGATTGATTTATATTTATACTTCATTTATATATGAGAATATAAATGAGAATACAAATAAGATTTGAGAAAATCTCATGAGTTTCAATAGGTTTGATCAAAGTTTAGGTTAAATCCATTAATGGAAAATTAAGGGATTTAAGGGAATTTCAAGGATTTTAAATTTGGAATTTAATTTGAGGGTTTGATTTGATTGAGTTATATTCATATTTCATTTATATATGAGAGTATAAATGATAATATAAATAAATTTTGAGAAAATTCCATGAATTTGAATTGATTTTGTCAAGGTTTAGAGTTGATTTTGGCTAAGTCCTTTAATGAAAAATTAAAGGGACGTAAGAAAATTCTCATGAATTGATTTTGAATTTTGAATTTGATTTGGTGGGTTCGAATTTAGATTTCATTTATATATGTGAATATAAATGAGAATATAAATGGATCATGAGAATATCTCAAAGATTTGAATAGGTTTGAAACATAGTTTTGGCTAAGTCCTTAAGAAAGGGTTAAGGACTTAGGAAATTTGAACTTAAGAATTTTTTTGATGAATTTTGATCATGGGTTTTAATCATATATTTCAATCATAGATTTCAATCATGGAATTGAATCATGGAATTGATTTGAGTTTTGGAGAAAATCAAATAGAATTGATTTGGACTTTGACTTGAAAGAAGGAAAGTGAGGAACAGTTTAAGCTATGGGTAAGAAGTTTTCCTAACACCCCTAAGGCATGATCTATTCCTATGGCTTAACTAAGTCCTCTGGGCTGGGGTGTCCACCTAATCACTAGATGTGTCTTAAGACTAAGAAACTTTTAAAGTCTAAGAGGAATCCTATGCCTAAGATGGAGGTGTTAAGAGCTCATTCTAAAAATGAGGTCAATAGCCATGTTGGAAGGCCTCAGGTTACTGAAGCTCGTACTCATCGTGCTCATCAACCAGTTCAGCAACTAACCACTATTAAGGAGTTCTCTCGATAGAGAACTTTAGTTTTTAAAAGACTAGGTCAATCTATAGCCCCCATGATGAAAAGAACCGTCAGTAGGCAAACTGTGTCTTTAATGCCTCGTGGTATAATTATTTCGCTGATTGTACCTTTCGTACCAGGAAAGCATGATCATGAAGCTTCCTCGTCAAGAAGTAAATTAACTAGAAGGAAAAGAAGAAGAAGAAATGCTGAGCTGAGGGCTCAGCAGATCCCCTTTAAATGACCCCGTGAACAAACAATATTGTGGCCGGAAGCGAGTATTCCTACCCATAACAACTTTAATAATCTAAAATGGGTAAAAATGAATAGCTCTACTAGTGAGGTGAAGCAGTCTTTTTGGACTCAACAACGTCAAGCTCCACCATCGCAAAGGAGACAACTTGAAACACTGTCTACCAAAAACACAATGTTCTTAAAGTAGCCAAGGACAAAGGCTTAATGAAAAGAAAAATTCAGAGGCCGATGATGATTGAAAATACTGAAGCTCCACCAAGAAGGTTTCCATCCCTTTTGGTAACTAGTCATCGAGCCAAGTATGCTTCACATGGTGAGTATCGGAGCATGACACTTAGATTGTGTGTCCAAGAATCCACTGCTGAAACATCCCAGTGAAAGGGTAAGCAGGTATGGAGGCCAAGGCCACGTAATGAAATTCTGAAGAAAGAAAGAGTCATGATATTTGATACACATATTCAGAAGCCCACCTCAAAAATAATTCATCAGAAGTTGATACCTAAAAGAAGGGATGTCAATAATAAAAGACATGATGGTCGACACCCTGGAGAATCCTCTGGGAGATCCCATCATCGATCAGATTCACCCCCACAAGAAAAGGTTGACTTTGATCACAGCCCTTTAATGGAAGAAGTGTTTATTTCATTGAACGGAGATCCACTAGAAACGTCGATCAAAAATTCTTGTGCAAAAAGAAGGTGATGAAGAGGACACTATGAAAGTGGAAGTCATCTATATGGTCAGAGATATTGATGAACTTTTCGCACGGCACCATCAGCAACAACATGGATCCAGGGAACCTGAACCTGAATTTGATGTTTATGAAGAAGAGTCTTCACAGAAGCAAGTAGGAGATGGATCTTCAATATCTACTAAAGAGGAAAAAGAATAAGATCAAAATAAAAAAGAGATCATGGGTGTTGAAGTTGTTTATATGGTTGAACCAAGAAATGATCGGCCTGGCACACGCTTTTATAATCAGCATCATCATTCAGCCCAAGAAATAATTATCCCTGCAAATGCACAAGGAGAAGGACAGTCAAGTTCTTCTCCTGAAGATAAGCAAGGAGCAGAACAACAACAATAAATAGAGGAAGAAGAAGAGTCTATACTTGTTGACGCTGTGGTGCTAGCTAGAGAGCAAAGACAAATGCAACATCAAATGGAAGTCAAAGATAAGAAAATTGCACAGATTGGTAGCAAGATGAATGATATGATGGTACAAATGAATATCATGATGGATATATTACAAAAGAATATCACATCAACTATAGCACCTACTTTGTATGCTAATCAACATGTAGTTAATAATACAACCTCTATACCACCAGTCGCTCTAGTACCTCAAGTTCTTGCAGTACATGCTACACCTGAAGCGAGGAATGAAGTTAACCAACTATCTCTTCAGATGATAATTCAAAATATGGCTAGCACACCAGGAATGGTAATAGCTGCTCAGCTAAAAATAATAATTAATGAAAAGATAAAGGCAGTTATAGCTTCAACACAAGCTGAAAAGTTGGTGAGTAAGGGTTGCCTTTACTCAGTTGAATATGATCAAGTGCCATACTTGAAAGGTTACTCAGTGCCAAAATTTAATACTTTTAGTGAGCTTGGTAACCCAAAGAAATATCTAGCCTAATTTAAGGCTACTTGTGGTAACATATGAGGAAATGATGCAGCTTTTTATGCTTCGTTCAGTTACGTATTGCTGGATGCGAGATTGTTGAATGATTTGGTTAAAACCTTTGCTGAGTTAAAGACAGTATTCGTGAAAAGGTTTGACAATATAATCGAGAAAATAATAATCGCTGACCTTATTTTGCTAAAAAGAAGAAAAGATGAGTTAGTGACAAAATTCATAAGTCGTTGGCGTAACCTAAGTATGAAATGTGAGCAATAATTGGAAGAAGAATATGTGATCCAATTTCTTATGGGCAATATGGATGATAAAATGGCACCATTTTTATGTATGGCGTTAATTACAACATTCTAAGACTTTCTTGATACGATGGCCAAATTTGGAAAGCTGAATCGCCCTAAGTCTGAAATCTATACAGATAAATCAAGGAAAAATATGCCTTTAGACTCAAGAAGAAATGAAACTCATGCTGCTTCCTATAGCTCAAGTGGTGAAAAGTGGGTAATCTATAATGTAGACAAAGGAAAGCAGCCAATATATAATGATGATAAGGGAGGGAACCTTATCCATCCTAATTCATAGCCAAAATTGGTATTAGGAGGCAATGATAAACCTCGACTTTTCCAAGTTGTGGAGAGCGTCCAAAATAAGTAATAAGAGATGATAAGAAAATGTGGCCATCTCTTAAGAAAAAAAAGAACAAAGAATATTCCTTTAGAAGGGACAGTGTGGCCAAATTATTTCGACAAGCACACAAAGTTGGTCTATAATTACCAGAAATTAAAATACCAGAAGAAGCTGATCAAGTCAGTAATCAAAATTATTGTCCCTATCATCAGATGATCAGTCATCCTATTGAAGATTGTTATGTCTTCAAAGATTGGCTAGAAAGGAAGTATCGCGGTGAATTTACATTATCTGATAGTGTTCTAGTCAACCCAAAAAGAGAGTCTACAAGGATGATTATATCCTATTATGTATCATCCATTAAAGATAAAAAGAAGGAAAAATTAGTTCAGATTGAAGAATGGGAAACTATAGTCTCTAAAAGATCGTGAAAATGTTGAAGCAGCTAAAAGGTGTCCTCAGTGTTAAGTGGAAATCACCACTTGAACCTATATTTGACTTAAGGAATGCCTAAACCAAGTATTTGGGCTTCTCAGGGGCATTCTGATAAGGCTACTTCATTACAACATGAGGAGCAGTCTACTAAATGTTGGCCTCATAAGTCAAAGAAGCGACTAAGAAAAAGAATGATGAGAAGAAGACTATAACTCAAAAGATTATTACAATTTAGAGGAGTATCACCAACCGACAAGACAACCCTTTAGGCTTGCAGATTTTATGCCTAAACTTCATATTATTGAATCGCATAAAAAAGATAATGGTGAATCTTGTCCAGTAGAGACATGTCAAATCATTTATGTGATATCAGATGTTCTTTAGCATCAGTTACTCTAAAATAATAAGGGTAGTCAGAAATACTCAACCAACCCATCAAAATTCTTATCAAGAAAATAAGAAGAGCCTGAGGAATTAATATCTGAATTTTGTTTAATGACTCAACAAAAAGATAATGTTCAGATGAAGATTTATGTTTTCCGATGGAGAAGAGTCGGACTCATCGATATCATCACGTATGAAATGTATGAAGTTGAAAAATGAGTCTAGCTTTTTTGGTCAATCCTCTAGAATAAGAAGTGAAACTGAAGAAACTACTTCTTCAGAGGAATCTGAGCAAAATAAGGTGATTCAAGTTCATTTAACAAATAATAAAGTTTTACCACCATCATCAAAAAAGGGAAATGCAAATCAAGACAAAGGCAAACAAATTAAAGTCAACAAGATATCATTCCCAAAAAATTCTAAAATGAAGCCTAAATCAAGCAAAAATAGATACTATAATATTCTATCACATCTGAGAAAGATATCCATGTACAATTGAGTGTGTATGAGGCTCTCTTGATGTGAAAAGCCCTTTGAGAAACTTTACTACAAGCTCTCAAAGATCTAGAAAGTTATGAAGCATACTTTGCTGAAAAATGTATGGCTGAATCATTACAAACTCAAGATCTCCTAGTAATTACATTTTTTAAAGAAGATCTTATGTTGGGAATAGCGGAACACAATCGTCCTCTATATGTTATCGCAAAGAGTGATGGCATCTTAATTAATCAAATATTGATTGATCCAGGTTCTTTTATCAATCTTATGAGTATAAAAGAATTAGAGGATTATCACTTGATATCCAACATCTTGGGAGAGATAAGTTGATGGTTCATGATTTCAATGAGAAAGGATAGAAAACTCTGGATTCTTTTATTCTCCCGCTCAAGTTTTTAGATTTTTTTACAGAAGCCAAGTTTCATGTAATCGATGTTGATATATCATTTAAAGCTCTTTTGGGTCAGCCATGGCTGCATGAGTATGGCATGGTCCCATCAACTATGCATTAATGTATGCGTACGAAAGAGGGTAAGAGTTGAGAATTCACAATCATTCTCCGTCCATGAAGTAAAGATCTATGAAGATGTAAAATATTTCATCCCTAAATAGCCTAAGCTAGTAGAGCCTCTTGAAGCGATAGCATCCACTTCAGGAACTAAAAAGCAACTTCACAAGGTGAAAGAGCAGGAGGAAAAAGGAAGAAAAAAGGTCATGCTGATTTTCCCTAAAGCACTTGACTTTACACCTAAATCAAGAAGATCAGTTCCTCATTTGGAAAGTGACACACAAGAAGAAGAAAATATTCCTGTCAAACCTAATAAAAATTATAAGCCTTCAAGAAAGGTAAAGTATGAAATAAGTGATTCCAATTCAGACTATGATTTTGAATCTACTTATGGAAATAGAGTTTAGATTATCACATTAAGAAGGATAGTTCATTTGGCAGTGTCAGAGGACTCCTTCAAAATTATACCCATCCCTCAGCAGTACTTCAAAGAAATCACTCCACTAGAGGTTCATAACATTAAAGAATTGATAACATTCTATGTGCCACCGTTGAATGAGTGGTGACAAGAACTCTATTTTATAAATCTAAAGAGTCTCAGGCTCACAATTTTGATCAGCCTGCTCAACATAAAAATTTTGATGAGATAGTGCCAACAAGAATACCAATATACTAACCACATAAATTATGAAGAATGATGCATAAGCTTAGAATTCATATTGGAACTACTAAACATAGAACTCAAATCTTTAACAAGATGTGGAGCCAAAGAAGTCCTCAGGCATCACGAATAAATGATGGGTTTATCACTAAAGGTCTTGGGTTCATCCACAAATCTCATCAAAATAAAGTTTGTTATAATATAATAGAAGCTGAGATCAAAATTAATAATGGCAAAGAAGATGATCTCCATGAAATTATTCTTACAAATGATGAAGAAGTAGAAGCCAAGCCTGTGCCTGAAGAACTCGAAGATGGTGGACAAATGGCTACTATGGATGAACTCAAAGAAATCAACCTAGGAGCTAAGGATGATCCCCATCCAACCTTCGCTAGTGCCCTTCTTCCTGATGAGAAAGTTGTAGAGCTAAAAAGGCTACTTTGTGAATTATGGGATTGCTTTGTCTGTACATATTCTAAAGTGCCAAACTTATCTCTTGATGTAGTAGTTCATAAACTTGCCATTAAACCAGATGTGATGCCCGTTAAGCAAGCTCCTAGGTGAATGAGATTGGAGATTGAAGAATAGGTAATTGTAGAAACTAAGAAGTTGATCGAAGCAAGCTTCATCCGGGAAGAGAAGTATGTAGATTGGATAGTCAACATTATCCTAGTTAGGAAGAAGAATGGCCAAATCCATGTCTGCATTGACTTCTGGGACCTAAATAAAGCATGTCCAAAAGATGACTTTTGTGCTTCCATATCAGAACTACTAGTGGACAATACTTCCAATAATGACATGTTCTCATTCATGGATAGATCATCAGGATATAATCAAATCAAAGGGCACCTGAAGATGAAAGACATACATCATTAAGAACATTTATCGGCATCTATTGCTACACAGTCATGCCCTTTAGAAAAAAATTGGATCTACATACCAAAGAGCCATGATGGGTATTTTTGATGAGTTGATTCACCAAAAGTTGGAATATTATGTTGATGATTTGGTGGTGAAGAGATTTGTTGACCTCATTTTTAGGATGAGCTCTCAACCCCTCCATCTTAGACATAGGACTTCTATTAGACTTTAAGGGATCCTTAGTCCTAAGACACATCTAGTGAATAGGTGGACACTCAACCTAGCCCTAGAGACTTAGAAGAGTTAGCCATAGGAATTGGTCATGCCTTAGGGGTGTTATGAAAATTTTCCTACCCTTAGCTTGAACCACTCCTCACCTTCCTTCCTTCAAGTCAAACTCCAAATCAATCTTATTTGATTTTCTCAAACTCAAATCAATGCCATATGATTGAAATCCATGATTGAAACCCATGATTGAAATTCCAAATCTTTCCTAAGACCTTTAAATTTCACCAAAGACTTTAAAATCATCTTCAAATCAACTCAAACTCATGAGATTTTCTCATAAACCATATATATTCTCATTTATATTCACATATATAAATGAAATATAAATTTAGATCAATCAAATTGAACTCAAAAATCCAATTCAAAATTCCAAATCTTTCATAAGTCCTTTAAATTTTCTCTTAAAGACTGTAGCCAAAATCATCTTCAAATCAATTCAAATTCATGAAATTTTCATAACTCAAGTTGAAGAGATTCTTTTTGGGATCATTATCCTCAAATCCTGAAGTTGATGTAGAACTTGAGGAGGATACCTTTAAAGAATTAATGGAATTACCAATTGACTTTTACTCGCCTTGCGTTCATAATCTTATACAGAAAGGTTTAGTTCCTCATACATGGTCTAGGCATAGGTCAGAGTACTTTGAAAAGCTATGGAGCAATATAGGTAAGGAAGCACAATCAAGAGCAAGACGAGAATTCAATATAGTGGGTCCAGTCGATAATGATGATTATTGCTTAGTTGTTACCAATCATTTAGAGTCTGATAGGTTCTTTTCACACAATATCAACTCTTATGAGAATGTGTGTTTAAACCTCAGATGATCAAGATGATCTCCAAATTAAAGAGGCACCACTAGAATTTGAAGAGGAGATCCATTTAGCAATTAACAAGATTAAAGAAATCAACCTTGAGATAGAAGAAAATCCATGCCCGATGTACATTAGTTCATTGCTGAATGAAGAAGAAACTAATGACTTAGTTAGGCTATTGACTAAGTTTAAAGACTATTTTGCTTGGAGTTATGAAGAGATGCTTGGATTATCTCTTGACATAGCAGTCGACAAGCTAGCAATAGATCCTAACGCTACCCCTATTAAGCAAGCTCCTAGATGCATGCGATTAGAAATCGAACAACAGGTCATTTCTAAAGTCAAGAAACTTATCAATGATATTTTCATTAGGGAAGAAAAATATCCTACCTGCTTAGCCAATGTCATCCTAGTTAAGAAGAAGAATGGCCAAATTCGCATATGCGTCAATTTTAGGGACTTAAATAAGGCATGTCTTAAGGATGAGTTTTCTCCCATACCATAATTAATGGTAGACATCGCCTCATCTAATGCAATTTTCTCTTTCATGGATGGGTCATCTGGCTACAACCAAATCAAGATGTCTCCTGAAGATGAAAGAAACACTACTTTATGAACCCCGATCAGAATCTTCTATTATAGGGTCATGCCTTTAGGCCTTAAAAATGTTGGTGCTACATACCAACGGGCCATGACTCAAATCTTTAATGAACTCATCCATCATCAGGTTGAGTGCTACGTTGATGATCTAGTAGTCAAGAGTAGAGAAAATGAAGGCCACCTCTTTGACTTGAGAGTAGTTTTTGAACGATTAAGATAATATAACCTCAAAATGAATCTCAAGTGTGCATTTGGAGTAGGTTCGTTGGAAATTTCTTGGTTTGTTGTCCAATATGAGGAATAGAGATAGATCCTGAAAAGATTAAAGCTATCTTAGAAATGCCACCTCCTAAAAGTTTAGCCTAACTCAGATCCTTCCAAGGATGGTTGGCATATCTAAGACGCTTTATTTCTAATCTATCGGGGAGATGCAAGCCATTCTCAACACTTTTCAAAAAGGATGCCAAGTTTAAGTGGGATGATAAGTGTCAGCATGCCTTTGAAGATGTCAAGCAGTATTTGGTGAAGCTGCCAGTTCTAGCAGCCCCTATCCCGAGCAGGCCACTCATCCTCACACTACTGCATTGGACAACTCTCTCGGTGCTCTATTGGCCCAAGCTAATGATAAAGGAAAGGAGGGTGCTCTCTACTACCTCAGTCATCGTCTGATTCCTGCTGAAGTAAACAACCCACCTATTGAGAAACATTGCCTAGCTTTGATCTTTGCTTCACAAAAGCTATGACATTATATGCTTTCTCATAAGGTAAACTTGATCTCTAGAACAAATTCGCTGCAGTATCTCATGAAATGGCCAACACTATCCAGATGTTTGGCATGCTGGTCCATGATACTTTTTCAATTTGACATCACATTTGTACCCCTCAATGTGGTAAAAGGACAGACACTAGCGAATTTTTTAGTAGCACACCCACTTCCTACTGATTCTCTACTTAGTGATGATCTCCTTGATGAACAAGTCATGAACTTAGGGGAGGCCGACAACCATCGATGGGAGATGTATTTTGATGGTGCAACTTCTTTTCAAAAAGGGGAAGCACCACGATCTATTATCCTAGGAAAGACAGGGGTAGAAATAGTTCTCCTAAATCCAAACACCGATGTGAAAAGATTCTCATACTATCTTTCCAACCCCTACACCAACAATGAAGTAGAGTATGAGGCTTTGATTGCCAGTCTAGAGTTAGCCATCACTATCAGTGTCAAGAGCATC
Organism: Cymbidium sinense; assembly: GCA_021442155.1. NCBI lineage: Eukaryota > Viridiplantae > Streptophyta > Magnoliopsida > Asparagales > Orchidaceae > Cymbidium > Cymbidium sinense. The sequence continues at coordinate 68,736,186 of CM038221.1, read as the reverse complement.
AACATCTTTGGGGATTCTCAGTTGGTCATCAACTAGATTGTTGGGTCCTACAAAATTCTCAAACCCAAGCTTCGTCATTACCATGAGTATACCATGAAACTATTGGCCCAAATTCTTGAAGTCACCATCTACAAGGTTCCCCAAGTAGAGAATGCAGTATCAAATGCTTTGGCCAAACTTGCCAAAGAATTGGCATGTCTAGAATACGAGTCCATTTCAAAAGGGTCCAAAATAGACAAGTCATATCCCTTATTGATGTTGAACTCATCGATAAACTTTCTCTTGAAGGGGAGGTTGTCATTGCCAAAATGGACAAGGATCTAGATTAGAGGCAACCTTTCATAGATTACTTGAACACCGATAAACTACCTCAAGAAAAATTATAAGCCCATCAGGTGAAACAAAGAGCTCTCTCCTATGCTCTTGATGATGACACCCTGTACTGTCGGTCCTTTAACCAAATGTGGTTACGTTGTTAATACAAACACGAGGCCTATGGTACTATAATCGAAGTACATTCAAAACCATGTGGAGCACATCAATCCGATTTGAAGATGAAGATGAAGACTAAGAGATTAGGATACTACTCGCCTTCGATGATTACAGACTGCATGGATGTAGCTAGGAGATGCCATCAGTGTTAGGTACAAAATCAACCACTTTTCCAAAAGACATGGTATAGATTGGAGATACTCCACCATCTACTACCCTAGAGCAAATGGCTTAGCAGAGGCATTCAACAAAACTCTCTTCCAAATATTGAAGAAGACACTTGATGACAACAAACGATAGTGGAATGAGCAGTTGGTTGAAGCCTTATGGGCCTACCGCACCACACACCGAACTCCAACTCAATCTACCCTTTTCCTTAGTGTATGGGTCCGAAGCTATTCTACCTTTAGAAGTTTAACTACCATCACTAAGGATAGCATTGGGTAGCAAGATCACTATAGAGCGTAATGCAAAGTTAGAAGAGCTCAAGGATTGAGGAGAGTCGCCACCGTAACCTCGAAGTTATACAAGGCCAAAATGATTCAAGCTCACAACAAGCTGTCCGCCTAGGTCTTTCAGTAGGAGAACTTGTGTTAGTCTAAGGAGACAATTATTGCCCATGAAAGATGGGAGGTAAGTTTGAACCCACTTGGGAAGGCCCCTATGTCATAGAGAAGGACTACCAAAGAGGATCTTATCAACTTATTGATTGTAAATGGGAACACCCGATGCTTTTAATTAATGGGCTCTATCTAAAAAAATATTACCCATGAAATAAATCATGTTTGAAAACAATCATTAATAAAAAGAACAAAAATCTGATTCCATTAATCAAATCTTCTCTTCTTTCAAAACATTATTTATTTGTCTTGTGAATCCGCCTGACGTGTTTAGAGTATGTGTAAGAGTCCCCCAGTGGCATCCTATCCTTCTTTCACAACACAAATATAATCTCCCGACGCTATTAGAATAGGTGTAAGAGAACCCAAGAGGCATCCTATTCTGATTAGCCTAACTAAGTTATGTTTGAGAGAACCCAAGCGGCATCCTTTCTTGGAGGATGTACAGTTGCTGCATACCAAAAGGCATCCTTTTGGTTGGCTAGTCCTATTATGTGTTTAGTAGACTACCCCTTTAGATTGGTAAATCTAAGCTAAGTCTGGGCCTTCGTAGCTTCTACTCAGTGTAGTCCATCACAAACCATCAAGGTCCATCTCAAAATCTAAATTTAAAATTGAAAAAAAATTCAACCCTCTTCCCTAGTGGAAATTTCTCCTCAGCGAGACTCAAATCAAATCAAACCTCTCATCCCCTTGTGGATGACTTGAACCTGCTTCCCTAATGGAAGGTTCACACTCTATCCCTAGTGGATTCCTCCTTCCCTCTCTTATGTCCTTGACATAAGTAGAGCCACATTGCACTAAGCTCTGGATTCTCTCTATACCTTGGGATAGGAGTAGATCATCTCAGTTAGTGCTTGTGATCGTTCAGTGTTGTTAATCATTTTGTCAACACCAATACATGTGGTGTTCCTTGTCAGTCACACCACACCTATGGGCACCCTTTGTTCAACTCATTTTTAGGATGAGCTCTCAACCCCTCCATCTTAGACATTAGGACTTATATTAGACCTTATGGGATCCTTCATCCTAAGACACATCTAGAGATTAGGTGGACATACAACCTAGCCCTAGAGACTTAGAAGAGTTAGCCATAGAAATAGGTTATGCCTTGGGTGTTATGAAAATTTGCCTACCCTTTGATTGAACCGCTCCTCACCTTCCTTCCTTCAAGTCAAACTCCAAATCAATCTTATTTGATTTTCTCCAAACTCAAATCAATTCCATATGATTGAAATTCCAAATCTTTCCCCAAGTCCTTTAAATTTTCTCTTAAAGACTTAGCCAAAATCATCTTCAAATCAATTCAAACTCATGAGATTTTCTCATAACCCATCTATATTCTCATTTATATTCACATATATAAATGAAATATAAATTCAAATCAATCAAACTAAACTCAAAATCAAATTAAAAATTCCAAATCTTTCCTAAGTCCTTTAAATTTCCTCTTAAAGACTTAGCCAAAATCATCTTCAAATCAATTTAAATTCATGAAATTTTCTCATAACTCATTTATATTCTCATTTATATTCACATATATAAATGATATATAAATTTAAATCAATCAAACCAAATTCAAAAATTCAAATTCAAAAATTCCAAATCTTTCCTAAGTTCCTTAATCCTCTCTTAAGAACTTAGCCTAGATCATGATCAAATCATTCCAAATTCATAAAATTTTCTCATAATCCATTTATATTCTCATTTATATTCACATATATAAATGAAATATAAATTCAAACAATCAAAACCACTTCCAAAAATTAAACTCAAACTCATTCAAAATTCAACCTAAGCCTTTCAAGTCAAAATCTTGAACTTAGCCAAATCAACTTCAAATCAAGCCAAACTCTTGATTTTTCTTCATGATTCAGTCAATCCTTCAATCATGAATCCAAATATAAATATAAAATCCAATCACTTAATCAAAACTCAATTCAAAAATCAAGCCAAAATCCATTTCATGTTCACCCTTTGAACCTGAAATTGTCAAATGAATCAAAACCTATTTGACTTCAAACCACTTGCAAGTGGATTCATATTTCAATCATAAGTCCATATACAAGTTCAATCAAACTCAAATCAAGCTTTGACTAAGCCATTTGACCCACTTAGGCTCACTTGACTTAAAGTGAACTAAAGTACCCTTATGAGCTAAATTCTAATTCTAACCAAATTGGATTGAATCAAACTCACCTATGCCTCTCATCATGATCAAGAATCATCATTAGATGATCAATCACCCAAATTGGGTCAAACCAAGTCAAACTTAAAGGTTGACCAAGTCAAAACTTAGTCAAAATGAAACCTAACATAGCCAAAATCCACCATAGGCTAAATTGATTGAAACCATTGATCTAAGTTCATTCATGGCCAATGTTTGAACTTGACCAAGTCAACATTTGAGTCTAACCTAGCCCAATTGGCCACTTGACCCAAGTTGACCAAACTTGACCTAAAAAGTCAAAATGTGTCAAAACTTGATCTAAGCCAAATTGATTGAAACCAATGGGTCAAGTTCATTCCAAATCACTTGTTGAACTTGACCAAAGCCTTAATTGGCCAACTAGACCTAACCTAGCCCAATTGACCTTGAACCCAACTTGACCTAAAGGGTCATGTTGAGCCAAATTCAAACTTAACCAAAATTGATTGAAATAAAGATACCAATCCACTTCATATGATTAACCAAACCTAAATCTACCCATGACCTAGCTCAAATAGGTCAAATGGGTCAAATTGATCAACTTGACCCATTTGACCTAAATGAAGTCATATGAACCAAATTCAAACTTAAACCAAATTGAATCAAAACATTTCAAATGGTCATATGACTTGACCCAATTGGACCAATTGGTCAACTGGAATTAAGTTGACCCATTTTGACCTAAATGGATCAACATGAGCCAAACCATACCAAATGAACTCAAAATTCAATGAAACTTGGCCAAGCCTATTTTCTCAACATGCACAACATATCCAAATTCAAAAATTATCGAAATAACCTTTTTACCCATAGGCCATAGAACAAATTTTGGTCAAATCCATGGGGAATTTGGACAATTCCTCTTCATACCTACTTGATACTCTCCTAATAGATCAAGTGAACCCTAGGGAGGGTGGTACATCCAACCCAATGGGTTTGGGTCAGCCCAACCTAGCCTAAGGCCAAAATGGAGCACATGGCTCAAATTGGCCACATGGGAATCATGCTCCCAGTCAATTTGAGCACATGGGGAGTTTCCATTCCACTCCCTAGCCTAAAATGAACTCAAGGATAGCTCTAACAGCCTAACAAACCCACTGCCTAAGGTCAATTGGATCAAAATGGCTCCTCCCTTCTTGGCCCATCTGATTGCCATTCGAGGAGATATACTCCCCCTAATTCACTTCAATTCCAACAGAGCCTTTATCTATTGAGTAAGGGAGAGTCATAGGAGCCATTTGCAAGTGATCCTAAGCTCTTTAGAGGAAGATTGAAGTGGCCATTTTTGGGTTTTCCTTAAGAAAAAATAGGGAGCTCCAAGGATTTGCCAACTTTTTCCATGCACCAAACCAAGTCAATTCCCTTTGCACACTCCCTCAGGGGACTAAGTTGAGTGAACCCATACTCTTTCCCAAGCTCCAAAGGCAAGAGGAGTGTTAGTTTGATCAAAGTCAAGGAATCCAAGGAGGGGTTAGTCCATATAGCCATCAACTCAACCTCAAGAGCTAAAACTTTCACCAAAGCTTCGTCTCAACCAGATGAAGCTTCTCCAAGGGAATCGAGTGTCGGTGATCACCTTCGAGGTATGCCATTTTTCAATCACTAAACTCAATGTGGTGTGGAGCTTTGTGAAAGAAATGTTAATGGAATGAGATTTCAACCGATTACAAGTGCTTGCCATTAGGGTTAGATGGTGTGTGCAAAATTTCATCCAATTCGAGCTCAATTGAGCTCGGATCAAGGCCTAGAACATGGACGGTCTCCATGGATCATAGGTGTTGGTAGGGACAGATCTATGGCTGTCCATTCATGCATTTTGAATGGAAGGCAGAGATAAAATAAAATTTTATAATTTATTTTATCCCCTCGATCCACTTTAATCTACCATCCGATCGATCGAGGTCGAGATGAAAAGTGAGCACGCCATGCGACGCTAACAACATTTTAAAATGCCAACCAAGGGATGATGCATGTAAAGCGCAGCCTCATCAGTGCTTGTGTGTCACGCCATAGGGAATAGGGACTTAAAAAGGTTTAAATAATTCCTAATTAATTACCCACATTTCTAAAATTCATATCTCCACCTAGAAAAATCAGAAAAATATGAGGTAAATTGCTGCTGAAAGATAATTGAACCTAGAATATTCTAAAATTAATTTTGATTAATTTTAAATACTTTTATCTAAATTTAGGTTTTATTGGAAATTTTAGTTTGCTAATTACTCCCTAATTAATTTGTTGATTAATCTCAAACTTCTTGAGTGTATTGGAAAAATTGCTAATTCATTTACTAATTACCCCTTAATGTAATTAAGGGTTTAATTAGTAGTTTAACCCTTGTTGAAGTTGATTAAGGTATGTTTTAGTAAATAGGAGGTTTAGGGAATAATTTTTGGGGCATTTCCCCTAAGTTATTCCTTAAACCCCTTTTCTTTCTTAATCCTCTTTTAATTAAGGGCTAATTCACTAATTACCCTCTTACTTAATTTTTTAAAATTCTAAAACTTTTTAGAACTTAATTAATCTACTTGGGGTAGAAGCTTAGGTGTTCAAGAGCCTAAGTTCAATTAAGGAAATCAAAATTCAACTCATATGTGTGAGGAGTGTTTTGAAATTACTTAAGTTAAACCCCTTAGCTTAATTAATCATTAATCATGAGACAAATTGCATTAGGCCCCTTTCTTCCTAGGTGCATTGCAAATTTAAATTCTTGTGATTTTATGTCATCTCATTGGCTCATAATTATTTGATTAACTATGCTAAGGTGGTGTAGGTAAGGATAATTAACATGTTTAATTCATACCTTAACCTAATCAAAGTATGAAATGAATCTATTCATCTAAAAATTAAACAAAAATTTCAAACACATGTGGGAATGGGTTAGGAATAGCAAACTAAACTCACATTTTTAAAATTAAATCAAATTCAAAATCAAATAAAAATCATATCAAATAAACTTTGATTTACTTTAAGCTTTCTTATTTCATAAGATTGTCTTTAAGATTTAATTAAAGTGAATATGTTTACATGCTTTCATTGCTTTAGTTCTTCCCAACAAGCTAAATATGTGAGTCATATGGTTTCATGCACCCATGCTTTTCAAAAATCAAATTTAAAATGAAAATGTTTCCTTTATGTCAAATTGCATGTGTTGGCTAAAGTAAGAATATGAGTGGCTATTATCAATATTAAATTCAAATTATTTTCAAAATATATGAATCAATTATCAAAACTAAAAGTGTATTACTTATATCTTACTTATAACCTTGCATGTGATGAAAATATAAAGTGTGTATAGTGTAGTTTTTTTCCTTCCCTTCATATTTAATATAGTTTTGAATAAGGATTTGGTAAAAGTGTATAACTCATTTGAAAAGAGCACACCACTTGTTTGAATCTATTCTTATTCATCTCTATGTTATCAAATCAGGAAGGACATCCACACTTGCATATATAAACTAACCAAGTAAACCAAGAAAATAGAAAATGAACTTTTCATCTTTTCTTTTTCCATTTACTTCTTTTGTACATATGCTTGTATTTAAGAAAAGTAATATATCAGTCTGTACAACCCCAGGGTTGCGAGGCTTTAAGTAGCCCTAAGTAGGTCTTGTACCTTACACCCCTAGTGCTAATAATGGCACCGTACTCACTTATGCCTTTCATACATTCATGTGTGCATGTGAAAATTGGAAAAGAAAATCCCTTTTATACTTAATGAAAATCATGCATCATAAGCATTCAAATTTCTTAAGTAACTCACTTAGCATTCATCATAAAGTATGATCATTATATATATATATATATATATATATATATATATATGATATATATATATATGCTTATGTCCATATGCATGTTATACATGTTGGGAAAGAAATGAAGTAATGTGTTTTGTGAATTTAGTTCACTTTATTTAATCTTAAAATGTCTTTCTTTTTGAATAGGTTTGTTTAGAGTTCATCTAAACTTAGGATTAATTAAAACATATAATAAAATATTCATTAAACAAAACTAAGATATGAATCAACTTTAGAAATTACTTAGGTTAGGGAAGGAAAGAGAAGTTCTCTTCTCTTTCCCTCTCTTTACAACTTAGTAATTAATTGCAAGATTCACTTGAACCTAATCAAAGCGCAAAATAAAATCAACCCAAAATAACTAAACCACTTAAATGAAACCCTCCTCTAAATTGAACAATCTTCACGCTTAGAAAATCTAACTTAAAACCATAGCTAAGCATGCCACACAAATCTCTAAAGCACACACATTAGGCTAAGTCACCACTTCTAGCTTTAGTTAGGATAGTGCATGGTTTGATGTTTGCTTTTATTTTGTAATGTATGTTTTAGACTGATGTTAGGGTGTATGATTGTAGAATGAATGGTAGGATGATTTAGTCTAATCATTATTTTCTACAGGTGATTGTGCTTAAGGAGCGCTATCATAAATAAAAATATAAATACTTTTGCTATGCAAGTGCTTATACCCTTAAGCATAATCCAATAGGCCAGGTGGACTTTGTCACCCATGTGTGGGGTGTTAAGTCCAATATACATGCTTGGGATTTCTGTGATTTATTTTAGCTAATCTCTATTTTGTAGGTGGTAGTTAGATTTCCAATCCATTTCTTTTCATGTAATTTTGCAATTAGATTTTGGAATGATTGTTATGTGTATTATGATGAGCATTGGTCATAAGATCTCATCTTATGTACCATGTGAAGCCTTTGGAGCATCCACCTTCCAACCATCCAAAAGAAGGAACCAAAGAAGAAAGAAGAAAGAAGAAAAGAAGAATGAAGAAAGAAAGCTTGAAGACCCCCATAACAATGAATTCCTTGCTTAATTGTATTTAATTCATTTGTAATCCGAGTTGTATAAAGGTAGAGCTCGACTGCCCAATTTGTTTTCAGGTTTGTACGATGGTACCCAACCACATTGGCCTCTTATTCTTTTGCGATTAGTTTTATAAATTGATTGATGATTTGTTTAGCTTGTGCATTAAGTGGCATCCTTTTCCTAGCTTCTTCCTTACTTTATGTATGGCCTGGATGATGATTAGGCTCTTAGGGAAAAATAAATCTTCTACCAAATTAATCAACTCAAAATTAAATAAGCAACTCATAATCACATTTAAAGCCTAAGCTAAAATCAAGATAAAAGAATTAACAACCCCTTAGTTGGATGAGTACTTCTTTTATAACATCATGCATAAATGCATCTTGTTTCACTCTTAATTGAAGGGCTTCCACCTTTGCCAGAGAAACTTGGCTTGACCTTTAAGAGCCATGGTGGAAACACACCTCCTCCCTCCTCACTGATTTTGGCCAATAATCTTATTTCTCATGCATTAGGCATATAAACCCTATTAGCCTGAGTCAAAATGATTGCCCAAAAATAAAAATAAAATGAAATTTGAATTGCATTGGATTTAGGTCATTTTAATCATACCATTACATGATCTAGTCTCTTTAAGGAGTGAGTTTAAGGAATTAGTTTCTTTCTAAATAAATAATAGGCTAGCTATCTTGCATAAAACATATGACTTGCCTACATGAATTTAAAATCGCAGGAGGAGTTAGTTGGTGGACACCCCCAGACGATTGTAAGTCAAAATAGTCGGGTGATTTGTCCTCTCTTATGGAGGCAATCCAAATTCCCACTTTTTCCTTAGATTTAGGTTGTGCTTTTGGCCCTCGCCAAAGCTCCCTAGATTTAAGTTCTAAGGTTGCTTCTCCCCTTTGCGGGCCATAACCATAAATCCTCACCTCTTAGGCATTTTCATAATCTAGTGTTGTGGAATCATAGGCCCTAAATTTCTAATGAAAAATTCAACTCAAACAAATTAAATCAATTTCAAAAATGTAAAGCCCAACCATAGGATAGTTTGAAATGCTCGCTAGGTTTCCTAGCATCATGGGTATCTCCTACTTATCTTCCTTTGGCTTTGATTATAACTCCCTCTCCTTGATCAATCTCATTTGATCTTCCAAAATAAGCTTATCGATTAATAGTCCTACCTATTAAAATCTTTGGAGATAATGATCATTTATCTTAATCAAGAGTATTTCTAAGGGATCTCATTCCTTAGAATGTAATTAACTATGGGGGCTTACCCCTATAGGGAACTTAACGAACCCAGTTTAAAATAAATCTCACTTTACTTTTTCATGTAAAGTAGAGAAGAATCTTTGGTATATATGCAGACCCATTGTCCTTAGGAGTCCTTGTTGAGGTGATTAGGTCCATTGTAGGGTGGTGATTTCTAACTTTCGAGATAGTACACCTCTCCTCAATGTCATACCCGATCAACCTCAATGAGAATATCTGTGGATCTATGTGGTGTCAAAATGCATAAAAAGAGAAAGCGATGTATATTTCCATCCTCATTTTATTCTGCATAGTGTGAAGATGGAAGTATATATCTTATTCTCTAAAAGAAAATTGATTGAAAATTTTCATCATAGATTTTTCTAGCGACTCCACTGGGGATGGTACCTCTCTCCATCTTTGGTAAATGATCGTTGTCTTCAAGTATTGATAGTGGGTTTGTACTTTGGTATGAATCCAAGACTATCCTTCTTTCCGTTGGCACTTAGCTTATTTCATCCTTGTTAAGTTAGCCAACATCCTTAGGTTTTAGGATCTCATTCCATAGAGGTTTTAAAACCCCTGTTCGGTTCTCCCAATGGGTGAAAATAAAAGCTCAATCAAAAATTAATTGAAGACTTCCTTCTTACCATTTTTATGGTAAGGAAATGTTCATTCTAAAATAATAAAGATAAATAAATCATTATCAAAAATCATACTTTTCAAAAAGCGCTCTTTCAAAAAAATGCACATAATATTTTCACAAAATCCTTCATCTAACAATTCTCATAATTGTTACATGCAGGAATCTTCAAAAATAGAACTAACAATCTTTTCAAAAATCATAAATGAACATCTTCCCTCAATTCATTTTGGTGAAGATTTCATTTTTCAAAAATAAAATGAACAATCATCTTTACAAAAATCAAAATCAAAATTAAAAATAAAATTTTCCAAAAGCACATATGAGCCTTCAATATACCCACACTTGTTGAATGGAAGTTTCATTTTCAAACAAGACTATTTTTTTTTCAAAAGCACATATGAACATCTCCATTTAATATACCCAAATTTATTGAATGAAAATCTCATTCCCAAATAAAATAACATCATTTGGAAATTCCACTTAAACATATTCCATATATGATTAAGGAATTCCCATTTTTTTTCAAAAATCAATAATCATGCAAAAAAATCTTTACATTTCAAAATAAAATTGACTTCCATTCTTACATACCCAAATTTGTTAAATGGAAGTACTCTTTTCAAAATTCCCAAACACATTTAGAACTTCATTTAGCATACTCAAATTTGCTAAGTGAAGTCTCCAAATTTAAAATCCAAAAAAAAAAAAAATTCAAACACATTTGAAACTTCATTTAGCATACTCAAATTTGCTAAGTGTCTTGAAATTCAAAAGCCAAAAATTTTAAACACATTTGGAACCTCATTTAGCATACTCAAATTTGCTAAGTGAAGTCTCTAAATTCAAAAACAAAAAATCTTCAAATACATTTGGAACCTCATTTAGCATACTCAAATTTGCTAAGTAAAGTCTCCAAATTCAAAAATCAAAAATTTTTCAAACACATTTAGAACTTCATTTAGCATATCAAATTTGTTAAGTGAGTATCCAAATTCAAAACCAAAAATTTTCAAATACATTTGGAACCTCATTTAGCATACTTAAATTAGCAAAGTGTAGTCTCCAAATTCAAAAAATAAGAAATCTTCAAACATGTTTGGAACTTCATTTGGCATACTCAAATTTTCTAAGTGAAGTCTCTAATTTCACAATCAAAAATTTTCAAACACATTTGGAGCTTCATTTAGCATACTCAAATTTGATGAAGTCTCCAAAAAAACCAAAATTTTCAAGCACTTTTGAAACCTCATTCTTTAGCATACCAAATTTGCTAAAGAGAAGTTTCCATTTTCAAAACAAAATCAAAACACAAAAATTTTGAACACATCTTTTGGAATTTCATTTAGTATACTCAAATTTGCTCAGTAAAATTTCCATTTCACAAGATTAAGTGGAACTTCATCTTTAGCATACCATATTTGCTAAAGTAAAGGCTCCTCTTTCAATCAAAAACAAATCAAAACCAAAAGGAAACACATTAGGATTTCCTTAGCATACCCAAATTTGCTAAGGATCCTACTTTTGCAAAAATCAAACTATCCAAAACAAATGAAACACTTTAGGACTTCTTAACATACCCAAATTTGCTAAGAATCCTATTTTCAAAAATCTTTAAAAAAAACACACTTGGATTCTTCACTTAGCATACCTAAATTTGCTAAGTAGGAATTCCAATTTTCAAAATCAACAATAATTCACAAAAAAAGAAAAAATTATTTTCAAACACTTCACTTAGCATACCTAAATTTGCTAAGTAGGTAAAACACCAAATCAAAAACAAAACCAATTGACCCTTACTTTAACATACCCAAATTTGCTAAAGAAAAGGGTCCTCAAATCAAAATCTAAATTCAAACAAACATGAACTTATGGAAGCATCCTTCTAAAAAATATTTGAATCCATTTTTCAACATACCCAAATTTGTTGAAGTTGGATTCATATGCAAAAATTTCTCTTTCCAATCAATTTTCTAAATCTTCTTTAATCCATGTGAACCCCACTTAACACTTCCAAGATGTTGGATGTGGGTTCCAAAAAGCAAAGAAAATAGAAATTTGATCCAAGCTCGTTTACATTATAGTCCGATCGCCATTACAACCACATAGTTCGCCTTTTAATTTTAGTTGATTTGAAATGGCTGGCTCACAGAAGTTTGTGTTCACTTTCCCTCATGGCATGGACTTGGCTTTGGATCAGGCCAACTTCCCTTGAGTGGATCATACCTAGCTTATCCATTTTGATAAGGATTTGAGGGAGTGAGGATCACATGTGAGGGCACACCCCTCACAACTATCGAGGATCTGGTGGGCGGAATCATCCGTGACGATCTACCTTAAGATTCGACATCTCCTTATTAAAGAGGAAAGCAGTGGCAGTCCCACCGCCTTTCAATGAGGACAAAGACCTATGCCATGGTACCCCAGAAGGTAGCACCCACTCTTGGCATCTCAGGTAAGGCTCCTCGATTCTAGAGATTGCGTGCTTTGAGGTTGGTTCTCACTCTACTCATCCTACCAAGACATAAAAAGAGAAATAAAATTGCATAATCAAATGGTATCATACTAAGATTTCTGTGGAGATGGAGGCTATGGGAAGAAGTAGTGATTATTTTGATCACCCCACCGCTGGAACCGCCATCCTCTCTAGACAGATGAGGATGCAAGGAGGATTTGTACTTCACTTCCACCAATGGTTCGACGCCTCGATCGGAGGTCGATCCACCTCCATCACTATGCCATATTGGCAGAGCTTATAGACATTTAGAGTCCGGAGCTCAATTTGATTTGAGATCCATCATCCCTCAAAGTGTGGTGAAAAATATTTAATGAGAGAGGGCCAGAGAGGCCCATACATCCGTTCATATCAACAGTAGGGAGAGGTGGAGGTTCATTCGCCAGTCGGCAGCTTTTGCACTCATAATTTTCTAGCTACCCATGACCATACATAGATCCTACTATCGGGACCATCAGGAGGATAGCTCATGTTCATAGAGAGTCATTATGTCTCCACCACACCGCTCTACCCCCGTCCACCTTCACTTGTTCACGTCACAACATCTCCAGTTCCATAAGGCCATAAATGCCATATCCAGGGAGAAGCGTACCCTGTTGGTGATCTAGCTATGGCCGAGGGATCCTACTTCATCTACACCTCCTACTATGGCGAGTTTGAGCTCTCCTGCTCAACCTTCTACCCCAATGGTGGTGCAGAGGGAGTGGCGACCCCGAAGCATAATGGTCATCCCTTCATCAACTCCATGCCAGACATGGAGATGGTATACTATTGCATTGAGTGTGACGAACCCATGCAATCATGATAGTGGAACCTCATAGAAATGTCACCCCTTTCATAATTAGTGATAGTTAGGAGTGTGTCTATTCCAGTGAGTACAGTCCTCATAGGATTGACTCAATGGGTCTTCAAATGTATTAGAGATCATTCCCCTACTTTATATGGAAAATTAAAGTAGTGTTTATTTTAAGCTGGGTTCATTAAGTTCCCTATGGAGGCAAGCCTCCATAGTTAATTACATCCTAAGGAATGAAATTCTTTAAGAATACTCTCGATTAAGGTAAATGATCATTGCCACCAAAGATTTCAAATATGGGACTATTAATCAATTAGTTATTCTTAGAAAATCAAGTGGGATTTGAGCAAAAGGAAAGAGTTATTATCGAAACCAAAGGGAGATGAGTAGGGTATGCTCATGCTACTAGAAAACTAGTGAGCATCCCAAACTATCCTATGGATAGGCTTTATATTTTTAAAATTGAGGGGAATTATATGTTTGAGTTGAATTTTTATTAGAAATCTAGGGCTTACAATTCCATAATACAAGATTGTAGAAATGCCTAAGAGGTGAGGATTTATGCTCGTAGCCCGTGAAGGGAAACAACAACCTCGGATCCTAAATCTAGGGTGCTTCGACGAGGGCCAAAGCATGACCTAAATCTAAGATGAAAGATGGGTATATGGTTTATCTCCACAAGAGAGAATAAACCACCCGACTGTTGGGCTTATAACCGCTTGGAGGTGGCCACCAACTAACTCCTATGATTTTAAATACATGTAGGCAAGTCTTATGCTTTGCAAGATAACTAGGCTGCTGTTTATTTAGAAAGGATCCTAAGTCCTTAAACTCACTCCCTAAAGACTAGATCATGAAGGGTATGAATTCATGAATTAATCTAATGCAAATTTTGTCAAGTTTTATTTTGATTTTTGGACATTATTATTTGACACAGGCTATGGGATTTCATATGCCTAATGCATGAGAAGATAGTTATGGGCCAAAATCAAAAAGAAGGGGTGTGTTTCCACCAGGGCTCTCAAAGGTCAAGCCATTTTCTCTGGCAAAGGTGGAAGCCCTCCATTGGCAAGAGTGAGATAATATAATTTATGCATGATATGAGACATATAACATCCAACTATGGGGTTGCTAAATCTTTTATTATCTAGATTTATGTCCTTGAATTTAGGTGAGGATATGAGTTATTTAATTTAATTTTGAGTTGATTAATTGGATAGAAAATTTATTTTTTTTCTAAGAGCCTAATCACATCCAGGCCATTCAACAACCATCAAACAATTAAGAAATAAGGAAAAATCATGTCATCCTAATTGAGCAATCATAAACACAACATCAATCAATTTATAAAATTAGCTCAAAAGAATAAGAGGCTGATGTGGTCGTTCCACATACAACCCAAAGAAAATAGAAAGCTCTTATACAACCTGGATTAAAAATGAATAATTACAATTATGAAATGACAAGTGTTATGGGAGTCTTCAACCCCCATCCTTCACTCCTTGTCTTTCATTTCTTCATTTTTTTTTTGATTGGCTCCATTTCTTTCTTTCTTTTGATTTGACTTGAGATATGGTTTGCTCCAAAGCTTCATATGGCACATAAGACATGGTCTTATGACCAATGTTCACCTTAATCCCTATAACACTTATTTCAAATCTTAATTACAAAATTTACATCAAAATGGGAAAGATAAATCTAACTAAACTTGCAAAATAAAGGTTAACTAAACATACCACACAACCTAAGCAGTTACTGAAATAATTTGAACTTAGTACCCCACACATGAGTAACCAAGCCCACCTGTCCTAAATTTGGATTATGCTTAGGGGTATTAGCAACCTGCACAACAAAAACATTTATATTTTTATTATACCCATTAAGCACAATCCCCTGCAGAAGACATGATTAGGCTAAGATCACCTATCACCTAGTCTATGCATATACACCCAACATCCAATCTAAGAATATTACATCATAAAATAAAATCAAACATCAAACCATGCATCACCCTAACATAGAGCTAAAAGTGGTGACTTAGTCTAATGTATGTGTTATTTAAGGTTTGTGGCATGTCTTAGCTAGGCTTTAAGGTTGGAATTTTCTAAGAGTGAAAGATTCAATTTATGGTGATTTTAGTTTAAGTGATTTAGTTGGTTTGTCAATTTTAGTTGGTGATTTGATTTGGTTTGACTGAACCTACACTTAGTGGCTGAATGTTGTGAAGAGAGGAAAAGAGAAGAGAGTCTTCTTCATTTCTACCCTAAAGCAATTCTAAGGTAGATACATTAATGAATTTTCTTTAGTGAATGATTCATTATGTATTTTTAATTAACCCTAAGTTTAGATTCTTTCTAAATATTTCTATTCAATAAGAAAGACCTCTTAGGATTAGTTAAGGTGGATTACTATCACATAACACACACCCATTCATTTCTTTCCACCATGTATACATGCATATGAATAATCCTAAGCATACCTATACATGCAATGCAAATCTTAGCACACTTTGATGATGAATGCAAAGAGATGTAATTTGAAAATTTGGATATTTCATTAATGCATGTCTTTGTTATGTAAAAAAGAGGGATTCTTTTATCCTTTAGCTAAATGCACATCCATATGTATAAAGTTATAAGTGAGTATGGCGCCATTATTTTCTACAGAGGGTGTAAGGTAGAAGACCTACTTGGGGCTAATTAAAGTCTCGCAGCCCCGGGATGTCCAGACTGATATACCACTTTTCTTAAATACAAGTAGATGTACAGAGAGAACCAAATGGATGAGGAATCATGCAAAAGATTAATGTTTAATTTGGTTGTAAGATTTACATGTGTAATGTGAAGGTTCTTCCTAAGTCTTAATATAGAGATACATAGGAATAGATTTTGACAAGTGTTATGTTCTTTTCAAATGAACTATACACTTGTAAATCCTATGTGAATCTATATTAAGAGAAGGAAAGATAGCTTCATAATACATATCTTATGCTATCATCACATGCAAGCTTATAATTATTTATAACTAGCATCACTTCATTTATAATTTTTGATTTATAAGTTTTGAAAAGTAATTTTAGGTTTAATAGTGATAATAGCCACTCATATTCTTATTTTTAACCAACACATGCAATTTGACATAAAAAGAAACATTTTCTTTAATTAATTTTCAAAAGAAATGAATGCATGACTTTATAAGGCAAACAATATTTAACATGATTGGAAAGAAATAAAGGAATATAAGCATCTGATTTCATTCACCCTAATTAATTCCTAAAGACAATTCTATAAAATAAGATCATTTAAAGTGAATCAAAATTCTTTAAAGAGATTTTTATTTTTAAATTTTATTTAACTTAGGAAAAGTGAGAAAGGTTTGCTGATCCTAACTCATTCCCTCATGTGTGAATCGGTTTGGTTTAATTTAGAACAATTAGTTGATTTTATATTTTTTTGATTAGGTTAAGGTATGAATTAAATCCATTAATTATCCTTACCTATACCACTTTAACATAATTATCAAGTAATTATGAGCCAACATATATATGCAACCATATAGAAATTAAATCAGCAATGCACCTAAGAAATGAAGGGGCCTAATGTAATTGGCTCATAATTATTGATTAATTAAGCTAAAGGGCTAAATTAAGTACTTTTATAACCCTCCTACATATGTGGTTTGATTATGATTTCCTTTGGAATTTTTAGGTTATTGAACACTTAAGAATCTAACCAAAAATTAAATGATTAAGTTTTGGAATGATTTAGTTTTGAGTTTGATTAATTAAACTAATTAATGAAGTGATTAAGTCATTAATTAATTACAACTTAATTAAGTGTTTATCCAAATGAAATAGACTTAGGGGAAAAGATTTTGAAAAGAAGTCCTAATCTCATTCCCTAAGTCCATTCACTATTTCATGATGATTAGTAAGCTTAATTAATGAATTTACCACTATTTAACATGTTAATTAATCATTTAATTAATTAAGAAAGTGATTAAGGATGAAACAAGCAATTCCCCTACTTAATCAAGCAATCAATTCCAAAAAAATCATGAGAGGTAGAGGTCATCCCACTAATTAATCTTAAAAAGTTTAGAGTCAATTGCTAGATTAATTAAAGATTAATTAGTTTAATTATATTTCCAATAAACCCAATTTGAGTTAAAATCACTAATTAAAATTAATTAATTTTAAATTTGTATTATTCTCCTCTGAATTATCTTTAAAATGAACATGAGTTTGTAGTTTTTGGATTTTTCTATAATTAGTTATGAATTTTGGAAGTTTCACCATTAAAATTGGATTGATTAAGCCTAATGAACTAATCCCATATAATCCATGCTACTCATGTGGCACACTTTCCATGTGGCATGATGGATAGGTTTTTTATCAATCCGACCGAGTCTCACGACTTTCTATGGGCGGTCCAATCTAAGATCGGACGGCTAAAATTAATCCCACGATTTAGGCTTATAATCACAAGGGATCTAGCATGATCTGATCACAGCCATTTAATTCAATCATGTGAAACAAACGGTGTGTGATCCTTCTCCTTCATGAGTGATGAGAGATGAACACCATTCATCTCTCTCCATTCAATTCGAGCTTACCCGAGCTCAGATTGGGATCAAAATGATCCCACACCTTCAGAAGGAGGGGGGATGCACATCCAAGGTCAAGATTCAATGAGGTGACAATTTCCTTCTAAAAGGACCAAGCAAATTTTCCTTAAGCTACGGTTTCAAGCAATTACCTCATCGTAGGCTATCACCAGTGCTTTCGACAAAGGAGGTAGCTTTGTCTAGTGGAGATGAAGCTATGAAGGAATCGCCTTGGTTTGAGTGATTGTTTCTGTGCCCTTCAATGGTGATTAGCCTTGATCGAAGTGATGCTTCCTATGGCTTGGAGACTTGGGAAATGACTTGGTTGAGCTCGATGACGTCCACTGATGGTGTGTCCAAGGTTAATTGGATTTTGGTTGAGAATTGGATGAGTTGGACCTTCAATTCACCTCTCATGTTTTGCTTTGAGCAAAATCAAAAATAGGAAATGGGGGAGCTCAGGAATGTTTTGCAAAGGCTTGGAGAAGATTCGACTCAACCTTGTTGGCTCTGAGAAAATGAATGCTTGTGGTTTGAGTGGGAATGAGAGGGAGTATATCTCCCCCTCCTTGATCGGATGATGATGGGTTGTTTTTCCATTTTTGATCACTTGCATGGATTGGAGGCACAGTTTGAGATGCCAATCACCCCACATAGGTCATTTTGGGTTTTGGACTGAAGGAGAGTGGGTGCCCATGTGCTAGGTGAGTGCATTTGGAGTTCAAAGTGTTCAATTGCCATTGGTGAGGTCGATTTGTCCTTGGCTTGGGTCATGGCTGACCCAAGCTCATTGGGTCATGTTCACCACCTCCCTTGGTGCCCATGTGGACCAATAAGAAGATGCCAAGTGGCCTTAAGAGATAAATGACCAAATTTTAAGTGAATTTGGTCATAGGATACCCTTTGACCTAAGGCAAAGTGGTCATTTGGCCATGATTTTGATTTGGGCAGTTTTGAAATGATTCAAAAATGGGTTGGGGCAAATTTCAAGAGATTTGGAGTTCATTTGATTTGATTTGGTTCAAGTTGATCCATTTAGGTCAAGTTGGGTCAAATTAGGTTAGGTTGACCAATTGGTCAAATTAGGTCAAACCATGGGTTAGGTCAAGTTCAAATGATCATTTAGAGCCTATGGGTATAATTGGTTTGGTTCAATTTGGTTTAGATTTGGTTTTGGTTCATTTAGGTTCATTTGGGTCAAATGGGTCAAGTTGACCAATTTGACCCATTTGACCCAATTGGGTTAGGTCATGGGTTGGTTTAGGCTTGGTTGATCATTTGAAATTGCAAGCTTTTGGTTCTCAATTTTGATTTGGTTTGATTTCAAGTTGATTTGACCTTTTAGTCAACTTGGGGTTCATGGTCAATTGGGCTTGGTTGGGTCTAATTGGTCAATTGAAGCTTTGGTCAACAATCAATTTGGAATGAATTTGACCCATTGGTTGCAATCAATTTGGCTTAGATCAAGATTTGATCTATTTTGGCTTTTTAGGTCAATTTGGGTCAACTTAGTCAAGTGGCCAATTAGGCTTGGTTTGGCTCAATTGATGGCTTGATCATGTTCAATCATTAATTATGGATTGATTTAGATCAATAATTTTGATCAATTTGGCTTATAGTGAATTTTAGCTTGTTTAGGTTTCATTTAGGCTAAGTGTTGACTTGGTCAAAGGCTAGGTTTGACTTGGCTTGACCCAATTTGAGTGATTGAACATGATAAGATGATTGTTGATCACAATGTGAGGCTTAGATGGGTTTAGTTCAATCCAATTTATGTTGGATTAGAATTTGGCTCAAAAAGGTCCTTTAGGTCACTTTGGGTCAAGTGAACCCAAATGGGTTAATTGGCTTGATCAAGGCTTGCTTCAAGTTTGGTTGAACTGACATATGGATTTATGATGGAAATATAAATCTAATTGCAAGTGATTTAGAGTCAAATGGGTTTTGATTCATATGACAATTTCAAGTCAAAAGGATGAACATCGGTTTGATTTGGGTTGGTTTGATTTTGGTTTGGTGATTGTAGTTTATGTTTATATTTGGGCATGTGATTGAAGGAGTGATTGCTTGAAGAGAAAATTCAAGGGTTTGGATTGATTTGAGAATGATTTGGCTAAGTTCAAGGATTTGACTTGAAAGATGTAAATTAAATTTTGGTTTAATTTTTGGTTTACTTTTGGTTATTTGAATTTATATTTCATTTATATTTGTGAATATAAATGAGAATATAAATGGGTTATGAGAAAATATTTTGAGTTTGGAATGATTTGGATTTGGTTTGAGCTAAGTCCATAAGATGAAATCAAAAGGGCATGGGAAAGATTTCGGAATTTAAATTCAATCATGGGTTTCAATCATTTGATTTGGAATTGATTTATGATTTGGATTTTGGAATTGATTTATGATTTGAGAAAATCAGTTGAGTTGGAATTGATGTGAGATTTGACTTGAGAAAATCAATTGAGTTGGAATTGATGTGAGATTTGATTTGAGAAAATCAATTGGTTTGAAGGAGGGAGGCAAGGATTAGGTTCAAACTATAGGGTAGGCAAGTCCTCAATACAAGGCATAACATATTCCTTTAACCTCTAAGTCTCTGTGGTTAAGTGTTCACCTAATCACTAGAAGTGTCTTAAGACTAAGGAACTCTTAGTGTTTAGAGGATTTTTATGTCTAAGATGGAGAAATTAAAAGCTCACTCCAAAAGTGAGGTCATCAAAGGGCACCCAATAGGTGTGGTGTGACAGGCATACCTATTTGGTGACCAGATCCAAACTTCAATGATCACAAGCACTAACAGAAATGATCTACTCTTAAACCCGAGGTGTAGAAGGAATCAAGATCTAGTGCAATACAACTCTACTTATGTAAAAGATAAAAGAGAGTGAAGGAGGAATCCACTAAGGATTGAGTATGTGAGCCTTCCACTAAGGGAAAAATTCATGTTATCCACTGGATAAGATGTGAAACCGGGGATTAGAGTTTTGGAATCTGGGGATAAAAGTGTGAACCTTCCATTGGGAAAGGTTGGTTGGATTGAATTGACTCGAGGAAATTGAAAGATTTGCATCTCTGAGGAAAAAATATTTGATATTTAATTGACTCACTAGGGGAGTTGGTTGATTTGTTTCAAATTTTAAATTTTAAATTTTAAGATGGACCTTGTCGGGATGATGGAGATCGAAATATGTTGGCCTTGATCTACTTCAGATTTATCGATCTAAAGAGGTAGTCTACCAACCACATGGTAAGACTATCCAACCAAAGGGTTGCCTTTCGGTGTACAATGGTTGTACTAAGAAGAAAATGTAATAGACTTACATCTTCCAAAGTGTGGGATCAATCGTGATCATGGTGACATAAATGAATCTAACCCAACCTTAGGCTGACTTTTGAGTGAATGCCACTAAGGGCCTTAAATCAGCTCAAAGATAGTCAAAATTAATTTCATATTTTTAATTATATTTGATGGATCCCATCTTTTTGCGATGGACCGTACTGAGTAGGGGTCGTGTCTGCCTTGATTTACTTTAGATTTATCGATGCAAAGGGAGTAGTTTCTCGGCTGAGAGGAGAACTATCCAACCAAAGAGGTGCCTTTCAGTTTGTAGTTACCAATTTTGGGAAGAAAGCATGGGGACTCATATCTTCCTAAATAAAAGGCCACTGGGGCGATGTATTAGCAAGGTAACATGTCAACCTAACCTGGGGCTACCCGTTGGTTTGTGATAATCATGCTAGAAAAAATGCATAGTAAGCTTACATCTTCTAGAGGTAAATGACAGAACCTATTATGGAAAATAGAAGAAGACCTACACTACTAAGAGAGGTCAGAGACTTATCTCAACTCAAGTGTAGTTAAGCAATTCTTATAGAAGCTAATGAGTGAGTGCCATAGGGGACTTGCTCCCAAATCAGTATACCCAGAGATAAAAGATATGTGTTTATTTTTTTGTGTTTGTGTTAAAGGAGGACAGGATGCCACTCGAGTTCTTCTTACACCTATCCTAAAACACGCATAAGAGTTGATCAAATGGTGCCACGAATGGCAATTGTGATTCCACCAAGAAAGGATGTCGCTTGGGTTCTCTTATAACTAACTTAGTTGTGTTAGTCAAAATTGGGTGCCTCTCGGGTTCTCTTACACCTATTCTAGTAGCAGGAATCATGTTTAATTTATGTTCATTTTGTGAAAGAAAGATAGGATGCATCTTGGGTTCTCTTACACCTAGCCTAAACACGTCATGGCAGATTCACAAATAAGCAAACAATGCTTCGAATGAAGAGAATATTTTGATGAATTGGAATGAAATTCCTAAAGATAATTATTTTCAAACATGATTTTATGGATAGTATTTCTTCAAATAGAGCTCATTGACTGGAAACATCGGGTGTTCCCCTTTAAAATTAATAAGTTGATAAGATCCTCCTTGGTAGGCCTTCTCTATGATAAAAGGCCCATTCAAACTTGCATCCCATCTTTTGACGGGAAATAATGGGTCTCCTTAAAACTAAAATAAGCTGTCCTAATTGAAAAGCTCTAGGGAAGACCAACTTGTTGTGAGCTTGAATCATCTTGGCTTTGTACAACTCGAGGTTCTGGCATGCCAATAGGCATCTCTCCTCCAAACCTTCAAGCACTTCTAACCGCTACCTGGTGTTCTGCTCTGTAGTGATTTTACTACCCATTATTATCCTTAGTGATGGAGCTAAACTTCTAATGGTTGAACGACTTCAAACCATACACTAAGGAGAATGGGATAGATTGAGTTGGAGTTCTATATTGTATGCTGCAAGGTTTGACTATGCTATTAATCATTTATTATCATCAAGTATCTTCTTTTGTATTTGGATGAGAGTTTTTTTGAATGCTTCTGCTAGGCCATTTGCCCTAGGATAGTAGATAGTGGAGTATCTCTAATCTATACTGTGTCTTCTAGTGAAACTATTGATCTTGGTGCTTTTGAATGCAGTATAATTATCAGATATAATTCATCGAGGCACCCCATACATATATAAGATATGGTTCCTGAAGAGCACATGCCGAAATGACCTCTAAATGGGATTCTACCCACTTGGAAAAGTACGTGGCGCAAGAATGAAACGATGACCCTAGAAGAAGGAGGAT
This sequence comes from Cymbidium sinense, assembly GCA_021442155.1. Classification (NCBI taxonomy): domain Eukaryota; kingdom Viridiplantae; phylum Streptophyta; class Magnoliopsida; order Asparagales; family Orchidaceae; genus Cymbidium; species Cymbidium sinense. The sequence goes on along the minus strand of CM038221.1, from coordinate 68,713,086 downwards.
CAATCGAACCCACTATGTCGCACAACACTCAAATGGCCATGAGGCCAATGTAGGTGTAGAATGTTGGTGTTGTGACCACACCATGTACAATCGATGGCATCTCCTAGCTATATCCATACAGTCTATAATCATTGAAGGCTAGTAGTATCCTAGTCTCTTGATCTTGGCTTTCATCTTCATACCGGATTGATGCACTCCGCATAGACCTGAATGTACCTCGATCAAGATCTTATGGGCTTCATGTTTTTCTAAATAGCATATATACATTTGATCAGACCATCGTTACAAGGTGCCATCCATGAGCATAGGAGAGCTCTCTTCATCGATGGGCTTGTGATTTCTCTTGAGGTAGTTTTCTTGTGTTCAAATAATCTATGAATGGTCACCTCCAATTCAACTCCTAGTCTTTTTTGGCAACGATAACCTCCCCTTCAAGAGAGTAACTCTCGATGAGTTCAGTATCGATAAGGGATAGGACTTGTCTATTTTGGACCCTTATTGGAATGGCTTCATCTTCCAAACATGCCAACTCTTTGGCAAGTTTTGCAAAGTATCTAGTACTGCGTTCTCTCCTCGAGGAACCTTGTAGATGGTGACCTCAAGGATTTGGGCCAACAGCTTCATGGTGTACTCATGGTAGAGATGAAGCTTAGGTTTTAGAACCAATGGTTGATGACCGGTGAGAATCCATAGATGATGATGCTTTTGACACACTAATAGCTAACTCTAGCGGTAATCAAAGCCTCATACTCAGCTTCATCATTGGTGCACGGAGAGAGAGATAGTATGAGAATCTCATCACATTGCAGTCTACAGTTAAAAGAACTAATCCTACCCCTACCTTTTAGACTGTGGTTCTTCTCCTTTATGAAAGGAAGTTGCACCATCAAAATATATCTCCAAACGGTGAATGTTGAATCTAAGTTCATGATTTATTCGGGAGATCACTGACTAAGCGGAAATTAGCGAAGTGGGTGTCTTTGCTAAATAATAGTACAATCCCTCACGACGGAGTACAAATGTGGTATCAAACTACGATAAAATGAGAAAACCATCCAGATAGCATCGGTCGTGTCATGAGATATTGCAGTGGATTGATCTTGGAGATCAAGTTTACCTTATCATAAAGTATGTAGTGTCATAGCTTTTAGAATGCAAAGATTAAAACTAGGCAATGTTTCTTAATAGGTGGGTAGTTTGCTTTAGCGGGGATCGATCCCTTCGTCATTGGTTTGGGTCAACAAAATGCCAAGGGAGTCATCCAATGCAGTAGTGTAAAGGATAAGTGGCTTTAGGATATAGAAGCGCTTCAAATACTTTTGATGTCTTTAAAAATATGTTGACTTTTCATCCCACATGAACTTAGCATCCTTTTTGATAAGTGATGAAAATGGCTTGCATCTCCCTGATAGATTGGAGATAAAGCATTTTAAATACGCCAACCGCCCTTGGAAAGATCTGAGTTGTGTTAGACTTTTAGGGGGTGACATTTTTAAGATGCTTTATCTTTTTTGGTCTATCTATTCCCGGTGAACAACAAACAAAAACTTCACGAAGATACTCAATGCACACTTGATTCATTTTGAGGTTGAATTATCTTAACATTCAAAACTACTCTCAAGTCAAAGAGATGGTCTTCTTTTTTCTTCACTTTTGACTAGATCATCAACATAACATTCAACTTGATGATGAATGAGTTCATTGAAGATCTGAGTCATGGCTATGGTATGCACCAACATTTTAAGGAAAGGCATGACCTTATAACAATAAATTGATTGGGGTTGAAAAAAGTGTTTCTTTCATCCTCGGGGCCATCTTGATTTTGTTGTAGACCCATCCATAAAGGAGAATACTGCATGAGAGGAGGCCATGTCCACCATTAATTCTTGTATAGGAAGTAGAAATTCATCCTTAGGACATGACTTATTTAAGTCCCTGAAATCGACTCATAAGTGTATTTGGTCATTCTTTTCTTTTTCGAATGACACTAGCTAAGGTAGGTATTTTTCTTCTTTGATAAAGCATCATTGATCTTTCTTGACTTTGAAATGACGTTGTTTGATTTCTAATCGCATGTCTAGGAGCTTGCTTGATAGGGGTGTTAAGTTATTGCTAGTTTATACTATACGTCGAGATAATCGGCATCTCTTCAGTCCTTAAACTTCATAGCCTAACTAAGTCATTGGTTTCTTCTTCATTCAATAGAGCGATGTATGTAGGCGTGGATCTTCTTCTCACAGGTTGATTTCTTTAGCTTGTCGATAGTTGAATGGATTCTCTCTTCAAATTATGGAGGTGCATCTTTGATTTGAAGATCATCAGATCATCGAAGTTTCTAAACACATAAACCTCATAAGAGTTAGTGTGATTTGAGAAAACTATCAGACTCAAATGATTGGTGACAACTAGCATTAATTCATCATCATTTGGACCCACTTATCCTAATCATCATTTTGCTTTTTTACCTTTGTTCCATAGCTTCTCAAATACTGACATGCTTGGACCATGTGTAAGGAATCAAACCTTTCTTTGCAAGGTTATAAACATAAGGTGAGTACCAATCAAAAGGTAATTCCATTAAATCTTTATATGAATTATCCTCAAGTTCTACATCTGCTTCTGTACTTGAGGATGATGATCCCAATAAATCTCTTTGGCTTGACATCCATGGAAGATCAAGGGGCTTCCTTAACTTCCAAACCCTTAACTTTCTAAGAAGAAAGTGGGGTTAAAGCTAAGGTTCCTAATTGCTACCTAATGGCTTAACATAATCCTGATTTGAATACATTCATGCTTTGCTTGGAGGTCTGGTCTTCATCACTGTCTGGCTCGAGTGTCACCTCTAATGAGACCCATTGAAAGGGGTTGGTTGGTGTGCTAATCACATGAGACTCATCCTCTTAGATTCTTGAATAATAGAGAGTACTCCTTTGAAGAACATAGCTCTTGGTGGCCAGCCATGGGGTCTTCCACCTCAGCCTCTATATCTACCTCTGCCTCTAGTGGGTCAGTCATCTACCCATATGTTATGGTGGAACAACTGTGCGTGGAATGTAACATGCGGCTTTACCTCTTCCTCAGTGTCTCATTCTCTCTCACTTGTACTTTCCTTTTTCTTTTCTTTTTCTTTTTCTTTTTCTTTCTCTTCTTTTCCTTTTTCTTTTGTATTCAAATTTTTGCCAAGTTCATGAGAATAGACATTTTGATTTTGAGAAAGATAGTAGGTCGCATCCTCATATATCTCGACTGCTCTAATTAAAAATGGCTTTTCATCTCCTTTGACACAGTATTCAATTTCATCTCTTCAAAATTTGATGCACTGATGAAGAGAGGATGGAATCATCTTGTTCTAGTGTATCCATGGCCTATCGAGCAAAGTAGTGAACAATGTATTCAAATTTGGAGCCTAAATCCCTCTTACCTTGTTCATTGAATCCTCTCAACATCATCTGATCTCCTCGAAGTTTGGTGATGTCAATCTTCAAATAAGCAAGGATTTTCAGGCTCATAATGTTCACTGATGCACCTAGATCAACCAACACCCTAGATTGTCTAAATCTGCCCATATCCATTGATGTAGAGGGGATGATTATGCTCCATATCTCCTAAAAGAAGGTCTTCTTCGGTGAATGTGACTCCAAGGGCTTCTCTTGAATAATGTGTTTTCTCTCCAACAGCGGTCAGCTGAGTTAAGCATATCTCTAGATCAAGAAGGGCCTTGATTAATAATTCCCTCATCTCTTTGGATAAGATAAGGGCATCATATTTGCTTAAATTAGCTGGCAACTTTCTTATGTGAGCGAGGACATTATAATTAACTTTGGGTTGATCCTCCACAAGCATATCCATAGGTGGAGCATCCTATGGAGGAGCTTCTTACTTGCTGGTACCAATGACTTATTTACCCTTATCTTGAGGTGCTACCCTAGGAGGTAAAACTTTACCACTAAGAAGGTTGACTTGATGACTTCATGAGAAGGGTTGATGAAAATTTCTACCTGCTCATCAGGTTCACCCACAACTTCTCCTATAGGACTCTCAGAATCAGATGATTCCAAGTCTATCTCAAGAGATGAACCCATATTATTCAGAGAAGGAAAGTCCATCTCAATCAAAAGAGGATGATAGTTATTATAATTATTAAGACTTGAAGAGTTTTCTAAAAGAGTAGTATTAGATAACCCATCAAAAGTGGCACAGATGTAACTCAAACTAGTTTTATTCCTTGATATTTTAGATTTAAAAGGAGGTACATAGTAGAAATCTAGTAAATTATGTGGGGTGAGGGATTTGATGCCCTCATCCGCTGATATAAGATGTGTACTAGAAGAAAGAAAGTAGGAATGGAATGAAGTAGTAACAATGAATGGAATGGGCTTCTTGGTGGGCTTACTTGGCTATCCCAAGCAAGTATGGGTCTTCTTCTTTGAGCTCCCACTTTCTAAGTTGTCTTTGGCAACTTGCAAACCATCCTTGATGTTGGAGGTTGAGTGCCTCGGAAAGTTTCTTGATTTTACACAATCATTTTAGAGGTTCGGGATAAAGAGATATCTCAACCTTGTTTTATTTTGAGAGGATCACATGTATCCCCAAGGATTATCATAACAGAACTAGATGGTTGTTCTACCAGATATTCCTTAATAATTAATCACTTGTAGCTATGCTCAAAGTCCTTAAATGCAATCCTCCAAACATAGCCTAGCATGTTGTGGTAGGGAAAAAGTTAGGATCATTACTCCACTTCCTCACTTCCCCAGGCGGGTGAAAATCAAGTTTCTTTAAGAGGTTCTTAAAGATTTTTTTGACTACCTCCCTCTTAAATGTATAAGTTTTGTTTAATTTATCAAAAGAGCAGGTGGATGATATAGCTACGGTGGGTATGTATACCGTTGAGTATGGTTGAGGAGGAGGCGGCAAGGCTAGGCTTGTGGTCGATAACATGGTCGAGGTGGTAAGGAGGTGGAAGTGATGGGCGTTAAGCGAGGTCTCTCTAATCTTAGCTAGTTTTTCCCTTATCCAATCACTACTTGCCCCGGTTTCTTTTTATAGACTTTTACGCTTTAGCTTTAATGACTGATCTTGAAAAGGTAACTATTTTGCCTCATCTTGTAGACTAGCTACCTTGTTGATTAACTTCTCAAATGTCTTAATGATGAAACCTTTAAGCATGAAGGCGACATGGCCATGAATATTCTATAATGAATTTCAATAGCATGATGTTCAGACAATTGTGGTTCATTTCATGCTTAAATTATGTCATCTAAGAATATAATCAATGAGGGACTCACCAGGGTGTTATTTAAGCTGTAATGAGATCACCCACAGTTACCCTTTGTTGAGCTCCAGCAAACCTCTTAACAAAGAGTTGCTCCAACTCAGCAAAAGTCTTCACTGAATTGTTGGGAAGTTTCACATATCAATCAAAACTATGCTAAGCTAATAAAGAAACAATAATACATCATACCACATGGCCACATGTATATGATGGCAATGATTCCCGTAGCCATCAAAACATTTGAAAGAAGGAGGCACAAAACCCTTAGGATATTAGATAGCATCGAATTCCTCTGGGTAGGGTCTACCCTTTAGAACTGAACCACCTTAGGCTTGCACCATCGCTTCTTTCACTTGTTGTTCAACTATGAGTTTGATATATTTTTCTTGTATGAAGGTACTGCCCACTGCCTTCCTACACAAGCTAGTCTTGCCACTCTCGGTGAACTCTTGGGTTGATCCACGACATGCACAACTCAGTGACGGTCTCCATAATGGTAGGATGTGCTGAGCTTGATTGAAGTGCTAAAAACTGGCTAACAAATCAGTCTCTTTCCCATCTTATCAATGCTCATCTTTCTATTTGAGTTATTGAAGGAGGTGTTGGGTCATGTGTATCATCTGTTCAACACCTTACTCTAGTGATCCCGAAGGAGGGAACCTCTAGTGTCAACCATATGCACCTCTATCGAGTCTTCCAACAAATCATCTTCATTGGGGTTGAAACTAACCTTCTTATCTTTGAGGTCAAACCATGTCATACCCAATTTTTTTAGTAAAATATTGTGCTAAGATATCATCCAAGGGTTGTCAATCGTGCACAAATGCTGTGGACGGTGGTGGGATCATGCTCATGAATGAAGATACACACGACCTCCCACTCAGAGTCGACCACCTTGAGAGCTACACTCACTGGAGGACACATGCTTATGAGTGTCTACTGATATGGGTGGAGTGCTGCTCCTGGGTGGATCTATTGTCATTGGGATAATAGAACTATCTCCTTCTCCTTCTGCCACTGTTATATCCATGATTGGTTGAGGTGGTGGTGGTGAATGGTACACTTCTGAGGTCTCTCTTCACCACAACTAAGTAGGAGGTTAGCGGGGAGCTTCACCCTCACTGGTGGGGATTTCTTCTCCCTGTCTTTCTCTTTGGCTTTGGATGGAACTTAAGTTGGAACACATGCGGTGATGCGGACATGGAGTGGAGGCGGTGTGGAACATCAACTCCATGCACGAGGCTCCCCTCTTATCATGGGTACTACTAGTCAATACAATATGGTATGATCGGCTGGGTAATGCAGTCGAGGAAACCTGAGGAGGCTATTAACTACCTGGTCTATCTTCACCTCTCTCTGCTAGTAATGTGTAATGATACTTGGGCCTCTTTAGCCCTGTCCTGATGGATCTGCTCACCTGAGGAATAACGATCGTTGATCAACAGGTCTTTTACCATGGTCCCCCACCAACTTGGCATGAATCACGAGGCTTGCATATGACCTCCTTATCTCGAGGTGTCTCATGATGAACTGGAGGTGGAGGTGATCTAATCCTCACATCTTTATTCTCCTTGAGAGGGGATGGAACTTGTTCAGTAAGCAAGGGAAACTACCAGGTGACCCCTTCTAGTAGCTAATCTCCTTGGTGTGCACATGATGCTTGATCTTGCATTATTGTGTCTTTGGTTTTGGAGTGGAGTGCGAGCTAGACACCTCAAACATAGTGGAGACAATCCACGAAGCGGGGCCTTCCCCTTAGGAAGCGTGAATGGTGCTTACTGCATGGGGCGATGATGGGAACAATAAATTGTGCACGAACTACGATTCTTGGGAACTTCTATCTTCTTCCTCTTTAGTGTGCTAAATTCATAATCTGAGGGCATTTCAAATGGATGACTAGATTTTTCCTAGTCAACAAATCCATGCTGACAGTGGTGAGGGTTGCCCCCTCACAAGTAATCCTAGCCCCCTCAAATCCTCGGCCAAAATGTATCAGATGAGCAAAATTAGTTTGGGGGAAGCTAGTCCGATCCAAGGCCAAATCCATCCCAAATGGGAAGGTGAACACATATTTCTGGGAATCCAATTGTGTTGTACTATACTTGAGAAAAACTGACTTAAACTAAGCTGAGATCAAACTGGAGCTCTAATTATTGAAAATAAACTCAAATCAAAATTTTTTGCCTTAGTATTCTAACTTTTTGAAATTTGTTTTAGAGTTTGAACCCACACTCAATAATTTAAATATGTTAAGTAGGGCTCATTGAATTTAAGAGAGATTTTGGATAAATTGATGGAGAGATTTTGAGTGAATTTGAGTTTAGAGGCCACTTTCAACAAATTTGTGTATGTTGAAATGGGTTCAACATATTTGGAGAGGCTTTTTGATGCTTCCATTGGTTCATATTTGAGTTTGATTTTATGTTTGGGGACCCTTTATTTAACAAATTTAAGTATGTTAAATAGAAGATCAATTGATTTTGTTTTAGATTTATTTTTTTAGGATTACTCATTTAACAAATTTGGGTATGTTAAATAACATGTTTAAAAACAATTTTCTTTTTACCGGTATGCCCATGATGTGTATCATGTGTGAATTTAGAAATGGAATCCTTAGCAAATTTGTATAAGCTAAATAAAGCCCAAATTTGTTTGATTTTTATTTTGGTTTTGAAAATAGGATCTTTACTTAGCAAATTTATTATGGTGAAAAATTTCTAGAGGAGTCGCCTTCAAATCTGCGAGGAGAAATGAAAGGGAAAGACCTATAAAAATTCATCTTTTAGGATGTAGATCCAGATGTACTTACTGTGATGATGTTATCAAGAAAATAGTACTATCTCAAAGATAGAAGTCCTTTAATGGACCTAATCATCTTAATAAGGACTCTAAATGATGGGTGTAAAGAGATTCTTCTCCACTTTACATGAAAAGTAAAGCAAGGTTTATTTTAAACCGGGTTCATTAAGTTTAGACAAGCCCAAAATTACATCTTGGACGAGATCCCTTAGAAAACTCTCGATTAAGGTAAATAATCATTGTCTTTAAAGATTTCAATGAAAGGACTATCAATGATTGGTTTATTTTTTTATCAAATGTCATTTCAAAAGAGATTATTATTGAACCCAAAAAAATGGGAGATAAGTAGGAGATGCTCATGATCTTTGAAACCTGAAGCATCTCAAATCTATAGTTGGATTTACATTTTGAAATTGATTTAGTTTGTTTGAGTTATATTTTCATTAAAAATTTAGAGCATAAGATTCCATAACACAAGATTAAGAAAATGCCTAAAATGTGAGGAATTAAGCTTATGACCCACAAAGGGAGAAAGTAATCTCAGAACCTAAATTTAGGGAGCTTTGGTGAGGGCCAAAAGCACAACCTACATCTAAGGAAAAAAATGGGTAATTGGTTCTGTTCAGAAAGGACAAACCACCCATAGCTTGGACTTACAAAGATGAGGGAACCAACTAATCCTATGATTTTAAATACATGTAGACAAGTCATTATGCCTATCCAGGATAGCTAGGCTGTTATTTATTTAGAAAGAGACTAAGTTCTTAAAACTCACTCCCTAAAGAGACTACATCATGTAAAGGGACATGATTCAAATGACCTAAACCTAATGCAATTCAAATTTCATTTTATTTTCATTTTGGACCATTATTTTGACTCAAGGAAGATTCATATAATGCATGAGAAATAGAATTATTGGCCAAAATCATGAGAAGAGAGGATGTGAGTTTCCACCACGGCTCTAGGTCAATTCTAGCAAAGATGGAAGCCTCCAATCAAGAGTGAGACAAGATGCATTTGTGCATGATCTAAGGAAAAGTACTCATCCAATTAAGGGGTTACTAATTCTTTTATCTTGATTTTAAACCTAGGCATTAGGTGAGTGTGGTGAAAAATTCCTATAAGGGAGTCACCTTTCAAATCTATGGGGAGAAAAGAAAGAGGATACCCTTATGAAAATTTGTCTTGGTAAGACCCCATGCAGATCCATAGTGTACTTATTAAGGTGATCACGTGTGTCATCAAGGTATAGTGTACTATCTCAAAAGACATAAATCACTACCCTTTGATGGAACCAATCACCTCAATAAGGACTCTTAAGATGGTATGTGCATATGAGATTCTTCCCCTACTTTACATGGAAAAGTAAAGCAGAGTTTATTTTAAATCGAGTTCATTAAATTCCCTACAGGGGCAAGTCCCCATAGTTAATTACATCCTAAGGGACAGGATTCCATAAGAAAACTCTCGATTAAGGTAAATGATCATTGTCTTTAAAGATTTCAAATAGGAAAGGACTATCAATCGATTGGTTTATATTTTTGAAGATCAAATGGGATTGATCAAAAGAGGGAGTTATTATTGAAGCCAAAATGGGAAATAAGTAGGATATGTCCACGATGCTAGAAAACCTAATGAGCATCTCAAACTATCCTAAAATTTGGCTTTACATCTTAGAAATTGATTTAGTTTGTTTGAGTTAATTTTTCTTTAGAATGCTAGGGCTTATAATTCCATCACACAAGATGATGGAAAATACCTAAGAGGTGATGAATTATGCTTATAGCCCACAAAGGGGAGAAGCAATCTAACCAAATAAACTTGGTGAGAGGCAGAAGCATAACTCATCTAAGGTGAAAATGGGTAATTGGTTTGCCTCCACAAGAGAGGATAAACCACCCAATAGTTTAGACTTACTACCACCTAGGGGTGGCTGCCAACAAACTCCTCCTATGATTTTAAATATATGTAGACAAGTCTTTATGATTTTGCAAGATAAGTTGGGTTGTTTTTATTTAGAAGGAATCTAAGTCTTTAAACTCACTCTCTAAAGAGACTATATCATATAATGGGGCATGCTTTAAATGACTTAAATCTAATGCATTTCAAATTTCATTTTATTATCATTTTTGGACAATCATTTTTGACTCAGCTAATAGGACATTTATGACTAATGCATGAGAAATCAAATTATTGGCCAAAATCAATGAGAATATTAGGAGGTGAGTTTCCACCACAGCCCTCAAAGGTCAAGCCGAAGTTCTCTGGAAAAAATAGAAGCCCTCCAATCAAGAGTGAGATAATATGCATTTGTGCATGATGTTATAAGTAACCACAAAAACCCAACCAGCTAAGGGGTTACTAATTCTTTTATCTTGATTTTAATCCTAGCCATTAAATGAGGCTATGAGTTTCTTATTTTAATTTTTGGTTAAGTTGGGTAGAAGATTTATATTTTCCTAAAGAGCCTAATCTACATCCAGGCCATACATAAAGCAAGGAAGATACTAGGAAAAGCATGCCACTTAATTCACAAGTTAAACAAATCATCAAACAATTCATAAAACTAACACATAAAGAAGAAAAAGTCATTATGATCGGGCACCACCGAACAAACCCAAAAAATATCAAATTGGGTAGCCGAGCTCTACCCATATACAACCCGAATTACAAATGAATTAAATTACAATTAAGCAAAAGGAATTCATTGTTATAGGGGTCTTCAAGCTTTCTTTCTTCTTTCTTCTTTCTTCTTTCTTCTCTTTTCTTCTTTTCTTCTTTAGATCTTCCTTTGGGTGGTTGAATGGTAGATTCTCCAAGACTTCACATGGTTCATAAGATGAAGTCTTATGACCAATATTCATCCAAATCCCCATAACAAATCATTCCAAATCCTAAATATATAATTTGCTTACATGAAAAGGGAAAGCATAAATCTAACTAACATTTGCAAAATAAAGGTTAGTCAAATCACACCATAGAAATTTCAAGCATGTATATTGGACTTATCACCCCATACATGGGTGACTAAGTCCACCTAGCCTATGGATTATGCTAAGGGGTATAAGCACCACAAGCCATTTATATTTTTTACAATCCCTAAAAAAAAAATAGTTAGGCCAGCACTACCATTCATTCTACGAGCATACACCCTAACATCCAATCTAAAACATTCATCACAAAACAAAATACAACATCAAGCCATGCACCGACCTAACCTAAAGCTAGAAGTGGTGACTTAGGCTAATGTGTGTGCTTTGAAAGTTTGTGTGGTATGCTTAGCTTAGGACTTTAGGTTTGAATTTTCTAAGTGTGAAGGATATGTTGAACTTAGAGGGGAGTTTCATTAAAGTTTTTAGTGACTTTGGGTTATTTTTATTTCATGTTTTAGTTGGGTTTTAAGTGAGACCTACAATTAATTACTAAGTTGTAAAGAGAGGGAAAGAGAAGAGGACTTCTCTTTCCCTCCCTAATCCTTAAGTAATTTCTAAGGTAAGTTCACATTTTTGGTTTCATTTAGGTGAATGTCTTAATTACATCTTTTAATTATTCCTAAGTTTAGATCAACTCTAAACAAACCTATCCAAAAAGAAAGGCATTTTAAGATTAAGAAAAGTGAAATAAAATCACAAAACACACATTACTTTATTTCTTTCCCAACATGTATAACATGCATTTGAATGAATCCTAAGCATATTTATACACACATATGAGACTGTTTAGCATACTTTATGATTAATGCTAAGTGGGTTACTTAAGAAAATTTAGATGCTTTATGATGCATGATTTTCATTAAGTAGAAGAATAGTTTCTTTTCCAATTTTCATATGCACATATGAATGAAGAAAAGGCATAAGTTTGTACGACACCATTGTTAGCACTAGGGGTGTAAGGTACAAGACCTACTTAGGGCTACTTAAACCCTCGCAACCTCGGGGTTATCAGACTAATATACCACTTTCCTTAAATTCAAACACATGTACAAGAGAAATGAAAGAAAATATAAAGATGCAAAGTTTGTATTTTATTCATTTAATTTGTTGGTTTAGTTTATGTATATAAGTGTAGGTTTCTCCTTAGTTGGTAGTATAGAGATGAATAAGAGATGGATTTCAGCAAGTTTTGTACTCCTCTTCAAATGAGTTATACACTTTGCCAAGTTCTTATTCAAAATTATGCTAAGTATAAAGAGAAGGAAAGACTACCCTATACATACCTTTATATTTCATCACATGCAAGCCTATAATTAAAGTACAAGTAGCATACTTTCAGATTTGATAATTGGGTCATATGTTTTGAAAATATTTGGGTTTAGTAGTGATAATAGCCACTCATATTCATATTTAAGCCAAACATGCAAGTGACATAAAGTAAACCATTTCATTTTTAAAATTTTGAAAACATGAAATAATGGATGCATAAGTCACATGGCATACAATTTAACATGGGAAAGATTCAAAATAATGAAAGCATGTAAAAAAACTCACTTCACTTAAATCCTAAAGACATTCTTATAAGATAAGAAAAATTATAATAAATCAAAGTGATTTTGGGTTATTTGAAGTTTGATTTAATTTTGAAAAGGTGAGATGAGTTTGTTATCCTTAACCCATTCCCACATGTGTTTATTATTTTTTCTTTAATTTTTGATTCATTAGATCTATTTTTAAGCATTGATTAGGTTAGGGTATGAATTAAGTGGCTTAATTAACCCTTACCTATACCACCTTAGAAAATTTAACTTAAATAATTATGAGCCAATGAGATGACATAAAACCCACAAGATATTTAAATTTGCAATGCACCTAGTAATGAAAAGGCCTAATGCAATTTGGCTCCCAATTAAAAGTTAATTAAGCTAAGGGGTTTAGCTTAAGTACTTTTAAAACACCCCTTTCACACTTATGAAAGGGGGTTTAATTTTCTTAATTAAATATAAGCTATTAAACACCTAAGCATCTACCCAATGTAGATAAATTAAGTTCTGGAATGTTTTAGAATTTTTTAGAAATTAATTAAGGGAATAATTAATGAATTAATCCTTAATTAAGGAGATTAAGGAAAGAAGAGGGGTTTAGGGAATAGCTTAGAGAGATGGCCCAAAAATATTCCCTAATCTTCTTACTTACTGTATTTGACCTTAATCAACCTTAATCACAGGTAAAATTACAAATCATACCCTAATTATGCTTAATTACACAAGAAGGGTAATTAAGGAAGCCACATGCAATTATTATAATAAAACCTTTAATAAATCCCAAGAAAATTAGGGGTGGTAGAAGTCATCCCCTAAAACTTACGCAAGAAATTTGGGATTAATCAGAGGCCTAATTAAAGAGTAATTAGCAAAATACACTTTCTAATAAAACCCAAATTCAGAGAAAATTATAATTTAAAATTCATCAAAATTAATTTTAAAATGTTCTAGGTTTAATTATCTATCCATAGGTTTTTATTTCATATTTTTTATTTTTTTTGAAAGAGATATGATTTTTAGAATATTAGGGTGATTAATTAGCATTTAAAATCTCTAATCCCTCCTCACGTGGTGGTGGCGGCCATGCGCTTTACATGCATGATGGTGAGCATCCACTTAAAGTCACCTCAAGGTGGCGTGGCGCGGATGCATTTTGATCTGTCGTCAGATCGATCGGGGTATCTCACGGTTTTAAAATGGATACAAAATAAAATGTACATATAATCTCAGTTGTCCATCCAAATAGTATGGATGGATGGCCAGAGATTCATCCCTGTCGAGGCTTAGGAGGAATGGGATCCGTCCACCTTCTAAGCCTTGATCCAAGCTCAGATTAGGCTAAAACTTAGCCCACACATTCATCATGCAATAACCAACAAATCCAGCCTAAGATCCTATGAGATTGAAGTTCACTTCACAAAGGACCAACACCTATGAGAATTAAGCTCAAAAAATTACTAATCTCACTGGAGATGATCACCGGTGCTCGATTCCCTTAGAGGAGCTTCATCTGGTTGAGACAAAGCTTTGCTGAAGTTATGAGCACTTGAGGAGGAGTGTAGAGCTCTATGGACCAACTTCTCTTCACTTTGAGCTTGATCTTGATCAAGCTAGGTCTCCCCTTACCTTTGGAACTTTAGAGGGAGTTTGGGGAAGCTCGACTTGACCCTCTGATGGAGTGTGCAAGAGCAATTGGATTCAAATGGAGTGTGAAGAATTTGGAAATTCACTCTACCTCCCCTATTTTTCACTATTCAAAAGCCAAGAAAAGAGAAATGGGAAGAGCTATAGGAGGCTTGAGATCACTCTCTGATGGTTGCTCAAGGTTCCTAGTGCTCAATCGATAGTGAGTCAATGTTAATTTCATTGAATTAGGGGGAGTATATCTCCCCCTTGAACGATCGGATGGCCGACACCTCCCTTGCTATTTTGATCCAATTATTGAGATTCGAGAGGTTGTTTTGATGGTTTTGAGTGTGCACATGATTAGTTTGGCCAAAGGAGTGGATCCAGCTCCCCATGTGCTTAGTTTGAGGTTTAGAGGGAATTTGGAATTTCAATTTCAATCCATATGGTCAGGTTTGGTCTATGGCTCAAATGGGCTGACCCAAACCCATTAGGTTGGGTGCACCACTCATCACTAGGTCCCCTTGATGTTTTAGGAGGGCCTCAAGTGTTTGTGATGAGTACATGACCACATAACCCATGGGCTAGGCCAAAATTTGTTCTATGGCCTAGGGGTATAATGGTCATTTTGCTATTTTTTAATTTTGGTATGTTTGGTATGTTGAGAAAATAGGTTGGGTCAAGTTTCAATGGATTTGGAATCCATTTGATAGGGTTTGGCTCATGTTGACCCAGGTCAAAATGGGTCAACATGGGTCAAGTTGACCAATAGGTCAAATTGGGTCAAACCAAGGGTTGGGTTAAGTTCACATGACCATTTGAAATATTTGGTGCCTTTGGTTTGGTTCAATTTGGTATATATTAGGTTTTGGCTCATATGA
Source organism: Cymbidium sinense (assembly GCA_021442155.1). Taxonomy (NCBI): domain Eukaryota; kingdom Viridiplantae; phylum Streptophyta; class Magnoliopsida; order Asparagales; family Orchidaceae; genus Cymbidium; species Cymbidium sinense. Next base: position 68,698,028 of record CM038221.1, on the reverse strand, counting down.
CCCATTTAGGTCAAATGGGTCAAGTTGACCTATTTGACCCATTTGACCTATTTGGGTTAGGTCAAGGGTGGGTTTAGGTTTGGTCATGAAGTGGAATGGTATCTTTGTGTCCAATCAATTTGAGTTAGTTCAATTTTGGCTCAACATGACCCCTTTAGGTCATGTTGGGTCTAAGTCAATTGGGCTGGGTTGGGTCTAGTTGGCCAATTGAGGCTTTGGTCAAGTTCCACAAGTGATTTGGGATGGACTTGACCCATTGGTTTCAATCAATTTGATCAAGTTTTGACACATTTTGAACTTTAGGTCAAAATGGGTCAACTTAAATGGCCAAATGGTAGGTTAGGCTCAAAGGTTGACTTGGTCAAGTTCAAACATAGGTCATGAGTGAACTTGGATCAATGTTTCAATCAATTTGGCTATGGTAGATTTTATATGTTAGGTTTCATTTTGGTTAAGTGTTGACTTGGTCCCTTAGGTTTGACTTGGTTTGACCCAATTTGATTGATTGATCACCCATGATTGTTGATCATGATGAGAGGGATTTATAAGTTTGGTTCAATCCAATTTGGTTAGGATCAAAGTTGGCTCATAAGGGTACTTTAGGTCACTTTGGGTCAAGTGAGCCTAAGTGGGTCAAATGGCTTGGTTAAAGCTTGATTTGAAGTTGATTGATCTTGTATATGGACTTATGATTGAAATATAAATCCATTTACAAGTGGTTTGAAGTCAAATGAATTTTGATCCATTTGAAAATCTCATATTCAAATAAAGAATATGAAGGGGTCTTGGGTTTGATTTTTGATTTGGGTTTTGATTGAAGGATTGGGCTTGGATTTATATATGGTCTCATGATTGTAGGATTGATTGAACCATGGGAGAAATCAAGAGTTTGGCTTGATTTGAATTAATCTTGGCTAAGTTCAAGATTTAGGCTTGAAGGGCTTAGATTTGATTTTAATTTGATTTGAGTTTGAAATTTTGGAGTTGGCTTTGATTGTTTGAATTTATATTTCACTTATATATGTGAATATAAATGAGAATATAAATTGATTATTAGAAAATTTCAAGAATTTGAAAGAGTTCAACCATGAATTTGGGTTAAATGGATTTAATAGAATTTTTAATTTGAAATTTAATTTTTGGCTTGGATTTGATTGATTTATATTTATACTTCATTTATATATTGGAATATAAATGAGAATACAAATATATTTTGATAAAATCCCATGAGTTTAGGGTGCTTTGATCAAAGTTTAGGGTGAATCCATTAATGAAATATTAAGGGATTTAAGGGATTTTTAGACATTTTTAATTTGGAATTTAATTTTTGCCTTTGATTGAATTGAGTTATATTTATATTTTATTTATCTATGAGAATATAAATGATGATATAAATAAGAAATGAGAAAATCCCAAGGTTTTGAGTAGGTTTGATCAAGGTTTGGAGTTGATTTTGGCAAAGTCCTTTAATGAAAAATTAAAGGAATTTAGGAAACTTTTCATGAATTGTTTTGGAATTTTGAATTTGATTTGATGGGTTTGAATTTATATTTCATTTACATATGTTAATATAAGTGAGAATATAAATGGGTCATGAGAAAATCCCAAAGGTTTGGATAGGTTTAGGTCATGATTTTGGCTAAGTCCTTAAGGAAGGGTTAAGGACTTAGGAAAATTTGACTTAAGAATTTTGTTGAAATTTTGATCATGACTTTCAATCATAGTTTCAATCAAGGATTTCAATCATTGAATTGAATTGGAGTTTGAGAAAACCAAGTAGAATTTATTTGGAGTTTGACTTGAAAGAAGGAAAGTGAGGAATGGTTTGAGCTAAAAGGTAGGAGATTTTCTTAACATTAGCATGACCTATTCTATGGCTAACTCTTCTAAGTCTTCTAGGTGATGAGTCCACCTAATCACTAGATGTGTCTTAAGACTAAGGAACTCTTAAAGTCAAAGAGGAAACCTAAGCCTAAGATGGAAGTGTTGAGAGCTCATTCTGAAAATGAGGTCAACAGTAAGTTTATGAGTTATTTAGTTTTATTTTGAGTTGTTAATTGGGTAAAAGATTTATTTTTCCTAAAGAGCCTAATTGTCATCCATCCATACATAAAGTAAGAATAAACTAGGAAAAGCATGCCACTAAATTGCACAAGCTAAATAAATCATCAATCTAATTTATAAAGCTAGTGCAAAATAATAAGAGGCGTTGTGGTCGGACACCACTGCACAAACCCAAAAATATCAAATATGTTTAGCCTAGCTCTACCCTTATACAACCCAGATTACAAATGAATTAAATTACAATTTAAGCAAAGGAATTCATTGTTATGGGGGTCTTTATGCTTTATTTCATCTTTCTTCTTTCTTTTTCTTTGTTTCTTTTGGTTCCTTCTTTTGGGTGGTTGGAAGGTGGATGCTCCAAGGCTTCACATGGTGCATAAGATAGGATCTTATGATGAATGCTCAACCTAATCCCCATAACAAATCATTCCAAAATCCTAATTATACAAATTTTTACATGAAAAAAAAAGTGGAAATCTAATTAACACCTGCAAAATAAAGGTTAGCTAAAACAAACCACACAAATCCCAAGCATATATATTGGACTTATCACCCACACATGGGTGACTAAGTCCACCTCGATTATGCTTAGGCTTAAAAGCACACAGCAAAGTATTTATATTTTTTTATTTATGATAGCACCCTTAAGCACAATCCTGAAAAGAATAGGTAGACTAAGAACGTCCTACCATTCATTCTATGAGCATGCACCCTAACATTCAGTCTAAAATATAGATCACTAAATAAAATAAATATGAAACCAGGGGAGCCTTACCCTTTGAGAGTACAGATGATAGGGTACTAGCCCTCATTGGGGCAACATGAGCAACTCGGGGTGAGAACTGAACTACTTGCGATACTCCACGTAACAATTGAAGTCTATGGTACTACACAGCTTTCCTCTTCAATGAGAAGATCGATCAAAGGTAAGTCTATCCGATGGAGCTTATACCATCACCTTGGTCTGTGGTGAGGGGAATGCCCTCAAGTGATCCTCCCTCAAATCCCAAAGTGAATCGTGGGTATGGTCTAAATGGGAAGTCACCGATCTAAAGCTAGATCCATATCATGGGGAAGGTGAAGACAAACTTCTAGAACCATTTTCGTAGTAACCAAAAAAAATGTAAAGAATCTGCAATGAGAAATGAACTTGTATCAGATTTCTATCTCCATAGATTTTTGAATTTTGAATTTTGAAAATTTGAACCCACATCCAACAACTTGGAAGTGTTAAGTGGGGTTCAAATTGATTTGAGAAGATTGGTTGAAAGAGGAATTTGAATATGAATCCAACTTTAACAAATTTAGGTATGTTGAAATATGAATTCAAATTTTGATAAGGATGCTTCCATACATTCATTTTCGTTTGAATTTGAATTTTTGATTTTCAAGACTCTTTCCTTTAACAAATTTTGGTATGTTAAAACAAGGGTCAAATGATTTTATTTTTGTTTGATTGTTTTGAAATTTTACTTACTTGACAAATTTAGGTATGCTAAGTGAAGTATTTATTTATTTTTGTGAATTTTGTTTTGATTTTGAAAGATTTAAAATTCTTATTTAGCAAATTTAGGTATGCTAAGTGAAGAACCCAAGTGTGTTTTGTTTGATTTTTGAAAATAGGATTCTTAGCAAATTTAAGTATGTCAAGAAAATCCTAAGTGTTTCATTTTTTTTTCATGTTTTGATTTTTGAAGATGGGTAGGCTCCATAGCAAATTTGGTATGCTAAGGGAATCTTAAGGTGCTACATTTTGGTTTTGATGTGATTGAAAGTGGAGATTTAACTTTTAGCAAATTTGGGATGCTAAAGAGGAATTCCCACTTGGTTTTGTGAAATGGAAATTTCACTTAGCAAATTTGAGTATGCTAAATGAAATTCCAAATGGTGTGTTTAAAATTTTGATTTCATTTTGGTTTTGGAAATGGAAACTTCTCCTTAGCAAATTTGGTATGCTAAGGAAGGAGGTTCCAAAGGTGTTTGAAAATTTTGGTTTTGACTTTGGATTTGGAGACATCACTTAACAAATTTTGGGTATGTTAAATGAAGTTCCAAAAAGTTGTTTGAAAAATTCTTGGATTTTGGATTTGGAGACTTCACTTAACAAATTTGGGTATGTTAAATGAAGTTCCAAAAGGTTGTTTGAAAATTTTTGAACTTTGGATTTGGAAACTTCACTTAATCAAATTTGGATATGTTAAATGAAGTTCCAAATGTGTTTAGAAAATTTTTGGATTTTGGATTTCGAAACTTCACTTAACAAATTTGTGTATGTTAAATGAAGTTCCAAATGTATTTAGAAAATTTTGGATTTTGGATTTGGAAACTTTACTTAACAAATTTGGGTATGTTAAGTGAGGTTCCAAATGTATTTAGAAAATTTTTGGATTTTGAATTTGGAGACTTCACTTAACAAATTTGGATATGTTAAATGAAGTTCCAAAAATGTGTTTAGAATTTTGGAAGTATGATTGTTGATTTTGATTTTGGATTTGTAAACTTCACTTAGAAAATTTGATTATGCCAAATGAAGTTCCAAATGTATGTTTGAAAATTCTTATTGGATTGTGAATTTGGAGTCTTCACTTAACAAATTTGGGTATGTTAGATGAAGTTCCAAATGTGTTTGAATTTTTTTGGAAACTTCACTTAACAAATTTGATTATGCCAAATGAAGTTCCAAATGTATGTTTGAAATTTTTATTGGATTTTGAATTTGGAGATTTCACTTAACAAATTTGGTATGTTAAATGAAGTTCCAAATATGTTTAGAAAAAATTTTGATTTTGGATTTCAAAACTTCACTTAACAAATTTGGGCATGTTAAGTGAAGTTCCAAATATGTTTATAAAATTTTTGGAATATGATTGTTGAAGTTTTATTTTTTGAAAAAAGAACTTCCATTCAACAAATTTAGGTATGTATAATGGAGATCAATCTTATTTTTGAAATGTAAAATTTTTGTTTTGTGTGTGATTGTTGCTTTTTTAAAGAGAGCAGTTCCAAGTTAAAACATATGTGAGATATGTTCAAGTGGGATTTCTATATGATATTTATTTTTTTAGTTGGGAATGAAATCTTCATTTAATAAATTTGAGTATATAAATGAAGATATTCATATGTGCTTTTTGAAAAGGTTGATTTTGTTTACAAATAAAACTTTTATTCAATAAATGTGAGTGTATTGAATAGAAGGATTCATGTGTGCTTTTTTAAAAAAACTTTGTGATTATGATTTTGATTTTTGGAAAGATTGTTCATTTTATTTTTGAAAATGAGATCTTCATCAAAGTGAATGGAAAGAAAATATTCATTTGTGCTTTGGAAAATGTTATTAATTTTATTTTTAAAAATCCCTACATGTAACAATTATGGGAATTGTTAAATGAGGGTGACAAAATTTTGTGAAAAATATTTTATTAAGTGCATTTTTGAAAAGGTGCTTTTGAAAAGCAAAGTTCTTTATGTAAGATTTATTATTTTAGGATGAACATTTCCTTATCATGAAAATGATACAAAGGAAGTCTTTAAAATGTTTTCTCTTTTTATTTTACCCATTGGAGAACCCAACAGGGGTATTAAGACCAACAAGGAATGTCATCCTAAAACTTAATCATGTTGGCTATTTAACTCAAGAATGAAATGAGCTAAGTGCCAATGAAAGAAAGATAGACTTGGATTCATACCAAAGTACAAACCCACCATCGATACTCAAAGGCAATGATCATTTACCAAAGATAGAGAGAGGAACCTTCCCCAATGGAGTTGCCAGAAAAATTTGTGGTGAAAAATTTCTAGAGGAGTCACCTTCAAATCTGTGGGGAGAAATGAAAGAGCAAGACCTATAAAATTCATCTTTTTAAGATGCCACTCAGATCCAGATGTACTTTTTCAGGTGATCAGGTATGTCATTAAGGAAATAGTGCACTATCTCGAAAGACAAAAGTCACTACCCTTTAATAGACCTAATCACCTCAATAAGGACTCCTAAGAACGATGGGTATGCATATGTACCAGAGATTCTTCTACTACTTTACATGGAAAAGTAAAGCAAGGTTTATTTTAAATCGGGTTCATTAAGTTCCCTACAGGGGCAAGCCCCCATAGTTAATTACATCTTAAGGGATGGGATCCCTTAGGAAAACTCTCGATTAAGGTAAATAATCATTATCTTTAAAGATTTCAATAAGAAAGGACTATCAATCAATTAGTTTATTTTTGCAAGATCAAATGGGATTGATTAAAAGAGGGAGTTATTATTGAAGCCAAAAAATGGGAGATAAGTAGAGATACTCACATGTGCTAGGAAACCTTGAGCATCTCAAACTATCCTATACTTTACATTTTGAAATTGATTTAGTTTATTTGATTTTTCATTAGAAATTTAGGACTTAAGATCCCTTAACACAAGATTAAGAAAATGCCTAGGAGGTGAGGAATTAAGCTTATGGACCATAAAGGAAAAAAGCAATCTCAGAACCTAAATCTAGGGAGCTTTGGCGAGGGTTGAAAGCACAACCTAAATCTAAGGCAAAAAATGGGTAATTAGTTTGCCTTCACAAGAAAGGACAAATCACCCGATAGCTTGGACTTACAACCGCCTAGGGGTGGCCGCCAACTAACTCCTCCTACAATTTTAAATACATGTAGGCAAGTCATTATGCTTATGCAGGATAGCTAGGCTATTATTTATTTAGAAAGAGACTAAGTCCTTAAAACACACTCCCTAAAGAGACTAGATCATGTAAAGGGACATGCTTCAAATGACCTAAATTTAATGCAATTCAAATTTCATTTTATTTTCATTTTGGACAATTATTTTGACTCGGGCTAATAGGATTCATAAGGCTAATGCATGAGAAATAGAATCATTGGCCAAAATCAGCGAGAAGGGAGGAGGTGAGCTTCCACCATGGCTCTCAAAGGTCAAGCTGAGTTTCTCTGCAAAGGTGGAAGCCCTCCAATCAAAAGTGAGATAAGATGCATTTGTGCATGATGTTATAAAAAAAAGTACTCATCCAACTAAGGGGTTGCCAATTATCTTATCTTGATTTTAAACCTAGGCTTTAGGTGAGGTTATGAGTTATTTAGTTTTATTTTGAGTTGTTAAGTTGGGTAAAAGATTTATTTTTCCCTAAAGAGCTAATCGTCATCCAGGTCATACATAAAGCAAGGAATAAACTAGGAATAGTATGCCACTTAATTGCATAAGCTAAATAAATTATCAATCAAATTTATAAAGCTACAAAAATAATAAGAGGTCCGCACCATCATACAAACCCAAAATATCAAATATGGGTAGATCCACCCCTTATACAACCCGCTTATAAATGAATTAAAATTTAAGCAAAGGAATTCATTATGGAGGTCTTCAAGCTTTATTCTTCTTTCTTCTTCTTTTCTTTTTTTGGTTCCTTCTTTTGGGTGGTCAAGGCTTCATGCATAAGATAGGATCTTATGACCAATGCTCATCCTAATCCCCATAACAATCATTCCAAAATCCTAATTATATAAATTTTACATGAAAAGGAAAAGTAGAAATCTAACTAACACAAAATAAAGGTTAGCTAAAACAAACCACACAAATCCCAAGCATATATTGGACTTATCACCCCACACATGGGTGACTAAGTCCACGGCCTATGGATTATGCTTAGGGTATAAAGCACCCAAAGCAAAAGCATTTATATTTTTATTTATGATAGCGCCCCTTAAGAACAATCCTCTGCAGAAAAGAAAAGTTAGACTAAGAACACCATTCATTCTCTACAAGCAAGCACCCTAACATCTAGTCTAAAACATAGATCACAAAACAAAATAAATATCAAACCATGCACTAACCTAACCTAAAGGTAGAAGTGGTGACTTAGGCTAATGTGTGTGCTTTGAAGGTTTGTGTGGTATGCTTAGCTAGGGCTTTACGTTTAAATTCTCTAAGTGTGAAAGACATGTTCAACTTAGAGGGAGGTTTCATTTAAGTTGTTTAATTGATTTGGATTGATTTTATTTCATGTTTTGATTTAGTTTAAGTGGATCCTATAATTAATTACTAGGTTATGAAGAGAGAAGAGAACTTCTCTTCCTTCCTAAAAGTAATTTTAAAGTTTCACATTTTAGTTTCAGTTAGGTGAATGTTTTGATTAAATGTTTTACTTAATCCTAAGTTTATATAAACTCTAAACAAACCTATTCAAAAAATAAAATGAATCAAAATTCACATAACACACATCACTTCATTTCTTTCCCAACATGTATAACATGCATATGGATAGACTCTAAGCATATCTATACATGCAAATGAGAGTATTTAACACACTTTATAATGCATGCTAATGGATCTATTTAAGGAAATTTGGAAGTTTAATATGCATGATTTTCTTTAAGTAAAAAAAAAAGAATTCATTTTTCAATTTTCACAAGCACACATAAATGCATAAAAGGCATAAGTGAGTATACATTTTTTAGCATGGGTGTATACAAGACCTACTTAAAACCCTCGCAACCCCAAGGTTGTCTAGACTAATATACCACTTTCCTTAGATGCAAGCATATGTGCAAAAGAAATGAAACGGAAAAGAGAAATGCAAAGGTTGTATTAATTGATTTATTTTATTTATGAAATTTAAGTATACAAGCATGGGTAACCCTTCTTAAGTAATAGCATAGGAATGAATAGGGTATGGGATTAAGCAAGTGTTAGGTTCTTTTCAAATGAACCTACATCTCACCATCTCCTATTCAAAATTATGCTAACATAAAAGAGAAGGGAAACCTAAACTAAGCATGACTTTATAATCTATCACATGCAAGCTTATAATTAAAGTATAAGTAGCACACTTTCAGATTAGATATTTGATTTATATGTTTTGAAAATAAATTGAATTTAGTAGTGATAATAGCCACTCATATTTCTACTTTAGCCAACACATGCAAATTTGACATAAAGTAAATAATTTCATTTTTTAAATTTGAAAAATGAAGTTATGAATGCATGAAATCACATAGCATACATCTTAACATGTTGGGGAAAGATTCAAAGTAATGAAAACATGTAAACAAACTCACTTCACTTAAATTCTAAAGACATTCTTATGGAATAAGAAAATTTAGAATAAATCAAAGTGAATTTCAAAGTGAATTTCAAAGTGATTTTTGTTTAGTTTGAAGTTTGATTTAATTTTGAAAAGGTGAGATGAATTTATTGTTCCTAACCCATTCCCACATGTGTTTGATATTTTTTTAACTTTTAAATAATTAGATCCATTTTTATGTGTTGATTAGGTTAAGGTATGAATAAAATAGTTTAATTAAACCCTTACCTACACCACCTTAGAAGAATTAACTAAATAATTATGAGCCAATGAGATGACATAAAACCCACAAGGAATTTAAATTTACAATGCACCTAATAATGAAAAGGCCTAATGCAATTTGGCTCACAATTAAAAGTTAATTAAGCAAAGGGGTTTAGCTTTAATTTCAAAACATGAATTGGAGTTTTGATTCTTAGCTTGAACTTAAAGCTATTAAACACCTAAGCATCTACCCAAAGTAGATTAATTAAGTTCTGGAACTTTTTAGAATTTTTGAAAATTGATTAAGGGGATAATTAATGAATTAACCCTTAATTGAGAGGAGATTAAGGAGAGAAGAGGGGGTTTAGGTAATAGCTTAGGGGAAATGCCCCAAAAATATTCCATGAACCTCCTACTGATTAGGTCTAACCTTAATCAACCCTAATCATAGGTTAAAATCATTAATCATACCCTAATTATGCTTAATTACATAAAAAGAGTAATTAAGGAAACCATATGCAATTATTCTAAGGAAGCCTTCAATAAATCCTGAGAAAATTAAGGGAGGCAGAAGTCATCCCCTAAAACTTACCCAAGAAATTTAAGATTAATCAGAGGCCTAATTAAAGAGTAATTAGCAAAATACACTTTCTAATAAAACCTAAATTCAGATAAAATCATAATTCAAAACCCATCAAATTAATTTTAAAATATTCTAGTTTAATTATCTATCCATAAGATTTTATTTCATATTTTTCTAAATTTTCTAGGAAGAGTTATGCATTTTAGAAGATCCTTGGATTAATCAGAAATTAATTAAGCATTTTTAACTAATCCTCATTAATCCCCAGCTCACGGCGCGATGCATGGTGGCGCTTTACACGCGTCATGCCGTGAAGGGGTCACTTAACTTATCACATCCCAAATGGTAGTGGTGGCGCACATGCTTTAATCCTCTGTTGTATGATCAAAGATCGAACAGCTAAGGATTTCCCAGCATCTTTTAAAATGGATAAATTGATTTCTAAATGTGCTAAATAATCTCAATTATCCATCTAAGACATGTGGATGGATGGCTAAGATGATCCAAGTTCTTCCCCTTGATCAACAGAGATCGTCTATCATCAAGGGGAAGATCTAAGCTCGATCTAGCATGGAATCAAACCAAATTCAACCCACACCATCTAAAGATAGAGAGGCAAATCCAAAGGTCAAAAATCAATGGGGTGAAAATTTCTTTCACAAAGCTCCATACCACATTGAGTTTAGTGATCAAAAAATCCCATACCTCATCGAAGGTGATCACTAGCACTCGATTCCCTTGGAGAAGCTTCATCTGGTTGAGACGAAGCTCTGTTGAGAGTTTGAGCACTTGAGGTTGAGTGAATCAATGTATGGACCAACTCCTTCTTACTTGAGCTGGCTTTGATTGAAATGGATCCTTCCTTGCTGTGGAACTCAAATAGAAGCTTAGGTGCACTCGACTTAGCTCCTAGATGAAGTGTGCAAGAGCAATTGGAAGGAAATTGAGTGGAAGAAGTTTGCTCTTCAATGAGGCTCCCATATTTTTGCACTGTGCAAAATCAAGAAATAGCCTTTTCTAATCCTCTCCATGAAGCTTGGGAGTGCTCTCTGATGATTTCTATGAGTTCCTTAGCTTCAATCGATAGAGGGAAATTCAAGTTTCAATTGAATTAGGGGGAGTATATGCCCCCATTGAAGGATCGGACGGCCGAAAATGCTCATGCTATTTTGATCCAATTGATCTAATTGGGGAGTTTATTTTGGTTGTTTAGAGTGTGCACATGGTCAGTTTGATCCAAGGAGTGGATTGGCAACCTCCCATGTGCTTGAATTTGAGCTTAAGAGGGAGTTTAAAAATTTAATTTTGAGCTAAGGGTCAGGTTTGGTCTAGAGACCAAATGGGCTGACCCAAACCCATTGGGTTGGATGCACCACTCATCACTAAGTCCCCTTGAGCTTTTAGGAAAGCCTCAAGTGGATGTGAAGAGGGTATGACCAAATTACCTAAAAGTTAAGCCAAAATTTATTCTATGGAGATGGTCATTTTGCCAGTTTTTCCTCTTTGGACATGTTGGGCATGTGGAGAAACTAGGTTTGGCCAAGTTTCATTGGATTTGGAATCCATTTGATAGGTTTGGCTCATGTTGACCCATTTATGTCAAAATGGGTCAACTTGGGTCAAGTTGACTAATAATTTAAATTGGGTCAAACTAAGGATTGGGTCAAGTTTATATGACCATTTGAAATATTTTGGTGGCTTTGGTTTGATTCAATTTGGTATATATTTGGTTTTTTCTCATATGACTTCACTTAGGTCAAATGGGTCAAGTTGACCTATTTGGGCTAGGTCATGGATAGGTTTAGGTTAGGTCAGTCATCTGGAGTGGATTGGTATCTTTATTTTCAATCAATTTGGGTTAAGTTCAATTTTGGCTCAACATGACCCCTTTAAGTCATGTTGGGTCTAAGGTCAATTGGGCTAGGTTAGGTCTAGTTGGCCAATTGAGGCTTTAGTCAAGTTCCACAAGTGATTTGGGATGGACTTGAACCATTAGTTCCAATCAATTTGGCTTAGATCTTTTGACATATTTTGATCCTTTAGGTCAAAATGGGTCAACTTGGGTCAAGTGGGCCAATTGTTAGTTAGGCTCAAATGTTGTCTTGGTCAAGTTCAAACATAAGTCATGAGTGAACTTAGATCAATGATTTCAATCAATTTGGCCTATGGTGGAATTTGGCTATGTAAGGTTTCATTTGGGTTAAGTGTTGACTTGGTCAACCCTTATGTTTGACTTGGTTTGACCCAATTTAATTGATTGATCATCCCATGATGATTGTTGATTATGATGAGGGATATATGAGTTTGGTTCAATCCAATTTGGTTAGGATTAAAATTTGGCTCATAAGGGTACTTTAGGTCACTTTAGGTCAAGTGGGCCTAAGTGAGTCAAATGGCTCGGTCAAAGCTTTATTTGAAGTTGGTTGATCTTGTATATGGACTCATGATTGAAATATAAATCCATTTACAAGTGGTTTGAAGTCAAATGAGTTTAGATCCATTTAACAATTTTATATTCAAAGGAAGAATATGAAGGGGTTTTGGGTTTGATTTTTGAACTAGGTTTTGATTGTTTGATTGAAGTTTAGATTTATGTATGAGCTCATGATTGTAGGTTTGATTGAACCATGAGAGAAAATCAAGAGTTTGGCTTGATTTAGAATTGATTTGACTAAGTTCAAGATTTTGACTTGAAAGGCTTAGATTGGATTTTGAGTTGATTTGAATTTGATTTTTGGAATTGGTTTTGATTGTTTGAATTTATATTTCATATATATATATATATATATATATATATATATATATATATATATATATATATATATATATATATATATATACATATATATGAGTATAAATGAGAATATAAATGGATCATGAGAAAATTTCAAGGATTTGAAGTGGTTTAATCATGATTTAGGTTAAATCCATTTAAAGGAAATTTAAAGGATTTAAGGGAATTTTAAATTGAAATTTAATTTTTTGGATTGGATTTGATTAATTTATATTTATATTTCATTTATATATGAGAATATAAATGAGAATATAAATGGGTATTGAGAAAATCTCATGAATTTGAATAGGTTTAATCAAGATTTAGGTTAAATCCATTAAAGGGAATTTAAAGGATTTAAAGGAATTTTAAATTGGAATTTAATTTTTGAGTTGGATTTGATTGACTTATATTTATATTTCATTTATATATGAGAATATAAATAATTTTGAGAAAATCCTATAATTTTGAAATGGTTTGATCAAGATTTAGGCTAAGTCCATTAATGAAAAATTAAGGACTTAAGGAAATTTTGGATGAATTGATTTGGAATTTTAAGTTTGATTTGATGGGTTTGAATTTATACTTTATATTATAAATATAAATGAGAATATAAATGAATTATGAGAAAATCTCAAAGATTTGAATGGGTTTGAATAGGTTTTGATCATGATTTTGGTTAAGTCCTTAAGGAAATATTAAGGACTTAGGCAAAATTTGGACTTAGAATTTTTAATAGATTTTGTCATGAGTTTCAATCATATATTTCAATCATGGATTTGAATCATGGAATTGATTTAGGTTTGGAGAAAATCAAATAGAATTGATTTGGAGTTTGACTTGAAAGAAGAAAGGTGAGGAATGGTTTAAGCTAAAGGTAGAAAATTTTCCTAACACCCCTAAGGCTTAACCTATTCCTATGGCTAACTCTTTTGAGTCTTCTAGGGATACGTTCAGTGTCTGCCTAATCACTATATGTGTCTAAAGACTAAGGAACTCTTAAAGTCTAAGAGGAGTCCTATGTCTAAGATGGAGGGGTTGAGAGCTCATTCTAAAAATTAGGTCAACATTTGTGTATGCTAAATAAAGTCCAAATGTGTTTGATTTTACTTTTGGTTTTGATTTTGAAAATGGGATCTTTCCTTAGCAAATTTTTGTTTGCTAAATAATGTCCAAATTTATTTTGAAAAAGGGGGTTTATATTTAACAAATATGGTGTGTTAAATAGAATCCAATTTATTTTCAATTTCTTTTGAAAAATGAAACTCTCATTTGACAAATTTGGGTATGTCAAATGAATTCCAATGTATTTTGATTTCCAAGACTTTTGTAAAGGAGATTTCCATTTAACAAATTTGGGTATGTAAAATGGAAGTCAATTTTATTTTTCAAAGATGAAATTTTTGTGTGTGATTATTGCTTTTTGAAAGAAGGAAATTCCAACTTAACACATGTGAAATGTGTTGATTGGAATTTCAAATGGTATGATTTTATTTAAAAGTGAAACCTCCATTCAACAAATTTTAGTATATTGAATGAAGATGCTTATTTTCAAATTTGTGCTATTAGAAAAAGGAAAGAAGCTCCAAATCTAATATATATGGAATATATTGGGTAGAGTTTCAATTTTATGATATGATTTTATTTGGAAATGAGATTTTCATTCAATAAATTTGGGTATGTTGAATGAGGGTGTTCATTCCCAAATATGTGCTTTTGAGAAGGAAGAAACTCCAACTTCAACATATGTGAGATATATTGAATGGGGTTTCAATTTTATGAAATGATTTTATTTGAAAATGAAACCTTCATTCAATAAATATGGGTATGTTGAATGAAGATGTTCATTTTCAAATATGTGCTTTTTGAAGATGATTTTGGTTTTGAAAAGATCCTACATGTAACAATCCTAAGATTGTTAGATGGGGTTGAATTATATATATTTTGTGGAAATTTTTGTGCAAGTATTTTATTATGTGAACTTTGGAAAAGTGCTTTTGAAAAGTGATATTTTTATAAAGGATTTATATTTTTTTTCTCATTTGTAGAATGAACCTTACCTTATCATAGAGATAGTAAAGAGGTTCAAAAAAAGATCTTTAGTCATCTCTTTTGGTTAAATTTTATTTTCACCTATTGGGGGAACCCAACAAGGGTTTTAAGGCCTACATGGAGTGAGGTCCTAAAACCTAAAGAATGTTGACTAGCTTAGCTTAAGAATGAAATGAGCTAAGTACCAACGGAAAAGAAGGATAGTCTCAAACTCATATGAAATACAAATCCACTATCGATACTTAGAGATAATGATCATTTACTAAAGATGGAGAGAGAAACCCTCCCCAGCGGAGTCACCAAAAAAATTTGTGGTGTTTATTTTTGGTTAGAGGTATGTAGACATCACGTAAATTCGCAGATGTACTCATTAGGGTAACGTATGACACATCAAGAATAATGTACATCTAGAGATAGAAGTCACCATCCTATAATCACCTAATAAGGACTCAGAAAAAATGGGTCAAATGTACCAGGATCTTTCCCTACTTTACATGGAAAAATAAAGTAGGGTTTATTTTAAGCCGTTCATTAAGTTCCTATGGAGGCAAGCCCATAGTTAATTACATCCTAAAGAATGAGATTGGAATACTCGAGGTAAATGATCATTGTCTCCAAAGATTTTGAAGATGGGACTATCAATCAATTAGTTATTTTTAAAAAATCAAGTGGGATTTGAGCAAAAGGAGATAAGTAGGGGATGCTCATGATACTAGAAAACCTAGTGAGCATCCCAAACTATCCTATGGTTAGGTTTTATATTTTTGAAATTGAGGGGAATTAAATGTTTGAGTTGAATTTTTATTAGAAATCTAGGGCTTACAATTTCATAATACAAGATTGTAGAAACTACTAAGAGGTGAGGATTTATGCTTGAAGCAAGGAAACACAATCTCATCCTATCTAGGGAGCTGGCGGGCCAAAGCAAGACCTAAATCTAAGGCAAAATATGGGTATATGGTTTATTTCTACAAGAGAGAATAAACCACCACTATTAGCTTAATCTGAGGTACCAACTAACTCCTACAATTTGAAATACAGTATGTTTTGCAAGATAGGTTGTTGTTTAAAAAAAAGGAGACTAAGTCCGTAAACTCACTCCTAAAGAGACTGGATCATGAAGAGCATGAATTCATGACTTAATCAAATGCAAATTTTGTCAAGTTTTATTTTGATTTTGGGTATTGTTATTTAACACAAGGTATGGGATTACATATGCCTAATGCATGAGAAGATAGTTATGGGACAAAATTAGAAAGAAGGAGGTGTGTTTCCACATGGCTCTTAAAGGTCAAGCCATTTTCTCTGGCAAAGGTGGAAGCCCTCCATTGGCAAGAGTGAGAGAATATGATTTATGCATGATATGAGACATACAACATCCAGCTAAGGGGTTGCTAAATCTTTATTATTCGATTTATGTCCAGGCTTTAGGTGAGGTTATGAGTTTTTAATTTAATTTTGAGTTAATTAATTGGATAAAATTTATTTTTTCCTAAGAGCCTAATCGCATCCAGCCATTCAATAATCATCAAATAAGAAACTAGGAAAAATCATGCCATCCTAAATGTAATTGTTGACCTCATTTTAGAATAAGCTCAACTCCATCTTAGACATAGAACTCCTCTAGATACTCAGTTTCTGGTCTTAAGACACTTCTAGTGATTAGAACACTTAACCTAACCTTAGAGACTTAGAAGAGTTAGCCATAGGAATAGGTCATGCCTTAGGAGTGTTAGGAAAATTTGCCTACTCTATAGCTTAAACCAAATCCTCACTTCCTTCTTTCAAGTCAAATGCTAAATTCAAATCAACCTTGAACTTAAATCAACTTCAATTCAAAACAAACCTCAAATCAATTCCAAATGATTGAATTCCAAATTCTAAAACCTTTCCTAAGTCACTTTGATTCCATTTTATGGACTTAGCTCAAATCAAATTCAAATCACTTCAAACTCAAGAGATTTTCTCATAATCCAATTATATTCTCATTTATAATCATAAATATAAATGAAATATAAATTCAAATAACCAAAACTAAATCCAAAACTCAATTCAAGTTTAACAAAAATCTTTCCTAAGTCCTTTGATTCCATCTTATGGACTTAGCTCAAATCAAATTCAAATCACTTCAAACACAAGAGATTTTCTCATAATCCATTCATATTCTCATTTATATTCATAAATATAAATATAATATAAATTCAAATAACCAAAACTAAATCCAAAACTCAATTCCAAGTTCAACAAAAATCTTTCCTAAGTCCTGGACTAAATTTTCAAATCAAATCTAAATCAACTCAAATTCTTTAAACCCATTCATATTCTCATTTATATTCAAAAATATAAATGATATATAAATTCAAATATCCAAAACTAAATTCAAAAATTAAATCCAAATGGAACCAAAATTCAACCTAAGCCTTTCAAGCCAAATTCTTGAACTTAGCCAAATAAACTCAAATCAAGTCAAACCCTTGATTTTTCTTCATGATTCAATCAATCCTTCAATCATGAAACCAAATATACACACAAACTTTAATCATCAAACCAAAACTAAATTCAAAACTCAAATCCAAATTCAACCAAAATTCAACCTAAGCCTTCTAAGTCAAATTCTTGAACTTAGCCAAATCAAACTCAAATCAAGCCAAACCCTTGATTTTCTTCATGATTCAATCAATCCTTCAATCTTGAAACCAAATATAAACATAAACTTCAATCATCAAATCAAAACTAAATTCAAAAATCAAACCCAAGTCAAGCCCATGTTCATCCTTTGAACTTGAAATTGTTAAATGAATCAAAACCCATTGGACTCTAAATTACTTGCAAATGGATTTATATTTCAATCATAAGTCCATATGTGAGTTCAACCAAACTTGAATCAAGCCTGATCAAGCCAATTGACAGGCTCACTTGACCCAAAGTGACCTAAAGTACCCCTTATGAGCCAAATTCTAATCCTACCCAAATTGGATTGAACTAAGCCCACCTAAGCCTCACATTGTGAGAAACAATCATCATGAGATAATCAATCACTCAAATTGAGTTAAACCAAGTCAAACATAAGGGTTGACCAAGTCAACACTTAGCCAAAATCCATCATAGGCCAAATTGATTGAAACCATTGATCAAAACTAATTCATGATCAATGTTTGAACTTGACCAAGTCATCATTTGAGCTTAACCTAGCCCAATTGGCCACTTGACCCAAGTTGACCCAACTTGACCTAAAAAGTCATAATATGTCAAATCTTGATCTAAGCCAAATTGATTGCAACCAATGGGTCAAATTCATTCTAAACCACTTGTTGAACTTGACCAAAGCCTCAATTGGCCAACTAGACCCAACCTAGCCTAATTAACTATGAACCTGACCTGAAAGGTCTAATTGAGCCAAAATCAAATCAAATCAAAATTGATTGAAACCAAAGCTTGCAACATATTTCAAATGACCAACCAAACCTAAACCAACCCATGACCTAACTTAATTAGGTCAAATGGGTCAAATTGGTCAACTTGACCCATTTGACCTAAATGAAATCAAATGAACCAAAAAAAATGTAAACCAAATTGAACCAAATCAATGATGCCAACACATTTCAAATGGTCATATGAACTTGACCCAACACTTGGTTTGACCCAATTTGACCAAATTGGTCAACTTGACCCAAGTTGACCCATTTTGACCTAAATGGATCAACAGGAGCCAAATGACATCAAATCAACTCCAAATTCTTTGAAATTTGGACCAACCCAATTTTAAACTATTCTAAATCTGCCTAAAGTAAAATTAAAGCCAAATGACCATTTTACTTCTAGGTCAAGGGGTAACCCATGGCCAATTCCACTTGGAATTTGCTCATATCCTCTTCATTGCCTCTTGGCACCCTCTTAGTGGACCAAGTGGACAATAGAGTGTGTTGCACATGAGCCAATGGGTTTGGGTTAGCCTAACCCAACCCAAGGCCAAAACTGACCACCTCACTCAAAATGAGCACATGGGAATCACTCCTCCACCTCATTTGGCTCATGGAAACCTCTCCACTACCTCCCTTTGGCCAAACCAAACCACATGGTGAACAAAATGGCCTAACCAACTCAACCTCTAGGATCAATTTGATCAAAATGGCAAAGCCATACCCATTTGATCCTTCTAGGGGGAGATATACTCCCCCTAATTTCATTTGAACTTCAATGACTTGCATTTGATTGAGAAGGAAGCCATAGTAAGCATTCCCAAGCTCATCCAAGCCTCTTAGAGCTAATTCAATTTCTCCATTCTCAATTTCTTCAAGCCAAAAATAGGGGAGCTCAAGCAATTTTTTATCTCATCCAATTCTCCACTAGAGCTCAATTCTTCCTTCAAGCACCTTGAGGGGACCCAATCGAGCTCACCCAAGTCTTTATCCAAGTTCTCAAGCCATGGGAAGAGGGGTCTAGACCAAAGCCGTAAGCCTAGGAGGAGGACTTTGGCCAATTGAGCAATCCACTTCATCCTAAAGATTGAAACCTTCAACAGGGCTTTATCTCCACTAGACGAAGCTAACTCGATGGTTGGGAGTGCCGGTGATAGCCTCCGATGATGTATGGATCAAAATTAAGCTTAGGTGTAGGAGTTATTGGTCCTTTATGAAAGAAACTTTCACCTCATATGAATTTGATCATTAGATCTTCATCTCCTTGCATGATGATGGTGTGGGTTAAGTTTAAGCTCAATCTGAGCTCAATAGAACTCAGACCAAGCCCTAAAGCGTGGACGGTTGCCCCCTCCCACAGGCGAGCTCAGAGATGGATCATGGACCATCCATCCAGGCATTTTGGATGGACGATCCTGATTAATCCATGCTACATCACTTGATTTATCATATTAGAATCAGTGGGTTTAATCACCGTCACCTGTGGAGAAACCCCATAATACCGCTCTGCCAATGCGCACATGATGTGACTATTTAGATTAAAATCTCGCGTACATGTGGAAAGCACACGCCGGGTCCACGATACATGGATTAATTAATTAATTAATTAGGGATTTAATTAAGTTTTAATTGCAAAATCTTCAAAAATACATAAATAAATGTAGAAAAATTAGAAAAATATAAACTCAAATGAATATTGAAGATATTTCAAAGAGGAATAATACAAATTTTAGTTTATTTGATTTAAATAGTAAATTTCATGCAATTTGGGTTTTATTAGGAATTTAATTATGTTAATTACTCCCTAATTATTCTACTGATTAATTCCAAACTTCCTATGGTTGATTAATAGGATGACTACCTCCCATGATTATTTTGGAAATTTATTAATGGTTTAATTAGGGTAATTTCTTAGTTCATTCCTAATTACTCTCCTAATTAATTAACCTATCAAATTTTAATAAATTCATTAATTAAGTTTGCTAATTACCTTAGAATAGTAAATGGACTTAGGGAATGATATTAGGAATCCTCTCTGAAATCTTTTCCCCTAAGTTTAGTTCATTTGGATAAGAATCTAATTAAGGTGCAAATTATTAAATAAGTTTAATCACTTAATTAAATGGCTTAATTAATCAAATTTTTAAAATCAAATTAATATGAACTTAATATTTACCTTCTTGGGTAGATACTTAGGTGTTGAATAACCTAAGTAGCTTAAGGAAATCATATCTAACCCACATGTGTGGGAAGGGTTATGAAAGTACTTAAATTAAACTCTTTAACTTAATTAATCATTAATTATGAGCCAAATGAATTAGGCCCCTATCTTTCTTAGGTGAATTACTAATTTAAATTCCTTGTGATTTTATGTCATACATTGGCTCATAATTATTTGGTTAAATATGTTAAAGTGGTGTAGGTAAGTAGTTAATGAACTTAATGTACACCTTAACCTAAATAAAATATAAAATTAATCTAATGATCCTAAAATTAAACTAAATAAAGATACACATATGAGAAATGGGTTAGGACTAGCAAACCATCTCATATTTCTAAATTCAAATCAAACTCAAAACAAACTCAAACTTTCCTTAAATCAATTTTGATTCACTTTAAATAATCTTATTCCATAGGATTGTCTTTAGAAATTAAGTAAGGTGAATGAAATTACATGTTTACATCATTTTATTTCTTTCTAGCATGCTAAATGTGTATGTCATATGAAAATCATGCATTCATGTCTTTTAAGAAATCAAATTAAAATGAAATATTTCCTTTATGTCAAATTGCATGTTTTGGCTAAAGTAAGAATATGAATGGCTATTATCACTACTAAACCCAAAACTATTTTCAAAACTTATAAATCAAACATTATAAATAAAAAATATGCTATTTATAAGTACTTATAAACTTGCATGTGA
Source organism: Cymbidium sinense (assembly GCA_021442155.1). NCBI lineage: Eukaryota > Viridiplantae > Streptophyta > Magnoliopsida > Asparagales > Orchidaceae > Cymbidium > Cymbidium sinense. Next base: position 68,676,918 of record CM038221.1, on the reverse strand, counting down.
ATAACATAAAATGTGTTATGTGATTTCCTTCTCTTTCTCAACATAGGTTTGTATAGGATTTGCCAAGTGTATAGTCCATTTGAAAAGGACATAACACTTGCTTAAATCCATTCCTATACATTCCTATGTCATGACTTAAGAAGGAACTCCACATCACACATGTAAACTAAACAATCAAATCAAAATAAACAAACATAAACTTTTTGCATGATTCTCTTTCAATGCATTTTTTTTGTACATGCACATGTATTTAAGAAAAGTGGTATATTAATCTGGACATCCTCAGGTTGTGAGGCTTTAAGTATCCCCAAGTAGGTCTTGTACCTCACATCCCTAGTGTAGAAAATAATAGCACCGTACTCACTTATGTCTTTCATACTTGTAAATGTACATATGAAAATGGATAAGAGAATCTCTCTTTTTCTACTTAATAAAATCATGCATACATGAAACATTCCAAATTTTTCTTAAGAAAACATCCCTTAGCATTCATCATTAAGGTGTGCTAACATTTCCATTTGCATTTATAGATATGCTTAGGATTCATCCATATGCATGTTACATATATTCGAAAGAAATAAAGTGTTGTGTATTTTGTGATAGTAATTCATTTTACTTAATCTTAAATTGTCTTTCTCTTTGAATAAGTTTGTTTAGAGTTATTCTAAACTTAGGATTAATTAAAACACATAATAAAATATTCACTAAACAAAAATTATTAATGAATCTACCTTAAAAATTACTAAAGGTAGGGAGGAAAGAGAAGTTTTCTTCTCTTTTTCTCTCTTTACGACACTTAGTAATTAAGTGTAGATTCATTAAAACCAAATCAAAATCATGAAATAAAACTTAACCAAATCAATCAAACCACTTAAATAAAACCACCCTCTAAGTTGAATATTTTTATACTTAGAAAATCTAAACTTTAAAGCCTAACATACCACACAAACCTTATAATGCACACACATTAGGCTAAGTCACCACTTCTAGTCCTATGTTAGGGCAGTGCATGGTTTGATGTTTACTTTTGTTTTGTGATGTGGTGTTTTAGTCTAGATGTTAAGGTGTATGTGCGTAGACTGAATGGTAGGGCAATTTTAGTATAATCATTATCTTCTATAGGGGATTGTGTTTAATAGGTGTTGTAATAAAAATATAATTGATTTTGTTGTGCAAGTTGCTTATACCCCTAAGCATAATCCAAAATAGGCCAGGTGGACTTGGTTACCCATGTGTGGGGTTCTAAGTCCAATACATACTTGGGATGTATGGTTTGTTTAGCTAATCTCTATTTCATAGGTTTTAGTTAGATTTACTCCCCTTTTTTCATGTAATTTTACAATTAGGATTTGGAATGATTGTTGTGGGGAATAGGATGAATATTGGTCATAAGATCATGTCTTATGTACTATATGAAGCTCTGGAGCAAAGCCACATTCCATCCAAGTCAAAATGAAGAGAGAACCAAATGAAGAAAGAAGAATGAAGAATGAAGACCCCATAACATGAATTCATTTTTTGTAATTAATTCATTTGCAACTGGTTGTATAAGGTAAAGTTCCCAATTTATTTTGGTGGATGCCCAACCAAACTTGGCATCTTATTCTTTTATAATTTATTGATGTTTGTTTAGTTTATGCATTAAGATGGCATGTTTTCTAATTTCTTCCTTGCTTTGATGTAATGATGATTATCTGATGAAAAATTAAATTTTCTCTTAAATTACTCTAATTAAACCTCATAAAATAAAATCAAGATTGTTTTAGCAAAGATAATACATCATGCATAAAAATATTGTTTCACTCTTGATTTGGAGGGCTTCCACCTGAACTTGGTTGACTTTGAGAGCCATGGTGAACACCTCCTGCTTTTGGCCCATAATCCAATTTCTCATGCATTAGGCATATGAATCTTATAAACTTGTGTCAAATGAATAGTCCAAAATGAAAATAAAATGTAATAAAATTTGCATTAGATTTAGGTCATTAAATCATGCCCTACATGATCTAGTCTCTTAGGAGTGTATTTAAGGACTTAGTTTTCTTCTAAATAAACAACAGCTTAGCTATCTTGCAAAAGTATATGACTTGCCTACATATATTTAAAATCATAGGAGTTAGTTGGTGGCCACTCCCAAGTGGTTGTAAGTCCAAACAGTCGGGTGGTTTATCCTCTCTTATGGAGGTAAACTAAATTCCCATTTTTGCCTTAAATTTAGGTTGTGCTTTGGCCCTCACCAAAGCTCCCTAGATTTAGGTTTAGAGGTTGCTACTTCTCTTTGCGGGCTACAGGCATAAATCCTCACCTCTTAGGCATTTCTGCGATCTTGTGTCATGGAATTGTAAACTCTAGATTTATATTAAAAATTCAACTCAAATGAATAAATCACTTTAATTTTAAAAATATAAAGCCCAACCATAGGATAGTTTAGGATGCTTACTAAGCTTCCTAGTATCATAATCTTCCCCTACTTATCTTTCTTTGGCTTTGATAATAACTCCCTCCTCTTGATCAATCCCACTTGATCTTCTAAAAATAAACCAACTAATTGGTAGTCCTATCTTTGAAATCTTTAGAGACATTGATCATTTACCTTAATTGAGAGTATTCCTTAGGATATAATTAACTATGGGGGCTTGCCTCCATAGGAACTTAAAGAACCTGGTTTAAAATAAACCTTGCTTTACTTTTCCATGTAAAAGTAGGGGAAGAATCTATGGTACATATGAAGACCCATAGTCCTTAAGAGTCCTTATTCAGGTGATTAGGTCATTATAGGGTGGTGACTTCTATCTTTTGAGATAGTATACTTTTTCTCAATGTCAAACTCGATCACCCTAATAAGAACATCTGCAGATCTACGTGATATCCCAACAACAAGGCGTAATATTTTTGTTTTCATTTATCCATTTCCAAAGATAGATGAAGGCAGGAATATAAAATTTTACCACGGCAACCATAAACACAATATCAATCAATTTATAAAATTAGGGCAAATGAATAAGAGGCTAATGTCAAAGCCAAGCTCTACTCTTATACAACTTGGATTACAAATGAATAATTATAATTATGAAATGACAAGTGTTATGGGGGTCTTCATCCTCTATCCTTCACTCCTTATCCTTCATTTCTTCATTTTTTTTATTGGCTCCATTTCTTTCTTTCTTTTGATTTGACTTGAGATGTAGTTTGCTCCAAAGCTTCACATGGTACATAAAATATGATCTTATAATGAATGTTCACCTTAATCCCCATAACACTTATTCCAAATCTTAATTGCAAAATTTATATCAAAATGGGAAAGGTAAATCTAACTAAACCTACAAAACAAAGATTAGCTTAAACATACCACACAACCCAAGTAGTTATAGAAATAATTTGGACTTAGTGCCCCACACATGGGTAACCAAGCCCACCTGTCCTAAATTTGGATTATGCTTAGGGTACTATCAAACTGCATAGCAAAAGCATTTATATTTTTATTATAACACCCCTTAAGCACAATCCCCTGCATAAGACATGATTAGGCTAAGATCTCTATCATCTAGTCTACGTACATACACCCTAACATCCAGCCTAAAAAAAAATATTACATCACAAACAAAATCATACATCAAACCATGCACGCAATATAGAGCTAAAAGGTGACTTAATCTAATGTGTCATTTAAGGTTTGTATGGCATGTCTTAGCTAGGCTTTAAGGTTGAATTTTCTAAGTGTGAAAGATTCAATTTAGATGGTTTTAGTTTAAGTGATTTAGTTAGTTTGTCAATTTTAGTTGGTGATTTGATTTGGTTTGAATGAACCTAACTTAGCTAAATGTTGTGAAGAGAGGAAAAGAGAAGAGAGTTCTCTTTCATCCCTCCCTAAAATAATTCTAAGGTAGATTTATTAATAAAATTCCTTTAGTGAATGATTTATTATGTATTTTTAATTAACCCTAAGTTTAGATTCTTTCTAAATAGTCCTATTCAATAAGAAAGGCCTCTTATGATTAGTTAAGGTGGATTACTATCACATAACACACACCCATTCATTTCTTTCCACCATGTATACCATGCATATGAATAATCCTAAGCATACCTATACATGCAATGCAAATCTTAGCACACTTTGATGATGAATGCAAAGAGATGTTATTTGAAAATTTAGATATTCCATTAATGCATGTCTTTGTTATGTAGAAAAGAGGGATTCTTTTATCCTATATCTAAATGCACATCCATATGTATAAAATTTATAAGTGAGTATGGCACCATTATTTTCTACATCAGGGGAGTAAGGTATAATACCTACTTGGCACTAATTAAAGCCTCAGCCCAGATGTCTGAACTACCACTTTTCTTAGATACAAGTAGATGTATAAAGAGAACCAAAATGGATGAGGAATCATGCAAAAGAATGTAATATTTACATGTGTAATGTGAAGGTTCTTCCTAAGTCTTAATATAGAGATACATAGAATAGATTTAGACAAGTGTTATGTTCTTTTCAAATGAACTATACACTTATAAATCCTATGTGAATCTATATTAAGAGAAGGAAAGAGAGCTTCATAATACACATCTTATGCTATCATCACATGCAAGCTTATAATTATTTATAACTAGCATCACTTCATGTATAATTTTTCATTTATAAGTGTTGAAAAGTAATTTTTGGTTTAATAGTGATAATAGCCACTCATATTCTTAATTTTAACCAACACATGCAATTTGACATAAAAAGAAACATTTTCTTTAATTAATTTTCAAAAGAAATGAATACATAATTTCATATGGCAAATGATATTTAACATGATTGGAAAGAAATAAAGAAATGTAAGCATATGATTTCATTCAGCCTAATTAATTCCTAAAAACAATCTATAAAATAAGATCATTTAAAGTGAATCAAAATTCTTTAAGGAGATTTTATTTTTGAATTTTATTTGACTTAGGAAAAGTGAGAAAGGTTTGCTAATCCTAACCCATTCCCCCATGTGTGAATTGGTTTGGTTTAATTTAAAATAATTAGGTTGATTTATATTTTTATTAGGTTAAAGTATGAATTAAATCCATTGATTATCCCTTACTTATACGACTTTAACATAATTATCCAAGTAATTATGAGCCAACATATGATATGCAACCATATGGAAATTAAATCAGCAATGCACCTACGAAATGAAGAGGCTTAATGCAATTGGCTCACAATTATTAGTTAATTAAGCTAAAGTATTTAATTAAGTACTTTTATAACCCTCCTACACATGTAGTTTGATTATAATTTATTTTGGAATTTTCTTAGGTTATTGAACACCTAAGAATCTACCCAAGAATTAAATGATTAAGTTTGGAATGATTTAGCTTTGAGTTTGATTAATTAAACTAATTAATGAAGTGATTAAGTTAATTAATTACAACTTAATTAAGTGTTTATCCAAATAAAATAGACTTAGGGGAAAAGATTTGGAAAAGAAGTCATAATCTCATTCCCTAAGTCCATTCATTATTTCATGATGATTAGCAAGCTTAATTAATGAATTTACCACTATTTAACATGTTAATTAATCATTTATTTAATTAAGAAAATGATTAGGGATAAAATAAGCAATTTCCCTAATTAATTAAGCAATAAATTCCAAGAAAATAATGAGAGGCAGAGGTCATCCCACTAATTAATCTTAGAAAGCTTGGGGTCAATTGCTATATTAATTAGAGAGTAATTAGCTTAATTATATTTCGAATAAAATCTTAATTGAGTTAAAACCACTATTCAAAATTAATTAATTTTAATTTTATATTATTCTCCTTTGAATTATCTTTAAAATGAACTTGAGGTTGTATTTTTTGGATTTTTATACAATTAGTTATAAATTTTGGAAGTTTCATCATTAAAATCATATTAATTAAGCCTAATTAACCCCCTAATCCCGTCGGGCCATGTGGCGGTTGACGCGGCGCACTTTCCATGTGGTGCGATGGGATAGGTTATTTAAGTTGTCACATCCATCGGTTGAGTCAGCCGGCGATGGACGTGCTTTCTCTATGGGCCATCCGATCTAAAATCAAATGGTCAGGATTAATCTTGTGGTTTAAGCTTATAATCACAAGAGATCTAGCGTGATCCGATCATAGTAATCTATTCCAATCATGTGAAATATACAGTGTGTGATCCTTCTCCTTCGCAAGTGACGAGAGATGAACCATTCAATTCGAGCTCACTGAGCTCGAATTAGGATCAAAATGATCCCACACCTTTGGAAGGAGGGGGGATGGACATCCGAAGGTCAATATTTAATGGGGTGATAATTTCTTTCAAAAAGGATCAAGCAAATTTTCCTAAGGCTACGATTTCAAGCAATTACCTCACCGAAGGCTATCACCAGTGCTTCCAATGGAGGAGGTAGCCACATCTAGTGGAGATGAAGCCCTGTTGAAGGAATCCAGCCTTGGTTTGGAGTAGATTGCTCGGTTGACCAAGCTCCCCTTCAATGGTGATCAACCTTGATCGAAGTGATGCTTCCCGTGGCTTGGAGACTTTGGAAATGACTTGGTTGAGCTCGATGAAGTCCATTGATGGTGTGTGTAAGGTTAATTTGATTTTGGTTGAGAGTTGGATCTTCAATTCACCTCCCATGTTTCAACTTTGAGCAAAATAGAAATTAGGAAATGGGGGAGCTCAAGAATGGCTTGCAAAGGCTTAGAGAAGCTTTGACTCAACCCTCTTGGCTCTGAGGAAATGAATGCTTGTAGTTTGAGTAGAATGAGAGGGAGTATATCTTGCCCTCCTTGGCTCAGACAGTGATGGGTTATTTTGCCATTTTTGATCAATGGCATGGATTAGAGGCATGGTTTGAGCTTCCAATCACCCCACATGGGTCATTTTGGGTAGTGAGTGAAGGAGAGTGGGTGCCCATGTGCTAGGTGAGTGCATTTGGAGTTCCAAGTGTTCAATTTCCATTGGTGAGGTAAGTTTGGCCTTGGCTTTGGGTCATGGCCACCCAAGCTCATTGGGTCATGTTCACCACCTCCCTTGGTGCCCATGTGGACCAATAAGATGATGTCAAATGGCCTTGAGAGAGAAATGACCTAATTTCAAGTGAATTTGGTCATAGGATACCCATTTACATAAGGAAAAAGTGGTCATTTGGCCATGATTTTGATTTGGGAAGATTTAAAATGATTCAAAAAACCAAATTTCAAGTGATTTGGACATTTGATTTGATTTGGTTCAATTTGATCCATTTAGGTCAAGTTGGGTCAAAAGGTTAGGTTGACTAATTGGTCAAATTCAAAAACCATGGACAAGTTCAAATGATCATTTATGTATCATTGGTTCAATTTGGTTTAGATTTTATTTTGGTTCATTTAGGTTCATTTGGGACAAAATGGGTCAAGTTGACCATCAACAATTGGGTTGGGTCATTTAGGTTTGATCATTTAAAACATATTGCTTTTGATTTCAATCAATTTTGATTTGGTTTGATAAGATTTGACCTTTTAGTCAAGTCAAGTCAATGGGCTAGGTTGGGTCTAATTGGTCAATTGAAGCTTTGGTCAAGTTCAACAATCAATTTGGAATGAATTTGACCCATTAGTTGAAATCGATTAGATCAAGATTTGACCTTTTGACTTTTAGGTCAATTTGGGTCAACATAGGTCAAGTAGGCCATTTGGTTTGGCTCAATTGATGCTTGATCATGTTCAATCATTGATTATGGATTGGTTTAGATCAATGATTTCAATCAATTTGGCTTATAGTGAATTTTGGCTTATTTAGGTTTTATTTGGGCTAAGTGTTGACTTGGTTAAAGGCTAGGTTTGACTTTGGTTTGACCCAATTTGAGTGATTGATCATCCTAAGATGATTGTTGATCATAATGTGAGGCTTAGATGGGTTTAGTTCAATCCAATTTGGGTTTGATTAGAATTTGGCTCAAAAAAGTCCTTTAGATCACTTTGGGTCAAGTGAACCTAAATGGGTTAATTGGCTTGATCAAGGCTTGAATCAAGTTTGGATGAACTCACATATGGACTTATGATAAATATAATGGTGATTTGAATCAAATGGGTTTTGATTTATTTAAATCAAGTCAAAAGGATGAACATGGGTTTGATTTTAGTTTGATTTTGGTTTGGTGATTGTAGTTTATGTTTATATTTGGGCATGTGATTGAAGGAGTGATTGTTTGAAGAGAAAATCTAAGGGTTTGGATTGATTTGATAATTATTTGACTAAGTTCATGAATTTGACTTGAAAGGGTGTAAGTTGGATTTTGGTTAGATTTGGATTTGGGTTTTGAATTGATTTTGGTTATTTGAATTTATGTTTCATTTATATTTATGAATATAAATGAGAATATAAATTGGTTATAAAAAAATCTTTTAAGTTTGGAATGATTTGGATTTGATTTGTAAGTCCATAAGATGAAATCAAAAGCAGAAATATTTTGATTTGAATTCAATCATTTGAGGAATTGATTTATGATTTGGATGATGATTTATGATTTGAGAAAATTAGTTGAGTTGGAATTGATGTGAGATTTGATTTGAGAAAATTAATTGAGTTGGAATTGAAATGAGATTTGATTTGAGAAAATCAATTGGTTTAAAGGAGGGAGATAAGGATTAGGTTCAAAATAGTAGAAAGTCCTCTTAATCCCAAGGCATAACCTATTTATGGCTAACTCCTCAAGTCTCTAAGTTGGTTAAGTGATAATCATAAGTGTCTAATACTAAGAAACTCTTAGTGTTTGAGAGATGTCTAAGATGGAGAATTGAAAGCTCACTCCAAAGTGAGGTCACAATGAAGAAAGCAAAGAGAATGCTCTTTACTATATGAAAGATTAATATGAGTAATGGATATTGATATGATTTGACATTAATATTTGACCAAAAGCTCCATCATTATATGTTATCTTATAAGATTATCATCTCAAGGATTGATCCTGAAATACTTAATGACAAGAGATTGACTCGCTGACAAGATGGCGTGATGCTTTTATAATTTGATATCACATATGTTCCACAGAAAGCAGTAAAGGGACAAGTCTTAGTATAGTTTCTTGCTACATATCTCATCCCTGCAGACTCTTCTCTTAATGACAATTTGCTTGATGAGCAAATTATGCTCATTCATGAAAGAGAAAAATCACAAATTTGGGAGATGTACTTTGATGGAGCCTCGTCGATCAAACAAGTCCAACCTCCAAATTTCCCAAGGGCGAGAGTAGGAATCGGCAAAATCTTTATAACACTAGAAGGAGGGATAATGAGACGATCATATGGGTTGACTGAGCTAAGAACTAATAATGAAGCTGAGTATGAAGCATTAGTGGTAGGTCTTGAAGAAGCTATTTTTATAGGCATTTAAAACTTGCATATTTTTTGTGATCCCAGCTTATTATAAATCAAGTACTTAGCATCTATAAAATCAACAAGCTTGAGTTAGCTTTTTATCATAAGAGTTCTTGAACTTATGAAGCAGATACCAAATGTCACATTAACTCGAGCCTCTCGATCCAGAATAGTAAAGCCGATTGCAAAATTAGCTAAGAAAATGGCAAGAATGAATGGCGATTATGTCATGATCGGGATACTTACTCGACGAATTCTAGAGCCAACAAAGTATCAATCCCCATAGGTAAAGGGGTTACTAAATTTGACACAGTAAGATGTGACTCAAGCTACTCCTCATACTCCCCAAAATCAATAAGAAGTTATAACAAGAATAGCTAAGCATGATATTGCCTCAGAAAAGTAATGTGAAGCCTTTATTGTAGAAGAGCCACATGATTGGAGGCAACCCTTCATCAACTACTTTAAAGATGGTAAATTACCAAATAATAAGTCACTAGTAGCTCAAATCAAGAAGAGGATGATGCGCTATGCTTTCGTCAACAACACTTTATATCGTAGATCCTTTGAATAAATGTGGCAACGATGCCTAAATACAGATAAAGGTTGGTTGAAGTTCATGAAGGACTTTATGGTGCACATCAATCAGATCTCAAGATGACAGTAAAGATTAAAAGAATGGGCTATTATTGGCCATCTATGATGAGAGTCTGTATCAACCATGCTAAGAGGTGTCATGAATGTCAAGTACATGGTAACATAATCCATCAACCTCCAAATCCACTACACCCAATAATAGCATCTTGGCCATTCGAATGCTAGGGTACGGATGTAATTGGACTAATTGATTTGTTATCGTCAGCTGGACACCGCTTAATCCTAGCAGCGATTGATTATTTCTCTAAGTGGGCTGAAGCTACCCCATTTAAAGAAGTTACTGATGGTTGAGTGATTAATTTCTTCATGCATAATGTCGTCTATAGATTTGGAGTGTCGCGTCAAATAATTTTTGATAATGGCATAATTTTAAAAATATAAAGATTTATAGATTCATCAATCGACACAAAATTGATTGGCGATCTTCTTCAATATATAACTCAAGGGCAAATAATTTGGCAGAAGCCTTCAATAAAATATTGGTCAAATTGCTCAAGAAGATCCTCACTAAAAAAAGAAAGAATGGCATACCAAACTGATATAGGTATTATGGGTAACTACCTATAAGACCACTAAAGTCACTCCTTATTCATCGGTATTGGGAACCGGTTCCGCTTTAAGTTGAGTTATCATCACTTAGAATTGTCATCCAATACAACCTAATTGAAGATCAAAATGCTCGTTTGTGAATGGAGGAACTCAATGCGCTTGATGAAGTTAAATTGTAAGCTCATCAAAATCTGGAAGTTTATCGAGCAAAGATATCCAGGGCTTTTGACCATACGGTGTATCCTCGAACATTCCAAAAAAGGGAATTGGTCTTAGTGCTGAGAAGACCAATTATTTCTAATCAAAAATATGGTGGCAAATTTGAGCCTGATTGGGAGGGTCATTTTGTCATTGAAAAAGTGTACCAAGCATATCAACTCATTGACTTAAATGGTGAAAGACCAATGCCATCAATTAATAGTAGTTACTTGAAAAGTATATACATGATAAATACATTTTTGAGGTACAATAGAAATCCCCCTACAATACAGGGGTATTTTTTTTAGTATAACTATTTAGGTCGACATCGTGCTTCATGTCAAGATCCCTAAATAAATATAATTACTCAAGATGAAAAAAAATTTCTGTGAAAATTCTCCTATTACACAGGGGGCATTTTTAGATTTCTATACATAGATGAAATCAATGTTACATGTTAAAATCCTCTTAAGAGCATATCAACTCAAATATTTATTTATGTAATTTCATCTTAAATGTTCTTCTAAATGTGCTTTAGAATTTCCTCTGCAAGAACAGTAAGCATCTCCTTCTCGTACGCACGATTGTCTCGACTGGAAGCAAACACCTTTTTCCCGTTCTCTTTCTCTCTCAGTGGATGCCCCGACTCAGAGAGATTGATTTGGTAGGGGTTACGGCTTCTTGTTATGGTGAACTTGGCAGAAACTCTCTCTCTCTCTCTCCCTCTAAATTTGGGTGTTTCTGTCATCAGAGCTTCCCCGCTAGCATCCTCCCATCTCTCAAATCATCCCCTTTTCTCTAGAGATTCTCATTGCGAAGAGGCTATAAAAGTATCCCTTCCGATATTCTATTGCTGGAGCGATAGGAGTGGGATTTTTAAAGTTTTAATTGATTTTTTTACCCTAGATTTCATCGAGAATATAAAGAAATTTGGGAAATTTGGTTGCATTTCTTGTATGAGCCCTCACCACTAGGAGTTGAGGAGCCGGATAGGCTATAAAATTTCTAATGCGCCCTCAACTCTCCTCCTTATCTCGTGTTATTGATTGTTTAGAGAATGAGACAAATTCTTCATCCCTGAAAGTAGATAATATCAACTGAACCAGTTTTACCTTGAAAGAACTAGATATGGCTACCCAAAATTTTAGGGAGGCAAATTTAATAGGAGAAGGTGGTTTTGGTAGGGTCTTCAAGGGCCAATTTGAAAATGGCTAGGTAGTTGCAATCAAGTAACTTAATCGAGATGGGCTGCAAGGAAGTAATGAGTTTCTAATGGAAGTTCTTATATTAATGATCCTGCATCATCCTAATCTCGTCGGCTTAATTAGCTACTGTGTTGAAAAAAAAATTCAAGAGATTATTGGTTTATGAGTATATGCCACATGGAAGCCTGGAAGATCACTTATTTTATTTATCTTCTGGACCTCTGGCTCATAATTGCAAGGGAATACTTTAAGCAAGGAAAAATCGAGCAGTTCAAACAAAATTTGAAGAAGGATCTAGTCTTGAAATAGATGAATATTATGTTAATGTTTGGTATGAATGGATTGTCATTCTAAATGCTCTTGGAGCTTTTGGGAAAGGTTGAGACAAAACAATGGGAGAAGGATGATAATTTTGTTTTAGCAACTCAATATTACAATTGAGCATCAAGGATTAATGTTCATGAGCCTTCCACTTGGATTGGAAAAGGCCAACTTTGTGTGGCCAAAGGTGATTTTGCAAGTATCTAACCATTTCAATATTGTTATGAATGAAGACTAGAATAATGTTGTTGCACTTCTTGGCCAACTTTGAAGGCCTCGTCACGCTCATCAGGCCGTGACGAGATAAAAATCGACCGAGATATTTCAAAACACCGACCGTCACGCCATCGTAAATAAGTTATCTGTTATGTGGCACTCTATCGGAATCTGCCAAAATTTTGTCATATTTTGCATTGATAAAAAACTCAAATAAATTAGTTTAAATTAAAAATTATAAGCTAATTTTAAATTTTAATTTGAGTTTGCAAAATTTTGAAGTAAACAAAACTTGAATCCACCTGAAATCAAGAATTAATCAACTGCTCTCAAATGAATAAACACTTCTCACTCAATATTTGAATTATCTTGGATTTCACATTGAGATAATCAAAAGAAAATTTCAATCATTTTTAAGATTGAAATTTGCAATGTCTAAACATATTTAGATACTCGATCATGAAGTAATTAAAATGAGTTGGATATTTTAGTGATAAATGTAAGCTTAGCACTTCAATACCTCATTTCAATTGATGTAAAAGATGATGATTAAATATCTAATCAAAGCATAGAGATCCCTTTGGAATTAAGATATAGTATTCAAATATAATTCACTCCAATGAAATTAAAGAAAATCAAAGGATGCATAAGAGATTCTAATGAAATTGAAGGATTGCTAATAAGCATAATCAAGAATTCTTAGAAAATATTTGAAACATATTATTCATCTTATTAAATGCTCAAATTGGATCAAAGAGAAATTGAACAGAGATAGTAACGAGTTTGAATATTGTCAATAGATATAAATGAGAATTTATTGAAGATCCAAAGACTAGACAACTCTGAATAAAAGAAAGTAATTAAATAATATTTCTAAGGGATCTAACAAATAATTAAAACAGTTTAAAACACCTCATATGCCATCGGGTCTACAATTCTTCGTACAAGTGAAGGCGATAGTAAATTAAATTCTCCATAAATTATAGAGCTCCTTTCAATATAAAAATTAAGAAATTTCATTCTAATTATAATTTCTAAAATCAATGAAATCACTAATTAGATGAAATTATCTAAGCTATAAACACCTGCATGTGCTCAGATATGGAGATTTAAAGTGTAAATTTTAATGTCTAAAAAGGCTGTGCATGTTAAGTTGGAATTAAATGAAAATATAAAATTAATCTCATAATTTAAACATAAAATTACCTAAATAACTAAACACCCACATGGGTCCCGACACAATGCTGAATGCTAAAATTTAGTTTGAGGATGATGCATGGGTTGCTTTCCGGTTTGGTCTTAAAACCAGGTCCGGGTTAACAAAACTTAAAAATCCAATTATTATAAAAAATTTCTTCAACTTATTAAATTATCTGAGAAGCTAATGCTCTTATAGTAGATATGATCCTCTATTATTAAACTAATAGAGTAGACAGTATCAAAAATGATAAATTAAATGATCAAGTAGACTCATAAACCCCGATGATGGCTGTATTGAATGGAGATTTCAATCGGAGGGGGTACTTGCCATCAAAATGCTCTTGCAAGTTCAAATCAAATTAATCTAAATTAATTATCAATATAAATGTAAAATCAAATGAATCACTAAGCTTTAAAGGGTTAAATGAAATTCAATATCTTTAAAACTTAAAGCAAAATCTAACTCAATCCACCTTCCCCAACTGTTTGTTGAATATGACAAATTAAGAAAACTTTAGGTGATAAAGGAGCCAATGTCAAATCAAATGTATTTTTATATTCACTTTCAATTAATCTTATGTTAAAGAGTCCATGTCCTTGATCCTTTAATGTTTCACATACGATAGCTATACCGAGTCAATCGTGTGGTCGCCAAATGGTACTATTATATTACTATCATGACTGCAGCCCGTATGTTCGCCAATGGCTCTGCCTTTGAGTTGTGAATCATAGGGTACACCTGATAGGGAAAAAAGCTCTATGTAAACTAAGGTACACTTAAGATTGTCTCCTTAGACAAACACCACCCCAAGTCTATTAGGATTACTTGGATGATGCAACCCATGGCTGATGATAAGAATCCTTCTGACAATTGATTACCTCCTCACTAAGTAGACTAGGGATAGCGGATGATGTAACCATGAGATCTAGATCAAGCGCGTCATCATTCCCCCAACCATCCGCTTCAAGTAAAGGATGATGAATTTCATAAATTTTAAATTCTAAAATCACATGCTACTACTATACGCTATGCATTCAAATAACAATGAAGCCTTAATCGGTTCTCTCTCAACATTAAGAGGTAATGTATGGGGTGCTTATAGGAAACCTGGAACCAGATCAAGTCCTCACAAAATGAGGGTGAAATCTCTGGGTAGTGTCTTATCTACTATTCTATCTGTCATCTAAAAATTACACCGACATTTTAAACCATACTCTCTTCAATGTGAGAGGTCAGTGATAAATTTTTGTAGCTCACACTAAAGCTCCCAAGATTTAAGATCGAGGTAAATATTTCCCTTGGGCTGCAAGCATAAATCATCATCTCTTAGGCATTTTCACAATCTTGTGTTGTTGAATTATAAGTCCGAATTTTTTAATAAAATTTCAACTCAAATAAATAAATATCTTCAACTTCAAATATATAAAGCCCAATTATATGATAAGTTGAAATGCTCACTAGGTTTCCTAGTATCATATGCATTCTCTACTCATTTCCTTCGGGTTCGATAATAAGTCTTCTCCTTGAGTTTTCTCACTTGATTTTCTAATACAACAAATCATTTGATAGTCTATCCTTGAAATCTTTTGAGACTTTAATTTCTACTTTATTCGAGAGTATTCATAAAGGATTTCATTCCTTAGGATATAATTAACTATGGGGGCTTGCTTCCATTGGAAACTTAACAAACCCGGCTTAAAATAAACTCTGCTTTACTTTTTCATGTAAAGTAGGGAAAAAATATCTGGTATATTTGAATACTCATCATGCCTTATGAGTCCTTATTAGGTGATTAAGTTCATTATAAAGTGATTTATTTCTTGAGATAATCATTCAACGTGCATACCCATCACTTCAATAAATACCCCCTAAAATCAACGTGGTGTTTCACACACCTCCAAAAATAAACACCACAAGAACCTTATCAAACATGTAAATCATATTTAAGCCATATATTTCTTTAATAGTACATTTAATTTCAGCCTAATATCATAATTAAACCAGTTGATTAATCTTATTAAAAACTTATTATGTAAAAGGTCTCGGCAGATGCCTACTTGTTAAAAACAGCCTTAAAAGAGAAGAAACTTATCAAGAATTAGTGCTAAAACTAAAAGGATAGAAGAAAGGAAGACAAAAGGGTGCTTATCTTCTACCAAACTTTGAAGCCTTTGTAGTCTTAGTGCTTAATAAAGTTATTCCACTTGAATGTTCTATTTATCTTAAACCCTAATGCACATTTCTAAGTGCTACTTTATTTAAAGCGAACTTTATCAGCTTTGGAATAAAATATTATCAAGTAAAGCTATGAAAACTAATTATGATTCTAGACTATGCCCACTTAGAAAAAGTGTAGTTAGGTTAAAGAGAACTTTAGATAAAATTGTCAGGAATAACTTTGCTTGAACTAGTTGTCTAGTTTCAGGTCATTAGTAATAATTTAATAATTAATATCATCTTTAAATTTTCTCTAATAATTTATTATTATTTTATGAATTATTGTTTTCCTGTATTTTTGTTATTTAAATCTTAAATATTGAACATACATATATATATATATATATATTAAATAGTTCTTATCAATGCTATCTTATATCTATCAATATATTTATTTATTCTCTTGAAGATATTTCAAGCAGTTATTGTATATATTCACATGAATTATAAGCTCATAGTTATTTTCAATTTTATTTGACAAATATCTCTTCAACCACATCCTATAATAAGCCCTTATTCGTAATTATCACATTCATCTTAATAACACACAATTCTTATATATTTATATATCTATCACCTAAACTTTAATATTTACATAAATATTTACATTCAATTTGATATTCAAATTTGACCATGCACTTATAAATAGCGGGTATGAAAACAGTTCCCTTTTTGAATTAAAATAATTATTAATTTGACGGAAAAATTAAATATTCTTTCATAATTTATTTATAAAAAAATACTTCTGAAAAAAAAGATAGCAATACCGAACAAAGCTATCACCACTGCAGAAACAAACTTCTCATCCCAAGTGCTGAACATAACTCATTAAAGTGATGATTCACTCCTTAAAATTAGCTAAGTCATATATTCTGCTATCAAATCAACACAGTATGCCTCAATGATCCTAAATGGCAATTAATACATTAAAAAGACATAATATTCAACAATTTTCTCATAATTACACAACAATAAGTAGGATTTGAGTAACATCCAAAATACTCTTCAAAATAAGCTCAGAAACTCTGCGCAATAACTCTGCGTTCACCAATACCTCTTCTTCCATGGAAGCTGCAGGAGAAGTCCGGCTCTTATCAGTTAAAACAAAACTCTATACAATTGTGATAAACTTCCCACCTGTAGCTCCAGTCACAAGCTGCAAAATAAATTACATTTCCACAACATTCTGCACTTACTGCAGAGCTTCTTCTTGCTTTCATGGGCCCATTACTAGATTATCTGCTCTGGGGTAGTAATGGCTTGAAGAATTGTTTATTTGAGTGCTAAAAGAAAAACCTTCCCCTTCATCTTCTCTGGATCCAAACACAGCATTATTTGAGCTTCCATAAAGCTTTGATACAGGGTTCACTTGAATCATAACATTGTTGCAGTCAGAACTCGCATACTGGAGATGATTATGTTGATGATGATGATGATGATGGCTCGGGATTCGAGCCAAATCTGATAGATGTTGTTTCTCGTTTAATAAGCTGGTGTGGTTGGAGCCAACTCCAACACCAAGATGAAGGCTTATGGTGTTATTCTCTGCAGGTTGAGAGTATTGGTGTGGGAGATAAGTTCTTGAAATATTGCCATCTGGTATTAATGGCGGAGATGCTTCGCGATTGCTGCTGGTTTTAGCTGCAGGGACGTCATGGTTGTGTTTGCCTTCATAGGTGGTTATCACTGCTTTTGGATCATGGGAAGCTCTTTCAACGTGTTTCCTTACGGAGCATCCCGGATTGGTGCATTTATAGTAGCTCCTATTGTATTTATTATAAAGAAAATTTTTGTGAAGAAAACTTAGAAATAGTGAAATATTGTCTCAGGAATTTTAAAAGGGATGTCCTTTTTTTGTTTTTGAGGAAGTCGTATTAATCTCCTCTGCTGATATAAAGGAGGGGAGAAAAAGGCAAGTTTGATGGAGCAGTTGATATCAATGAAAGGGCATAAACGGAAAGTAAAGCAAGCATGATAAATTATTAAAACACACAATTTGATTTTTAACCTTAGAGGTCTAATGGAAGTAAAGCTAAGTGAATTTGAGATGATAAAGAAATATTACAGACATCTAAACTGTGTTTGTGCCTAGGCATTGCCAATGTGTGCATGAAAAGTACAAATCATTCTTCTCTATTGGAATGGTGAAACTTATACTTAACTGAGTAAAGGATTCCACCTGTAGAATAATATTTTAGTTTCATGCTAGAAGTTCTGAAAGCCGTTGAAGTTCACCTGACCTGTGCTTTCTCATATTTGAGATATCTAAATTCATCAAAATTCAAAACTGCGTTCTAGCAACTTACTCAATTCCAACAAATTTCAAACCTCCATTCTTACACCTTACTAATTACAAAGCTAGCCATTCAGTAAGCTAGCCACCAGTGTTTTCAAAACACAAAGTGTAATGCAATACACAAAGGTGTATTTTCACTTCAAAACGCAAAGAGAAAAGCGAAGCTGTGTTTTTATTAACAAAGGACTCTTAAAATATGTAAGGCAACAATATAAAAAAGTAATTAAATTGATGCATTTATTAATAATTACAAGACAAAAGTAAATATAAAATATGATATGCATTTATTATAGATATGAAAATATGATATAAATATAAATATGATAAAATATAATTTATTTAATAATGACAAATATAAATATAAAATATGATATGCATTTATTAATAATTATTAACAAAGCGCTCGTAATGTAGTGAGCCGAGCGCAGCTTGTGGATTGAAAGATCGGGGCCAGATGCCATGGACGAGGTTGAGTCGAGCTGGAGCTATTGTGCCAATAAGTCCACATCTTTTTCTTAGATGCCGCTTGAGTGAAAGGGAGTTCCCTAAATCATAATAACTATTATATACCATGCAGCGCGCCTAATTCGAATCGATCCGCTACTTCTCGCACTTCACACAACGCTACATGTGTGAAGTGCACATTTCGTGCACAGTATCCACGCGACTGAGATGCGAACCAAAGTCTCCCCATTTCACAGCACTTTGCTTTCAAAGCATGTTTTTAGCTTCACTATTAGCCATTTAAAAAAAAATTGAACCTCCTTGCCAAGCAAAAAACTAATGTCACAAGCTATGTTTGATATGAACAACAACACATTTCCTTGCATTAGACGCAATTTAGTGATTTTACATCCACTATTAAATATTCATCAGACTTGATTGAGAGGAGTGGCACAACTTAAAGCATATGAAATGGGCTTTCCTAACTTGGAACTACTTGAAATGAACAAGCTAATCATAATGTGAGAAAAAAAAAGTCATTAGTTTTTTTTCTCACATGTGAGGTTGAATGCCAGGGGTAAGGAATATGGCCCAAATTATTAATAGAGTGCTCATAATGTTGTGAGCCAAGCGCAACCTGCAGATTGAAAGGTCAAGGTGAGTTACTACAGACAAGATTGAGTCAAGCTGGAGCTATTGCGACAATAAGTCCTCATCTTCTTCTTCGATGCGCTGAAAGTGAGTGCCTTAAATCATAATAACTATTATATACCATGCAATATGCCTAATTCACTATCACTCGCACTTGACCAACTACACACGCTTCGCATAGCACTACGCGTGAAACGCGCACTTCGTGCACAATGTCAGTATGACTAAAAGACAAACAAAAGTTTCCCTACTTTGATTTCAAAGTATGTTTTTGACTTCACTAAAAATGAACCTCTTAGCCAAGTTAAAGACTAATGCCACAGGCTATGTT
Organism: Cymbidium sinense; assembly: GCA_021442155.1. Lineage (NCBI taxonomy): Eukaryota > Viridiplantae > Streptophyta > Magnoliopsida > Asparagales > Orchidaceae > Cymbidium > Cymbidium sinense. The sequence goes on along the minus strand of CM038221.1, from coordinate 68,657,290 downwards.
TGGTATGAGCAACAATTTCTCTGCATTAGCTCTCAATTTAGTGATTTTACAGCTCACACTATAAAATATTCATCAAACCTGGTTGAGAGGAGTGACATAGCTCAAAGAATATGAAATGGCTTAATCTACCACTTTCCTAACTTAGGACTACTTGGAATGAACAAGTTAATCATAATGTGAAAACAAAAAAAAGTCATAATTTATAGTTTTTTTATTTCTCACATTTGAGGTGGAATGCAAGGGATATGGCTCAAATTATTAACTAAGCCCTCACAATGTAGTGAGCCAAGTGCAGCTTGCAAATTAAAAGGTCGAGGTGAGCTACTACGGACAAGGATGAGTTGAGCTACTACGGACAAGGTTGAGTTGAGCTGGAGCATTTGTGATGATAAGTCCTTGTCTTCCTCTTCGACGCTACCAGAGTGAAAAGGAGTGTCATAAATCATAATAACTATTATATACCATGCAGTACGCCTGATTCAAATAAATACGCTACCGCTTGCACTTGACCAATTGTGCACACTTCGCACAGTGCTGCGTGTGTGAAGCGTGCACTTCATGCATAGTATTTGCACGAGAGGCGAACCAAAGTCTCCCCGCTTCGCATCGTTTTGCTTTCAAAGCATGTTTCTAACTTCACTAAAAATGAACCTCTTAACCAAGTTAAAAACTAATGCAACAAGCTATGTTTGGTATGAGTGACAATACATTTCCTTGCATAAGCCCTTAGTTTAGTGATTTTTCAACCCTTACAATAAAATATTCATCATACTTGGTTAAGAGTGGCACAACTTTCCTAATTAGAACTATTTGGAATGAATAATCTAATTATAATATGAAAATAAAGAAAAGAGTCATAAATTTTTGTAGTTTTTTTCTCACATGTGAGGCAAAATGCCAGAGGTAAGAAATATGGCTCAACTTTCCTAACAACAACAACAATAACAAGAAAAAAAAAAGGTGACAAAAAAGGGATGCTTAAGCATAAAATGGCACCTGAATAATGTATGCTAATCACCAAGTAATGCTCTTAAGCCAGATTGGAAAGTCCTTTCGACAATAACACATGTAGCATGTTAATGGAACGTTCAACTAGATCAATAGCAATCTAAGATTAGTCACCAAAGATAGTTAAATGTTTTAGAACAAAGGACAAACAAGGAGCACAAACAATACAATAAGAGCCATAAAAAATAGATTTCAGCTGTAAAAATCATAAAATATAGCAAAATAAATGAAAAATCAATGTCTTAGCCTTCACGCAAACTATTTGGAGTGTGCTCCACTTTCTAATCTACCAGATCATGAGACAATTTTGTTTAGTAACATGGACTTTGTAGAGTGAGCTATAATTTGTCAATAATTAAAAAGGCAATCTCAGCCACCATATTTTGGGCTAATCTGACAATCATGTCCCAAACATGCGGTTCATATCTCACATTTTAGGGTGGCACTATGGTAGTGCTCGCATTAGTCACCAAGCCAAAAATCATTATATCGATGATAATTTGCATTATTAAGTACCAGATTTTGAGGAAGATCTAGAAAAAGACACTCATATGTTCAAAGCTATATTAGTAAATAGTGACCCATTGGTGTATGTGTAAACATTGCCTATGATAGTAGACCAATTATTGGTGACTCCATATCATTTTAACTGGCACTTACACAACCACTCTCTTTATAATCAACTCAAACAAATATGTTACAAGGAATACTATAAATACATGTAAATGAGTTGTTGAAAATACCAAGGGAAGATATTCATTTTCTCCATCTTACTCCTATGGTCTCACTTCTACTTTTGTGTTGTTAGTTCTTTTGTTACCTCTATTTTAGAGAATTGCAATACTTCAACATGGTATCAGAGCTCCTTAATTAACTGTAGGAATTTTCTTAATCCTCATCTTATTCATCTCTACTCTATCTCTTTTACATTTACAATATGAGTGATACATCCTCCTCAACCATCGTTGATCCAACATAGAACAATGAAAAGAGCATTCAAGCTCTAGACATTTCCATCACTCCTCAGCTGAAATTCTTAATTGCCAACATCAAGAATATAGCCCAAACACAAATGACAATCCAGAATCATCAAATCTAGAAACCTCAAGTTCTGAAGCTATTTCAAGCTAATGGATTTGAAGGATACTTAACTGAATACACTACATATCCAAATGCTGCCATCACCATTGAAGAAGCAGTTATTGAAAATTCCCAATACAATCTATGGAATCTTATAGACCAAAATTTGACATTAGCACTATATGCACTATATTTTCTTCCATCCTATATACTCCGAATTTAGAAACGAGTGTAGATATATGAAGTACATTTGAATGATGACTACAATCCACCAATATAGTACGAATGATCAAACTAAAAAATGAACTGCACAACATATCTGTGGGATCTAAGACAATGACATAATATTTATCTGAAATTAAAGCCAAGGCTAATCTCATTTCTGCTTCAGAACTCCCATTAACACCGAGGACATATTACTATATACCAAAATGGACTATCCAAATGCTGCCATCACAATAGAAGAAGCAGTTATTGAAAATTCCCAATACAATCTATGGAATCTTATAGACCAAAATTTGGCATTAGCACTATATGCACTATATCTTCTTTCATCCTATACTTAAATTATGAATTTAGAAACGAGTGTATGGATATATGAAGTACATTTGAACGATGACTACAATCTACCAATATAGCACGAATGATCGAACTAAAAAATGAACTGCACAACATATCTATGGGATCTAAGACAATGCCACAATATTTATCTGAAATTAAAGCCAAGGCTAATCTCATTTCTGCTTCAGACCTCCCATTAACACTAAGGGCATATTACTATATACCCAAATGGACTCCCTCTTTCAAATTAAGCATTTAACTGTCATTTGAACTAGCCTCCAACCAATAAGCCTTGATGGCCTATATTATGCAGTGAAGAAACAATCCAAGCAAATGAGGCAGCCCACGACTCATCATCAGATTGTACAATTCAACCCACTATATTCACAAACCACGACAGAGGAAGAGGATATCACCATTCACTAGCAACCCTTCATGGGTGAAATAACTTTAATTGAGGGAGAGGAAGAAGCTTCAATATCGAGTATCAAACCTGCAAAAAAAAGGACATTTAGCCATCAAGCATTGGCATAAGATGAATTTGCAATACAGTCCTCCATCTCAAGCTCAGCCGCAGGCAATGCAGGTGCCGACAACCCCTATCACAAATGAGTGGTTGCTTTATACAAGTGCTTCTTCACATCTTACATTTGATGCAAGTTAAATATCCAGCGCATACCCGGAATGAACCAAGTCACTATAGGGAATGAACAAATTGTTCCTATATCCAATGTAGAAAGAGAGATTCCCCATACGCTTCACGTAAGCTCTACTTAAAACTATTTCATGCTCTAAATTATCTCATAATCTCTAATCAGTTCAACTCACATCTATCAACATCTATTCAATCATCTTTGATGTTGTTGCTTGTCGGTTACTCCATTAAGGACAAGAGGACCAACCAATCTCTTCTTCTCAGACCCACTTATAAAGGACTTTATCCTTTGGCCGTTTCCAAAACCATTTCCAACACCACTGCTCTAATAACAAATTACAATCCAAACACCTTGTGGCATCAACGCATGGAAAATCCATTAACGGTTGTTCTTCCCCAGCTTCAAAAAGACATACCCGAGCTTCGCAAATTTACCGAATTTTCTTTCTCATAATATGTAGAATAGTTAAAAGCCATTGTTTATCATTTAATAACTCAAATGCTAGTAATGTTATACCTCTTTAACTGTTCATTATGATGTATGGGTCCTTCCCCGTTAATTCTCATCAAAGATATAAATGCTAAATTTTATTTGTTGATGGTTGGTCTCGCTACTCTTGGGTGTTCCCTATGAGCACCAAATGCAACACAACAACTTCATTCATAAAATTCAAAAATTTTGTTGAAAATCAATGTAATACTCACATTAAAATCTTTTGGACTGATGGTGGAGGTGAATATTGCAACACTACACTTCCAAACATCGTAAACAACTTCGGCGCAATACATCAATTAACATTTCCTTACACTCCTGAATAAAATAGTCAAGCTGAAAGAAAGCACTATATCATCCATGAAATAACCTATGCCATACTCATTAATGCTGAAATCCCTCCTATATTCTAGGTTGGCACACTTCATAGAGCTATTTACCTTATCACAGACTCCCATCCCAAACAACCAATCATAAATCCCTTTATCAGTTTCAGCATAACAGAACACCTGACTACTCCATCCTCCGCACCTTTGGCTACTTATATTTTCCATGATTTTGTGGGCTCCAAAAATTCACCACCGATCTCTCACAAATGAAGAGAATATGATATAATATCGATCAAATTTTCAGAAGGCAGATGGAATAGTAGATAAGACACTACCCAGAGATTCCGCCCTCATTTTGTGAGGATTTTAGATATGGTTATAGGTTTCCTATAAGCGCAAGCACCTATAATTATTTATCCCTCCCAATAAGTGAGAGAGAACTTTCGATTAGTCATTAGATCGCTTAATGCGTAGCGTATAGTAGCAGCATGTAGAGTTTAATATTTGGAGTTTAGATTTATGAAATTCATTATATTTAACTTAAAACGGATGGTTAGGGGAATGATGATGTGTTCGATCTAGATCCCATGGTTTCGTCATCCCATCGTGTCTAATCTACTTAGGGTAGTCGAACCCGAAGGATCCCTCAACACACGTGGGTTATGTCAAAAAATCCTTATAAACTTAGGGTGGTGTTTCTGGAGACATGCTAACAAAAGACTTTTTGCCCTCGTGCATGATTCACAACTCAAATGGCTATTAGAAGCATCACGATCGTGTCGTAATATAATGGTTCAATTTAGCGCACCCAATCAAAGACTACGGTCTCGATCATATATATGGCCACTACATAATGAACCGGTCACACCTTGGACGTGAGATTGATTGAGAGTGACATAATAACACTGATTTGACTTTTATTTCATGAGTTAGAATTTTCTTAATTTGTCACCTTTAACAAACAATTATAGAAAGTGAATTGAATTTTAATTTTAAATTTTTAGAGAATGAATTTCATTTAAGCATTTAACAATTAATGACATATTAGATTTTGCATTTAGATTGATATTTGATTTTAATTAATTCAATTTGAGCTTGCAAGCACATTTTGATGGTAGGTATCCCCTCCAGTTGAAATCTTCATTCAACACATCCATCATCGGGATAGATTAATTGCTTGATCATTTAATTTATTGTTTCAGATCATGTCGACTCTATTAGCATAATAATAGAACGGATATCTTGTCATATCAAAATTAAACTAGATCTTTAATAAGTTGAAATCTTATAATAATTGAATTTTTTAGGTTTTGTTGGACCTTCCAAGCAAGAAGCAACCCTCGTCTGACACTAAGTTTAAGCATTCAACATAGTGTCGAGGCCCATGTGATTTTTTAATAATTCAGATAATTTTATTTCTAAATAATGAGATTAATTTTATATTTTCATTTAATTCTAACTTGATCTGCACAGCCTTTTCAGACATTAAAATTTGCACTTTAAATCTCTATATCCGAGCATATGCAAGAGTTTTTAGCATAAATAATTTCATCTAATTAATGAAGTCATCGATTTTGAAAATCATAATTAGAATGGAATTTCTTAATTTTAGGATTGAAAGAAGCTCCATAACTCATTGAGCATTTAATTTAGCATCATCTTCTATCTGCTTGTACGAAGAATTACAGATCCCGTGGCGATTGATTTCAACTTCATTTAAAAGCTTAAGTTTCAAACTACTTGAATATGACATAAACTTGCTTCAAGAGATGTGTAATAGATTCACGCTCATTAAGATATTTACACATATCTTTCAACAATTAAGTTGAGCTATTGAAAACATCATACTATTATATTTGCAAGCTCGTAAATTGAAATACTTGAATATTGTATAAAATTGCTTGAAAATGAATATAAATAGTTCACTTTACTCAAGTATTTACATGTATCTTGAAGCTATAGTTCAAACAACATTTTGATTTGTAATTTTGTATGAAAATTCAACTCCTCAAAAATACTTCAATGAATCAATGGAACGTAACATTCGAGTTAATTCCTCCTCTTTTAGAAGGTTCTTCATTTAGCTTATTTCCTGTTTTCATAACTCGTTAATTAATAAGACTATTTATTTTTATACCTTATCATATAATGGATTTCTACATTCTTATGAAACACCCTTAAATATTTCAAGTTTGTGAATAGATCAACCCATGCTATGAATATAGGTATCTTCTCTCTTTTCAATTCAACCTTCAACTCCATAGAATTCCCTCATGTGAATGTTTACTTTAATTAGGTATTACTGCCGAAACTTCAAGTGCTTGAATTGGAGTTAGCTATGTTATGATATGCATAGGAAGCTTATTCAAAACCTCCCACATTCATAGCTCCTTTAACGAGATCTATCGTCTTCATAATATATCATTAATGGATCTTTGATTTCATAATTCACCAATTATTTGATTAAAACTATCATGAGTTATGGTGAAGTCCACATAAAAGTTGATTCGTGCCTATAAATGGAATGAATTCCCTTCTTATAAATTCATTATTTTTCATTTGCCTTAACTTTCCTTGTGGGGGTTCTACAAGTTCAAGCTTTTAAAGTGTATCTCAATTATATTTCAAGTAAGATTTTCATTTATCATCTGTAGTCAATTTTTCTTTGAATTTTAATTTAAGCTTGTTTACATAAGTCGTAGTGGTTTAAATGATTTTCATTTAGATTTGTTTAAGTCCAATTTCAATAAATTTACAATATTTCAACAAGATTTCAACGTCTGCATAAAGCTACATCAAACTATTTTTCTCAGTCCTAATGAGTGTGATGGTTGATGTTTGAAGATACGACTTTCAATCGTTCTAAATATAACTTATTACTGCATAAAAGCAAATAAATATGCAAATATTCTCCTCTTTTTTTTTCTAAGTCCCAAATTTAGTCAAAATTTCAACAATATTTCAACATAAGGGGCTACATCTAACAATTTTTTTTTGGCTTTTGTGCATTAAGCGTACAGTGCTCACCAAATAGATTTTCATCTCGTCCAACTAATACAACTTCAAACTCAAGTTGGTCTTTTGCCAAAAGATCTTCAATGCAATTCCAATATCAAGTCTGGAGAGTGCTTCTATCTCAGAGTACTCAGAGGCCTGATTTTCTGCTGTCGAGCAGACGCTACCTATGATAAGAAGTCCCACAAGACGCATAGGTAGCACACGTGAAACTAGTAGGAGCTTCGATCTCCAAGGATCAAGATCATTTGGAATTGGAGCTGATTGCACAAATGCTTTGTAGATTTTAAGGTCATATCCCTAGCAAACGTGAACAGGCTTTCAACTTTCTCAAGCTGAAGCGTTTTAAAGGTCTCAAAGTCAAGATCAGCATGTAACTAATTGTCGCCCTGGTAATTAAGACAATCCAGCTGGAAATCCAAGGCAAGAATTCGAGCCATCTGCCTTTGGATAAATCCCAAAATACTGAAACTTCTAAAGCGAGAAGCTTTGAGGCTTTTAGTTGATAAAGAGCTTCTCCTATTTTTTAAATTCTCCCTGCTTGTCATCATCTCATAAAGGACACAATCATAGCGCTCAAGTCCCTTTTGCAGGGTATCAAAATACTCTTTGTCCGCAATGTGAATTGTTGAAACCAAATCCACCTGGAGGAATGGATTCAGCAGAGACCACGGAAAATTCATCCTGTAGCTAACCACGGCCGTTTGCAATTCCCTCGAGCCCCTGCTGCTCCCATTACAGTCCGTATATCCTTTCTTAAACCTCATGAAAACTGAAATAGAGTTACTCTGCAAGAACTGCCCAGCACCTTGACCATTTTCATCGAAGGCCTTTAACGACGACCTCGTCCGTGGAAAATAAGAGTAAGTCCCGACTGGAGCCTTCAAATGCCTTTTGAATCTAACTGAATGTTTCAGGAACAATCTGAGCCTCTCTAGGGAAGATGTGATTGACGGTGACGTCGGCTCGGGGATAAAATTGGATGGAAGTGAGGTAGGAATGGGATGATAAGCGATCGAGAAGGATCCACCAACCATTTCCAAACCGTCGTCGACGACGGAGAATGCTGATAGAAGGGGTGATCGATACGAAGCGTGACAAGAGACTGGAAGAGCGAGAGAGAGGCGAGATGTGGAGGATAGAAGAAGAGCGGAGAAAGAGATCAAACCGCTTTTGCGGTTCCTCAACCGAACAAAGAGGGAGGGAAGATCGTGCGAATGCTTGGCTTGCGGTTCTTTAACCGAACAAAGAGAGGGAAGAAAGGCAGGATCGGTTGAGGGAAGAGCCGAGCGATGAGATCGGGAGGGAGCCTTCGATCATGCGTGGCTTGCAGCTCGCGACTTTCTTGGGGCTGAGGGAGTCAGACCAAGAAGAAGAGAGGAACGGATATGGTAGAAAATAGGAATTAAAGCCCTTAATTATAAATTAATTTCCCCTTGTTTTATCCAAATTAAACTTAATTAACTTCAGATCATATTTCTGAAAACTCTTAATTAATTTTAGTATAAATCAATTGTTAAAATTGTGCCTAATCAGGTTGAAATAAACGATTGATTTTGCATTGAAATTTATGTGAAATCTTGTCGAAATCAAACCCACATAATATGAGTATCATTTTTAGGCAAATTTGACGCTCTGGAATCAACGATGTAATCTGTTTCGCAATCGGAGGTTGTTTGGTTCACGGCGGCGTCGAATTGGGTCAATTTCAACTCAAAATTGCGCGTTGTCACTTCCTATCGTTCGACATTCACAGATTCATCCAATCGATCGCGAACAATCTCATTTACTAGGTTTCGATGTTTCGAAGCTAACGATGCAATCAATTTTACGAACGGAGATCGCTGGACACGTCGCCACTTCCCGCCGATATACGTATGCATTAACATCGACGATCGCTCGGTTGTTGTTGGGATGCATATTTATATTCCGTCATTCGACATTCAACGCGAACGAAGTTCGTTCATCGATCGGAGATCATTTAGGTATCGTTAGAGTCTCCCAACTCCGATGCGCGTGGCATTGATCGGATCGATTGATCGGTTGATCGTTGGGATGCGATATTTATATTATGATCAATTTTGACTTCTGAACACAATGGCGAAGTCCATTCGTCGACGACGATGTTTGATGCATCTTGGATTTAGATTTGCATTTGTCATCAAAGGTCCGTCGAATTTGGATTTTGAGCTCAACTCGACTGATGTATCACGCATGAAGGTCAACAAGTTTACACCCTATACCCCACACAAACTACCTCCCAAATCAACTCCCTGTATTTTTATTAGATACCTTACTTCATCCAAAGGATATAAGTGTTATAAGGAAAGCCATTATATCCTAATATGTAATCTTAAATGAAACTTTTTTTCACTACAAACACTCCACTATGGACCTACATCATCTTATTCATCCACTCCCACCAATACTACTAACTTCACATTAACTTTGGTATCAGTATCATCTCTTCATCCATCTTCTACTTCAAACTCAACATTTCCACCACCACCACCACCCCATCCTCCCAATAAAATAAACCCAACACTATCTTACATACAATCCACATCCTACTCACACTCTTCCTCCTCCTATGGCTCTCACTCATCATGCAGATATGACCATTCAAAACTTCCAGCTTCTCCCAGATCCTCTCTGTTGACCTTAACATATGTGTCATAAGTCAAGTTAAGTCCACAAATCAAATTCGACGGATTTCGGAAGTGGCAGTACGCAAACTAAGGCTCAAAATACACTGAGCGTCACTGAAAATGGTCGAAACACAAGGAGGATTGTCCAAGTATTTTCCTATTTCAGTTGGATTACATCAAGTATTGACTTTAACCCAGATCTTTTTGCTTTAGTTGTGGATGTTCTTATTAGACATTTACAGGAGGATGTACCTTGGTATATATTTTTTGCTGATAAAATTCTTCTTGTTGATAAGACTATGAAGTGTAATTCTAATTGTAAAATATCTAGTGATGAGGTTGTGACATCGGATGATCAAGTCATTAAAAAAGTGAATTCTTTAGATATCTCGAAGTTTATTGTTCAAAATGATGATGAAATAGATGAGGATGTTATTAGTAGAATTCAAGTTGGATGGCTGAAGTGGAAAAATGCATTGGGCCAATTGTGTGATAGAAAAGTGCCGCTTGGACTTAAGGGAAGAATATTTTATAAGATGGTGGCGAGACCTGCAATGATTTATGACGCAAAATACTAACCAATAAAAAAGAAGCACAAAATTAAGTTAAGTGTTGCAGAGATGAGGACACTAAGGTGGATGAGTGACTTTACACTTAGACACAAAATGCGAAACGGATCTATATGTAAAAAAGTTGGAGTAGCTTTAGTGACAAATAAGATTAGCGAGAGTTGCCTTAGATAGTTTGGTCACATAAAACGTCAGTCATCTGATGACCCACTTAGAAGAGTATATGTATTTAGATTCAACCTATGTTAAAAGGCAGAAGCAGACCTAATGTGGGCTCCGAAAATTCACCACCGACCTCACGACAAATATTGAGTTGAAGAGAGTGATGATTTGAAGTGTCGGTGTAATTTTTAGAAGGCAGATGGAATAGTAGATAAGACCTTTGCAGAGATTTAAATTATCATTTGGTGAGGACTTTAGATCTAGTTTCATGTTTCCTATAGGCGCAAGCCCCAATAGTTAATTACCCCTCTCAATAAGTGAGAGAGAACTTTCGATTAAAGCTAGTCGTTTAGATCGCTCAAATGCGTAGTGTATAATAGCAACATATGGAGTTTCTTTAGAATTTAAAATTATGAAATTCATCATTTCAACTTAAATCGGATGGTTGGGAGAATGATGACGTGCCCGATCTAGATCCCATAGTTACGTCATCCTCTGGTCCCTGTCTACTAGTCAAGAGAGGTAGTTGATCCAATCACAGAAGGATCCTTATCGCAACTATGGGTTACGTCGTCAAGAAATCTTTGTAAACACAGGGTGGTGTTTGTCCCAGAGACAATCTTAGTCTACCTTAGGCGGGAGGGTTATTTGCACTATCAGTATACCCCATGATTCATAACTCAAAGGCGAGCCATTGGGAACATCAATACGTTGTGATCATAATATAATGGAGTTTGGCCAAACCACCGTCAGGACTCGATGTAGCTTAAATCATGAAGCTCTTGGTCAGCCGCGTCGGAGGGCGTCACGCGTCCTTCCAGAAGAGATTGATTGAGTGAACATAGTAGAATCTTGATTTAACGTTGCTCGCCCTTAGAGTTTTCTTAATTTGTCACCGACAAAATTGGAAAGTGAATGGATGAGTTTGATTTAAGTTTTTACAGATTGAATTTTGTTTAAGCCGTTTTTAGATTGATACTCAAATTAAGTTAATTTGATTTGAAATTAGAATCACATTTCGATACAAGTATCCCCTCCGGTTGAAATCACCATTCAACACAGCCATCATCGGAGTATTTAATTGATTGACTCAAATATATTTGAAAACTTTAGATCCTATCAACTCTGTTTAGCTCTTAACAGAGGATTAAATCTACTGTCACATGACAGAATTAAATTCTCAGATATTTCATTAAGTTGAAATTCTCATAATTGATTTTTAAGTTTTGTTAACGGACCCGTCAAGACTACAGAGAAAGCATGGCGTCCTCGACACTTGAATTTAAGCATTCATAGTTTGAATGCGGTGTATTTAAAACTTTATGTAGTATTTATTATAGATTAATTTGATTTTCATTTAATTCAACTTAACTGCGGCCTTTTCATACATTAAAATTTCTTGAAATCTACGTAAGAGCGTGCAGTGTTTATAAACTAGATAATTTCACCTAATTAGTGATTTCGTTGATTTTTAAAATCATAATTAGAATGAAATTTCTTAATTTTTGATTAAAGGAAGTCCTATGATTTTTGTAGATTTTGATTTAGTATCGTCTTATCTCTTTGTACTTATTGCGTGAAGGCATTTTGATCTAGATTGTAGTTTAAAACATTGATTACACTTAATTTACTTATTGAGCTTTTGCAATTCTCCCAACTTTATTATATTCAATTTACATCACTTTTGATAGTTATATCGATTTCAGTGTTTATTACTTTAGCCTTACTCATGCTTATTAGCTAGCATAATAATCACCTTCATAGTAATCACCTTCATATTCGAATAAGAGTTATTAAACCCAATTTGAATTCATCATTAACTCCATATCAAATTTTATAGACTTTAAGTTTATTCTCAGTTTGTTATGAGTTTAGTATTAATCTCCTCAAATTTCAATTAAAGTTTGTTTAATTTTGAGGAATTTACAAGAAAAGAGAACTCACTCATTACTTCCTCAAATCCCTCTAGATAAGGCTAAGAGAAAGCACTTTCTTGAGTTTAGAGTACTCGAGAAAGAGGGGGAAGGATTTTAATTCGCATTTCGGGAAGATTTTCAACTTGCTTAAATATGATTTTATAAATGCTTTTCCTCTCTTCTTTTTTTCCTTGTTTTATTTTTGTGTTTGTTGTATGTCATTTTACTTTCCCCTTTTTTAACGCTTTTATTTTAGATTTAATTGTAGGTTTCCTTATTTAGCGTTCTTAAATCAGTTCATTTTGCTCTCCCATTTTTCCTAAATCAAAAGATTTGATAATTTTGATGACATCATCCCCGTAGTCATCGAGGTGTTTGGCTCTCGATACGCCTCATGGCGTAGAGTGGTGTCTTCGACACACGATTTTTTCATCTCGTCGCCTCAAACTGGCGAAAGAAAATAAATACAATATATATTCATTCTCCCTCCCCTTTTTTTCTAATTAGAAATTTAAACAATTTCGTCTAGGGAGCGTCTGATGTTACTTACCAGACGCCTCTTGAAGCGAGCGGTGTCTTCGCACCCGTTTCATCTCGTCGCCCTCGAAACGCGGCGGTCTTCAACCCTGAAAAGAAATGGCGTATATATATATATATATATATATATCATTCACACATCTGCATATTACATTTTTTCTTTGCAAAGATCGGCAAGAGATGGGGTTGGATATAATTGGAAATGTAATGAGGAGTGTAGGAACCGAAAGAAGAACCCGCCTCTTGACGGTGTTGCTTTCTCCGATTAAACAAAGATTGGAAAGGTGATCAGGAATCGACGAAACCGAAAAAGAACCCCTCTTGATGTTGCTTCCTCGGTCAATGATGAATTTGAAGAGGTAATCTGAGGAATGCGATCTGAAGCGAAGAACCTCTTGGGTTGCTTTCTCCGTTCTGGCCGATTCGTGAAATTGATTGGGAAAATGGGGAAAATTTCGGATTGGTGGAAAATGAGGCTTTTTCATTTAGTGGAGGTGCATTAGGGAAATGAGTTTGTTCATTGCATCCAAGAAATCTTCTAATGGGGGCTTCTAGTTCTCCACATGCAGACTTGAAGTCAAATTCTAGGAGGTCGTCATCATCATCATCATTATTATCTTCTTATTTTCCATTACCATCGGAAGCACCACAAGTTTCCTGAATTTGAGGAAGAGAAGAGGCTCTTGTCTCCAAAACTATCCGTAGGCAAGCCCTCTTGTTACAACCTGAAGCACCCCTCCATTAATAATAAGTGAAGGAAGCTGCCCTGGAAGAGCAGTTTGTATTGCTTGAAAGTTTGGTGCAAAATTCTTTCCAGCACAGTTTGAATCATTTCCAGCACTGGAATGAGTCTTCTGCGCCAGTTGTGGTTGAAACTGAAAATTTGAAGAATCAACGGGGATTAAAGGCCTGGGCCCTGGTGCAGGAGCAAAGCCAAAGTTTCCTAAGCTTTGTGGAATTCTGATTGAAAGAGAATTTCCCAGCATAATTACAGGTGCCATTTCAGATGGTGAAACAAATTGTGTCGATTTGTCTGAAACCAGAACTGCTTCATCTGTTCCTGAATTTTGTGCCGGAGGAATAATGTATGTTGGCTTTATAATCTCCCGCAACAAGTTCATAGAAGGCTTCTCAGAAGTTTTCTGCTCAGCTGGTACTAGCGAAAAACTGTACGGGATTGAAGATGTTATTGTTTGAACAGTGCTACAATGAAAAGTGTTGAAACGTGAATTGCCACTAGGAAGTGCAGCTTTGTTTTCAATAATCATAGATCTGGTATCAGTCAGAGCGGTGGCTATACCAGCTTCAGAACCAGGCAGATTCAAAGCTACTGTTTCACTTTATAACTTGTTTCTTTTCACATTCATGCGCTTCCATGGTGGGTGAGTTCATTCCTTGAATGGGAAGACCAACAGAATTGAGGGGCTGCTCCTCTATGAGAGTTTTCTTGCCCACTGAATCTTTAGGGATATGGTTTGTGGACGATTGGTTTCTACGCCATACAACACAGCCAATTAATGAATCCTGATCTTCTTGTCATTCCCTTTTCAGTTTCCCTATAACCCTGTGCAACCTCCATCATGCCTGTGAGGCCACCTCTAGTCAAGAGAAAGACGATGGCCCCTTGACGATTGGGATTTCAGTGAAACCTCCATGGAGCGGAGAAGTAGAGGGAGAAGGACTTGGTACAACAAGCAGGGAAAAAGAAAAGATCGAGAAAGGGTGCGGCATAGAGAAAGAAAAGAGAGAGCATGGAGCGGAGAACGAAAGCTTACGGATGAGGAAAACGGGAGACAGAAAATCTCGTGTCTGTGACGGATTGAGCGAAGAGGAGAGCAGGAATGAGGAAGAAGTGGAAGAAATGGCCTCTGTTTTCTTCGCTGTTGAATCCAAGGAAGAGTGTGTGAGGGCTTGCAGTTTTCTCTTTTCGAACGAGAGAAATGAGAAGGGGGGAACGGTTGGAGGAAGTTTGAATGGAAGTGTGCGTCATGCGGTTGCCATCGCGTGCAGAGGAAGAGGAGAAGCTCACACGTGTGAGGGGAGGGGAATCGAACCAAGCGAGTCATCCGTGAAGAGGGATAGGGCGGGCCGGTTCACTTAGGGCTAGGATTAGATTTAAATTATTAAATTGATTTTTTATTGCTTAATTGACTTTAATGTGAACTTTACGCCGATAAAATCTCATGGGCAATATATATATCAATCTTAGCTTTTTCCGATGCAACCGAGTCGCTGCCGAAATCGGAGTTTTGCCTAAATCGGCCTAATTGAGTCAATTCGCACGCCGCCGCTTTCAACCTCTCTGTCGCAGACTGTCCGGAATTGAGCGAATAATCTCATTTGATACACGTTAAGTTGACAAAGATGATCGCTTTCGAATGGAGGCCGTCCGGACATCATTTCAGCCGACTGAGCATGCCGACATTAATAGCGCTTAATTAATTGATCGTTAGATTTTGAATATTCATATTCGACGGCTTACATTCCGAGATGAAGTAATGCTCACGATCAGGCGTTTCACCATCCATTTTCGCGCCAATACATTTTGAGTCTTAGTTTGCTTATTACCTCTCAAGTTTGACTTAGACTTAACTTGATTTATGACACATATGTGAAAGTCAACACCTAAAAAAACTTGATTGGGTAGTATAAAAAATGACCTTATTTTATTAGAATTCAATGAGAATTTGACCCTCAATAAGGCACAATGGAGAAGGATTCATGTAGTCGAGCACATGTAGTGGGATAAAGGCTTGTTATTGTTGTGGACGTTCTAAGTAATTGATAAAAAATAGTTTTTTAGTGCCTTCTCATTCAAGCAAGTCACCATTCAGATGGCCCTTCACTAAATTTTAATAAGTTGTCGAACAAGTTTTATTTGATTTCAACACATGCCTAAGTCAATACAAGCAACACCTGCATCCCCAAAAGTTATTCTAAGATTTTAGTATTCTAACTATTAATAGACTAATAAATTTCATTTATTTAGTCATTCGAAGAAGAACCCTCACACCCTCATCTATATGGATAAACACACGTAAAGCGAATGCATGATCACCAATATTTTCATATAATCCTCTTTCTAGATTAGAAATCTATACAAATGAAACAAATGGATATTGTTATATGTGGAGCTTGATAGTGTCAATCAATTGGAAATATACTTTCGACTACACCCCCGAGAAATTTTTTTGGTAGTGTATAGCACCTTAGTGCTATGGCATGGAAGCCTTGGTTTAAAGACAGAAGTCAGTGCCAGAAGGACAACGTCACGGTGCTTGGATCTATGGATTTTCACTAGAAAAATAGAGAAGGCAACGCCTCAGCATTGCAGAGATAGTGTTGTAGTGTTAGGATCGAGGCACTAATGACTCAAGACAAAGAGGCCGGACTCGTTGCAACAAATGGCGCCTGCACTAAAACGGTAGAAAAGCCTAGAAGACAACGACACCAAGGTCGTGGCACCGCAGCACTGCGAAACAGGAGAATTCGTACTTAGCCAATTTTCAGTAATTTTTTCGAAACTTTTCAACATTTTTCTTCATTCTCTTGTAAGTATAAGTGAATAGTGCATGCCCTAGAGTGTAAGAAGTATAGAGAGACTTGAGTGAAATTTGTACTATTCTCCTTATTTTCTTCATAGTGGATTTCTTGGTGTGGTGTGACTCAAAGATTTTTCCCCTTCTCGGATTTTTTTACATTAAATTTTATGTTTTTGTGATCTTGTGCTTTAATTACTTCTATTCAATATTTTACTTTGGATATCTCAAACTTATTTTCTGCAGTTTAAATGAATCAATCACCCAACATATACAACTACATCATGATCATTTAATAGTTGAATTTTATTGTTGATTCAACTCAACATCAGATGGTTGAAACCTTAATCAACTAACAACCAAAGGCCAATGAACTATGAATTCTAGTGTTAAAGTACTGTAACTTGCTCAGTTTGGATGCGGCTTTCTGCACAATGCCAGCCAAAATAGAAAATTTAAAATAAGTTAGATCACAATTTTGAGCTTCATATGCCTTTATTCATCGTTCATTAGTAATATTCTTAATTGCAAAAAAGCACTTATTTAAGCAAGCTATTTTTATATTATGCCTGTGTTCGACAACGAAACAAAAATATTTTTATTGAAATAGCTTTTTGTTGTTTCGCAGAAGAATGACTTGTAATAACCAAAGCAAACAAAAAAAAAAAAAAAAAAATGCAACCGCCGCAGCAGGAAAAAAAAATACGAGGGGGAGTCGGTTTTCCCAAAACACACAAGAGAGGAAACGGGAAAGGGAGAAAAAAGGAGAAGCCGCGGCCGACCCTAGTTACGTCCGTGCCCTAGCCGTATCAACGCAGCCGCCGGCCAAGGAAGGAGAAGAGAAGGCCTTTGTCGCCGACGTGTGCGCTGACGACCGAGGAAGAAGCGAGTGCCGACGGGAGGAAAAGAGAGTGATATGGTTCGAATTCCTTGAATTGAGGCTAGTCCGGCTAGGCTTGAGTGTGGTTCAGTGAGTCGACTCACTGAGTGGTCTGAACCCGGCTGAGTGAAGATAATTGGGGTGGTTTAGCGATGCTCGAACCGTTGGATTAGCCTTTGTGCGGCCGCCGGATCTAATCACTTGGATTGAGTTTCTCTTGACTGCTTGAACCGTCGGATGGCTTGGATTCTTTCCCGCCTTGGATGTGGGTCTTTAATCAAACGTCTTGATTCCTACTGAAGTAGTGGATTACACGCCGCTTAACCGCTTCGCTTGATCCTTTGCCTCAATTTGTGTTCCTTGGGATTGAATCTGATCCTTTGCTTTGGGTTAAGGTGGCTTCCTCCGAGGTGGGATGAATCTTCGGGGATAAGCTAACTTTACTCAGGGTTTTGTTTCGTTTCTTCGACCATTCGAGCCATCGACGCTCCTGAGAGGGGATGAGGGCTGAGGACAGTGGAAAAGGGAAACCCTAGGGTTTCTGATTGGTGAGGATGGCGATTCCGGCGAGATAACCGGAGAAAAGGAGGAGCCAGAGGAAGAGAAGAAGAGGAAGAAGCCAGAAGAAGATAAGTTTTTATAAAATTGGTGATTACCCTCTATTTTTCTTTTATCCCCTATTTATACTATTTTCTAACCCTCATCTAATGCTTTCTTGTAGGAGTAACTACTTTCAGTTATAATGGATCGTTTATTCCTGTTGCTTCCTTCTGTTTCTCTGAAATATTAGTTGGTTAGTGGTCGAGCTTATTGATTTCTTGATAACTTCTGTTATTTCCTCCATTCTGTTACAATTATCTGGTTTCTTGATTCTTGAGTTCTGATCTAATTTCTTTTATTGTCAACTGCATGGATCATTCTTGATTTCTACTAGCTTCTGTTATTTTATTATTCATTACAAAAAAAATAAAATATTATATTGTTTATTTTAATTCTTGATTCATGGGTTCTGATCTTCATTCTGTTATGGATAACTGCTGCAGGGTTTTCTTGAATTATCTATCTTTAGTTGTGATGTCCTTCTGTGGTGATACTTTGGGATTTTATTTGCCATGTTGTCATTCTAGTTGATCTTTTGGCTCTGCTATTACATTGTATTTGTATTGTAATAATTGTAATTGTTTTATGCTCAATTAGTATCCTGTAATCTTTTCTTCTTTATTGTTTATCCTATCTGGTCTCTGTCTATTAAGTATTTATAATGTCTGGCTGTTATTGTCCCTCCTTACTATCCTGATTAATTATATATGTTTATGTTGTGAAGTCCTTTAGCCAACTTGGAATTTTTCTTTCCTTTTGCCTATTGTCTATTTGAGGATATGGAGTCATATCATTACCCTCACACACATTGACCTTGTCCCCAAGGTCAATGTCAGGAAAGATTCCCTGGAATTCCTTAATTTTCATCCAAGAATTATCTGTTTCTAGGATACCTTCCCATTGTATTAAGACTTCTGTGATTGGTCTGTCTCCTTGTATTCTTATTCTCTGATCTAAAATCTTGTGGGATGCCCTTCTAAGAATTGAGTAGGTAATATGGTTGGGTGAATGTTTGAATCTTGTCTGAATTGTCTAAGTCTAGAGACATGGAAAATATTGTGAATCCTTGCTGTTTCTAGAAGGTCTACTTTGTAAGCCACAGTCCCTACTTTCTGTAGAACTTTAAAAGGACCATAATCTTTTATAGCTTTGGGGTTTCTTTGACAGACCGTCTATATAGTTGTAATTTAACTAATACTAGATCATTTACATTAAACTGAAGCTCCCTTCTGTGTTTGTTTGCTATTTGTTGCATTCTATTCTGAGCTTCTTGTAAGTTTTTCTTCTGTAATACGTCCCTTTGTTGTAGTAATGTTTCCACTTCCATGTTGGTGGTTGTATTGCCATTATAGGGTATAATTTCAGGTGGTAGTCTGCCATATATTATTTGGAAAGAGTCATTTTTGTGGAAGTGTTAATGGATGTATTATATGAAAACTTTCATGGGAGAAATTGTAATTTGGTCTCTAATACAAAACTTCTAAGTATCTAGTGTTCTATTTGTTACCTCTTTGGCCATCGATTGAGGATGATAAGACGCTATGGCTTAATGTTGTTCCACTTAATTTGAATAGTTCTTGTCAAAATTTGCTCATAAAGATGGGATCTCTATCTGAAACTATTGCTTTTAGAATTCCATGCAATTTAACTATGTCTGAAATGAAAGTTTGAGCCATGTAGGTCAGAAACAAGTTGGAAGAGAAATGAGCATACTTTGAAAGTCATCTACTACTACTAGTATAGCTCATGGGCTTTGGGTAGACCTATGATAAAATCCATCGATACTTCCTCCCAAATACCGTTGGAATAGTAATAACCTGTGTTTTGAGTATCATATTTTATCTGGACATACCTGGACATGTATGAAGTGTTTTATATCTTACTTCATCTTTTCCAAAGAGAATTGTTGAGTAATTCTGCCCCCTGCCCTCTTAATTCCCCAATGTCCTCCTCTAGTTGAATGTAATTCTCTTATAAGTTATTATTTATTTAGTCTTTTGATATGACTATTTTTGTAATATATCACCCATTAGTATATCTGTAATTGGGAAATAATTCTGGACTTGTAGAAATTTGTTTATGCAACTGCTCTAGTTCCAGATTGGATTGTGTTTCTTCTTTAATCTGTAGCAAGGTTGTGAACCGAGTATAAGCATATAAGGTGTGTTGTGTTGAGCCTTCACATCGTTCATCAGATTGTATGCTTTTCCTGATAGGGCATCATTTATTGGTGATCCGGTTTATATTCAATGGTATAATCAAAGCCCGTGAGTTTAATAAGAAATCTTTGCTTTGAGTCCGAATTGTTGCATTAACTCCTTATGCTCTTTTGACTGCTCTAGTGAATTTATTGCTATATTGTCTCTTCCCATTTTATCATAAAGTTAAATATGTTGATGTTTTCCGTAGTGTTGAGATAATTTTTTTCAAATAAGCAAGAGGATGATTTTTGAACCGCCCTATCATGATTCCAGGCATCTTTTCCGAGAATATGGAAAAAATTTGGAAAAGAAAACCGGATATCATACTGCTTGTGTGAATGTCGCTTTTGATTCTTCTGTCCACTAAAATTATTGTTTAGTTAGCATTGATGTTAATGGGGATGCAATTGTTGCATAGTTTTTTACAAACTTTCTGTAATAGCCGCTAAACCCAAAACCCTTAACTGCTTGATCAATTGGGGTAAAACCATGCTTATACCGGAATCTTTTGGGATCCACCGCTATACTGAGATAAAATGTGACCTAAATACTCAATTTTGTCTTGTGTGAATGAAGCATTTAGATGGCTTGATAAAGATCAGGTTGTTTCGCTTTTTTTAACACCGCTTGTAAATGGATTTGATGTTGTTATCATTGTAGTTGTATATTAAGATGTCATCAAAAAAAACTAATACAAATTTTAGAGAGGTTTTAACAGTATTCATTATAGCGGAATGTTGAGAGTGCATTTGTTAGTCCAAATGGCATTGCAAGAAATTTATAGTGCCCTTCATGTGTTCTAAAGACAGTTTTGTAAATATCTTCTTCAGCCATTCTGATTTGATGATATCCTAATCTTAAATCTAGCTTTGAAAATATTGTGGCTCCATGTAGTTCATCCATAAGCTCTTCTGGGAATTGGAATGTCCTGATTATTATTTTAGAGCTCTATAATCCACACGAATCTCCAAGTTCCATCTTTTCTGATTGGGGGGGAAGAGAATGGACCGATGCTTTCTCGATTATTCCACCGTCCAACATTTCCTTTATGAGTTTCAATTTTCTGAAATGTGAGTATCTATAACTTTTACTTTGATTGAGTTCCTGGGCTAAATTAATATGGTGGTCAATACTCCTTTGGGGAGGTAATGTTGTGGGGTTTGAAATATATCTTGGTATTGCGTAATATTGCTTGAATGTTCTGCAGCTTTGGAACTCACTTGTTGTAGCTTCAGACTTTGGACTGCTATTTGCGTAAAAAAGCTATTTCATGTTTATCTGTAATTTGGTGAACTGCGCAATGTTATGCCTTGAACCTTGGATGTTGTGTCTCTCAAGTACCTTGTCCTTATACTTAAATTTCATTGTGAGCTCTTTATAATTAGTTGTACATTCCCCTAATTGCTCTAGCCACTGAACACCTAATACTACATCTGCTCCTTGCATTGGCAGTAAGTAGCAATCAGTGATGAAGGTGTATCCTTGTAGTTGGATAGGAATATTAGAGCATATTCCTGAATATTTTAAGGTTTCCCCTACTAATACTTTGAAGACCGAGGTGTTACCGTGGTCTATAAACTGGAATGGACCTGACAAAGCCAGTCGGTTTACCATCAATCAAGATTGCACTTTTTTATTTATTGGTTTCAGATAATTTAATATATTGATAGTTCTTGCTTATGAAATATTGATTTATTTACTAGTGTTTAATTTCTCAAAATACTTGATTTGATATTAGTATTGTTGTTGTGAATCGCAGCTGTAGGGAATGGTTGTTGATATTGTTGTGATATTTATGGGCTACTGATTGAAATTCGTCCATAAACATCATCGCTTAACCTATCTTCCATTAGTTTACGAAAGTTTGTTGAAGAATTTGGTTTTACTCTCTTATCTTAATATCTTGTTCAAACAACTTTGTAGAATTGAATAGAAATGATTTAATTCCTCTCAATGTTTCTGAGTGATTTTTTGTTTGAATTGGCTCCTCTTCAATCACAGAGAGAGTCCAAATCTTTGTATGACTTGTTCTGAGGCAGAATGCAATTGTCCACGCATTCGTCGATATAAGGCAGTCCACTGTTGGCGAATTTGAATTTCATAAGCATCGAAAATGCCTCGTTTTTTGAACGCCATCTTGATTTCTCTAGATATCTAACAGTTGCGGTGTGGTGTGTGAAGAAGAAGATTGAAGCACACCGGGATTGTTGTTTCTTGAGAGTTTGTTTTATGGTTGAGCTTGAAACTATTGTATGATAGAGTGAGACATTTGTTCATCGTTTATTTCTTATTCCTTTCAGTGTTTTGATGTACTTGTTTTCGATTTTAGCAGAGTGAAATAATATATTCTTGATAGTGAATTGTGGTTGATTGACTAGATCCGTGAGTTAAGAGGGGTGGTTTAGCGGGTGCTTTCAACCGCTGGATTAGCGCCTTTGTGCTTGGCCGTTGGATCTAATCACTTGGATTGAGTTTCTCTTAAATTAGATCAGAACTCAAGAATCAAGAAACCAGATAACAAAATAACAGTTTCTCTTAAATTAGATCGAACTCAAGAGAAACTCAATCCAAGTGATTAGATCCAATGCAAGCACAAAAGGCGTTAATCCAACGGTTCAGAAAGCACCCGCTAAACCACCCAAATTATCTTAACTCAGCCAGGTTCAGACCACTCAGTGAGTCGACTCACTGAACCACACTCAAGCCTAGCCGGACCAGTCTCAATTCAAGGAATTCGAACCATATCATTGGTGCTCTTGTTGACTACATCATACAGAAATGGCAATAAACAAAACATACATCAAAAAACTGTAGGAATGTGGAAGACTAAATAAACTGAACAACGTCCTCAATTACTATCATAAATGAAGCAAGAGCGCCATCTATATAAGCCAAATTGAAAACAAACTCAAGAACAAAGAATGTAATGCTTTAATCAATTTTCTTCCCAAATGATCACACACACCACACCAACAAAATATATCGTATTTAGATATGTCAGATTTAATGGAGAAAATCCAAGAGACTATGCGTTGGTGACCAATTTTTCAAGACTATACTTATCGAGGATCAAAAATTCATAATACAAGATACATGAATGGACGCTGGTTGGTATCAATGAATCATGGAAACAAACAATAATTCATGGACATAATTCAAAGAACAAGTCATACAAAGATTTGGACCTCTCTATACGGATTTGAGAATTAAAGCTACAACAAAAATCACACCAAGAATTCTACATTGAGATAACCAAATTTCGATTCCACCGAATTTCTACAAAGTTGTTTAATCGGCACAAGATATTAGAGGAAGAGCTTACCAAATTCTTCAACAGTTCTTCAATTAGCAACCAACGCAGCCTACCAAGGAAGGAGAAGAGAGGCACACGCGGGCCGACGACCGAGGAAGAAGAAAAGCCGACGGGAGGAAAAAGAGAGAGCCCTCGCGGCGTGAGTGAAGAAGTTGAGCCGTGCATGTGGGCAAAACCGAGAGGTAATGTAAGTATATAATTTATAAAATGATGTTTAATTGAAATTTTATGTTAATATTATGATCTCAACTTTGATTTAAAGTTTATAGTTTTAACTTAAGATTTATTAATTTCAACAAATAGGTTAAATTAGGAAAATTAATCCATGAAAAGAGAAGAATGGAATATATAGTATGTACATAATTTAATAATTAAATTACAAAATATGATAATAATAATTATTATTATTAATTGAAGATTTAATTTTAACCTAGAAAATAAATGTAATGAATAAAAGCGTTAAATTATAAAGTTTATATGTAAAGAAGTCAAGAGTATTGATTAAATTAATATTTGATTCTAGGAATTTCAATACAAGGAAGATTAAAGGAAGAGATTCAAGAAGAAACTAAAAGTTAAAGTAATTACGTTCTTATATTTCGATAAAAATATCTTAATTTCTATTTAAACGCATCATATTATAAAGTATTATTTAATCAATGAATTAATGCAGGTATAATGATGATTTATGATTTGAACTGAGTTCACCCCTGACGAGATATGTACAAAATAATTCAAAATGGCCAATAAAATAAAACAAAAGAATAGATACTGTTTCTTTGAATGATTTTCGCGCTTTGGATTCTTATGATAAACGTGATCATATTATAAAGTTCACATTTATCTAATCATGAATTAACGCGATATTAGTAATCAGATGCTATGAATGAGTTGAACCTGAGTTCACCTGGGACAATATACCGGCAAAATAATTCAAAACTACCAATGAAATAAACGACAAGTAATAGATACTTGTTTCGAATGAGTATTAGACTCTAATGATAAAAGTAAAAGTAAAAGTTTATATGATAAATGTTTATGTATACCGATCATGCTATCGATAATGTTTATATACCTACCTCATAGTTTGATTGTTTGAGAAATTTCTTTTATATACGTGATAAAAAAAATACGATACTCTTTTCTTTCTTACTATTAAAGATAATCAATTAATCAATTATATTTATTAGTTGCTTAATCTTTTCGGATAATTCTACCAATTAAATTACCGATAACGAAAGTCACGCTGCCGTAGAACTCGTAAGATAGAATTATGTCATGTTGAGTTATGTTTTAAAGTGTTTTCTCCCCGAACTTTGTTAGAATATTTATGTATGACAAATTGTATAATTATTTGTGATTTGTAGTGACTCTTTTATGATTGGAGATTGGAGATTTTATTTATGATTGGAAATGTTAAGAAATATTTTATTTTATCCGTCCGACCGTCTGTTTCCGCCTTGGTATTCCAAGCTCCTGGGCCGGGTTGTGACATGACTTTGGTTAGATGTCCTTTTATAAGTAGTTATCTTTTGAAAACACAACATTTGATCTTAATGTAGGAATGCTTCACCAAAGAATTAAATTGATACTTGCTAACTCGAGTAACTATTTACATATCCTTCGCAACTTCATTTTACTTATTTTAATTATGGTAGACTTTCACTGTCGATTTAACAATTTCTGTAAGAGGGCATGTTTCTTATGACCTTAATCTAATGCTCACTATTACTTTGTTTATTACTTTCAAATACTTACTTTGATTCATTTCATATTATATATTATTACCATTGAAAATTACTTATATAAATTCTTGGATAAGTAATATGCTTCTTAAAATTAATGATCTTCCCATGAAAGTTCAAGGAGTTTTTGCTAGTATTCCATGAATAAGTATAGCATCTCTGCTACCGACATGCAGAACACAGAGATCTGCATTGTGGCCCCATTGAAGTTTGTGATGCTTATGAATTACCAAATTGACGTTTTACTGGCAAAAGATTAAAGCATCATTTCCTAATGTCGCCCATGTTGAAATGCTCATAACATGTGACACATACAAATTAATTTTCCTTCAATATAGTTCTGTAAGCAGTGCTCATTTTTTGTTAGTAAAATAGAAGAAAAACAAAACAATTTGACCAAGGAATAAGAAAACAATAATGTAAAAAGAAAAAATACCTATTATTAGGACCCTAACATGTTGAAATGCTCATAACATGTGACACATACAAATTAATTATCCTTCAATATAGCTCTGTAAGCAGTGCTAATTTTTCTTAGTAAAATAGAAGAAAAACATAACAATTTGACCAAGGAATAAGAAAACAATAATGTAAAAAGGAGAAGTACCTGGGATTAGGATTCCCTTTCACTACTTTTTGGCCATATTTCCTCCAGCGATACCCGTCATCCAAGATATCAACTTCACTCACTGTTTGAACGACAACTCGAGGTTCACGATTATTTTTGGCAATTGAATTAGCATCAATTGTAGCAAATTCCATCTTCCTGCTTAATCGTTTTCCATCAGTAAAGCTTTAGCGCACATCTACTTCTGAACCATTAACAATATCGACTAGTAATTTCTATAATAAGAAGGAACCTGCGCTTTGATTCTGGATCATCATCAGCAGCCACCTCATCACCACCAAAACAAGCAAAACCGGACTGTCCGCCCTCAACTTCAACCTCATCATCACTTATTGATACAGGAGAAAGCTCAGAGTTGCAATTGGGATGAACCTGAGAAGTATGGCCATGTGCATTTGAAAACTTCTCTGCAGGTGAAGCATCCATGAAACAGTAATGCAAAGTCTGACAGCATATAGTTACAAGAGAAAATGAAAGCAGAAGTCAAAAACATACTACCTTCAGCATTTGCTAAAGAAGAAAACACATCTTTTTCTTCTTCTTGACCGTTGGAAACACCACCAACTGCAAATCTGCGACTCGCCTGAGGCTTAGGATGGTCATGCTGTCCTTTGTACATAATCTCTGTGATTTGTCCATCATGAGAGCGTTCCAATTGCTTTTTCATTTGGCAATTTGGATGCGTGCATTTATAATAACTCCGAGGAAATTCACTTCCTTTGACATGTTTCTGTCCATATTTTCTCCAGTTATAACCATCTTCTGCAGATTTCTCAACTGCATTCAAGGGAGTAGAACCATTATGATCAGACTGTGATGCCTGTATCATGCAATCTGGATCATTTGTCTGTTGCAACTCATTGGAAGCATCTTCAGTAAACCCATTAGATTTGACAGCAAACACTTCAACAGGAGAGCCGGATGCTGTTACTGACCAAGTCGATTCTGCAGAAGATTGAGCTAGGTTTTCGGTTTTTACTACTTGGGAAGATGATGGCCCATTAGTTTCACATACGCTTTGGTTTTTTCTTGTAAATTCTTCCAGCTTTGGGTTTGATCCTAGAGAAACCTGCAAGGAATCAAAAGGAAAACAAATAAAACTAATAATATCCAAAATAAATATGAATTATGCCTCATCAGCCAAATGGTTTAACTTATATTAGATATTTATATCTCTTGTTTCATAATTTGGAAGGACCATGCAAATGTTTCTAAAAAGTGAACGGGGATGGCACAACTCGTAAGATCTAACAAGAAAAAAAATGGTGAAATATTATGCGTGCCTCCCAGGCTCCCGTCCTCCCCTCAAATATTCAGGCTCCACCACTGCCTCATTAGCGGACAAAAAATACGTATATGATAACAGCAAGTATGAAGTGAAATAATTCTCCTGCTTTGAAAAAAATTTAATATCTATCAAAATCTATTTCTATCTATCTATCTATCTACCTGTCTATCTACCTATCTATATATAAGCCAGTTGATCAACAAATAAAAAGGACCTAATTATATCTATCTATCTACCTGTCTATCTACCTATCTATATATAAGCCAGTTGATCAACAAATAAAAAGGACCTAATTATATTCTGCAAAAGAAGAAAAATTAGAAATTAATGTCATAAGATGGAAGTACGAATTAGAGAGAGTGTATTCTTAAAAAACAAAATTGAAAAAAATAAATTTTTCAAAAGTGCTCAACTTTGAAATAAAGAGACCATTGCATTCTCATTCAAGTATGCCATGCCAGAACATGAACTACAGTATTATTTCCGTTTTTGGCTGACAAGTCTACCTTAAGTTTCCACTAGCCAGAAATGACATCATATGTACTAACTTTGTAACAGTTGATCACTTAATAAGTAATTCAGAGTACATTTTATTGTTGTAAAACAATAAAAAACTATTTTAATGATATTTTTGAAGCTAATACAAATGAGGTCGATAGGAATTACCGAAGGTGCCAAAGAGGATAAGCCTGGACGTGAAGACAACCTGATATGAGGCCTGAATTCAAAATAAGGAGAGCTACCATCTTCATGAACACACCCTTTAGAAGAATCTTTTGGAGAATCCAGAGCAGTCAAGCCACCATTATTCACAATTAAGGGCATAGCAAACGTTCCTGTAGTAGGTGAGGGTTCTGCCTGCATAAGTGTGAAAAAAAAAATATAATGAGACCACCCCTACAACATTTTTAGAGCCCAAAAGAAAATTGGAAGCCGCATTCTTAAACAAGAAAATGACAAGAACCTC
This sequence comes from Cymbidium sinense, assembly GCA_021442155.1. Taxonomy (NCBI): domain Eukaryota; kingdom Viridiplantae; phylum Streptophyta; class Magnoliopsida; order Asparagales; family Orchidaceae; genus Cymbidium; species Cymbidium sinense. The sequence goes on along the minus strand of CM038221.1, from coordinate 68,629,156 downwards.
CTAATTAAAAGGTAATGATCATCACCAAAATAAGCATTAGCCTTATCCCAGCTATTTGGGGTCAGCTTTGATAATCTCCCTCATCCATTCATTACGATTAAGCATTGCATGAGATATTTGCTCTATCTTGCGTAAGTCATTCTATTAAAATTTCAACAATGTTACATTTTCTTTAACTTTTCTTCTTTCTAATCATTTCAATTTAACTTAATAAACTTGTCTCATTGTTGAAAAAGAAAAAAAATTAGAAGAAAGACTTGTACTAAAAACAGAGCAGAAAAACTTTTGATTCTTATTCCAATGAGCAATCACATATGATAAAAAAAGAAAAAAAAAGCAAGTACGAACTGAGGGGAGTAAATACATAAAACTATTATTCTCCTAAATAAAATAAAGGAAAATTTAAATACATAGCACACAATTCTTATGCATTTACATATCTGACACCTAAAGTTTAATAGTTACAAAATTAACACTTTCCCTATGCCTAAAAAGATGCATTTCACTTTTAAAAAAAATAATAATGATGTTATTTTTGATGTAATAATAAATATTTTGACGTTATTTAAGTAAATATAAAAGTTTAGGTATTAGATAATATAAGAATTATATGCTATGTATGTAAATGCCCCTAAAATAAATAACAAGAAAAAAAATCCCAAGGGTTGTTTAGTTGAATGTAGTGTAAAGTGAATATAATGTATTTGAATTACGTTAAATTATTTGCTTGAAAACCCTACGAATGCAAGGATTTTTTTTTCTTATTTGATAGAGTAAATGCAATGTAATGTATTTGGCCAGCGGGGATCGACTAGTGATGATAGGCCAATGTCAGGCCAATATAGCTAACGGTAGCGTGGTGGCAGAGGGTAGATCTGCTGGTGGATGGCGAGGTGGTCGCCAATGGGTGGCTATGGGAGGCGAGCAACAATGATGGCAGTTGGTCGGCGGCGAGGATTGGTCAACGACAGGTGACTGGGATCAACTGGTGGGAGGCATTTAGAGCAATTATGAAAAATGAATGAAATTTGCTTTAAATTTTGAAATGATAAATTTTATATATTTTGAATTTTATAATTTTTTTCATAATTATTTTATATTTTTATCGCGATTTAAGCTTAAAGCACTTGCTATGGGCATTTAAGGACATTTTGATAGAAAGATTCTCTCTAATTGAGATTTGTCTACAACACGACCATTGCGGAATTTGAATGATTTCACTTAATTTACTTTGAATCCCATCGATGCTTCCTTGTTCACACAAGATAGAAGTCGCGATTTAAATTCATTCAAATTTTTATTATATTGTAGCTTTTGTCTACTCTACTTTTGTATATAAATGATTAGATTTGAAAATTAAATTTATTATTATATTTTGTAAATATAACATTGAGAACTTAACTTTAAATCATTACTTTTTTGCAATTCATTTGAAAGTCTTTAAAATCATTACTTTTTGCAATTCATTTGAAAATCTCGTGTTTAAATATACTTCATAATATTCAAGTTTTATTGACTTCAATCTTAAAGTGTGGAGGATTAGTCCTAAATGGTGGGACATACAACCTTGCTCTATAAGCAAAGTAAGGTGGTTTAAAAACATGCATACTTATTACTAAATTTGATTTTAAAAAATCATAGAATTTCAACTTTGCATGCATACTGAGATTAACTAAATTTTGATTCCAACTTATTTTTGTATGAGTAGCATTCTCAGACGTTAGTTTGAGTATTTAAGATATTCATTATGTAAATACTTTTTAATTAAAAAATATTTAACTATAATTTAAAAAATTGTAATTTTTGTGGCAAGATAATTCAAGTTCAATTCACATTAATCCATACAATATTTTCATAGTTTGAGTTGGAACATTTTGATGCATAGACTGGAGCAAATACAAACATATTTTATACTTGAATGTGCATGTATAGATTTTGGTGTACCTGCATAACACATTTTGAATGAATTTTGGTGAAGATGCATGATGCACTTGCCCAAATTTAATTGCATTTGTGTAATGAACTTGCACAAATTTTAGAGCATTTATATAGTGCACTCATACTTATTTTGGTGCAGATGTAGGATGCAGTTGCACAGTTTTCAATGCACTTGCATAATACACTTGTGCGTCTTTTGAGACATTATAATTATAACTTAAAAGTTTTCTCATATGACATGCAAAATTTAAAGCTATCCGTATTGAACTATTTGCACTAACATAATGTTATTAGAATGCACGTGCAATTTTATTTTTAATTTTAAAGGCATCTTCAATCCGCTTGTATAAAATGTTGTGGATCCTATGGTGTGTGTGGCGCACTGAAATTTTTGTAATGAATTGGAATCTTAATACATGTTTTAATATATCATTTTCATCATTCATTTTTATTTTCATGCGCCTTGTATTTGTGTGGTAACCCCACAAGGCATTATTTTTCATTTTATAAACAAAAAATCACCTTAGTTCACTTCACAATCCCAATTCAATTGCTAATAAGCTCTGAAAGTTTTGAGTGTGGACAAATTCTATTTGCATTCATTAGCAAGCTTACAAGTTCTCTATAAGTTTTCTTTGCATTCAATTTTACTTTTTTTCAATATGACATATATGGCATTTTTAAGAAATCATTTTTGTTCTTTTAACTTATATTTTCTTCTTCCATTTTAGATCAGGAGATCATCAAACCTACAGCTCTTAAAAAAACACACAACCCTTCAATCGCCTACAAAAGAATTTGTTAAATACATGATTTTCTAGCTACATTAGAACAATGTATACGAATACTTATTTTATATTTTTTCACTGCATTCAAACAATGTACATAGGTACTAAAAATTTTATGATTTTTTCTGCATTTTACCTCACATGAGATGGTCAACAGCAAATGTGTGACGAGATCGAAACTGATGAGATTGAAAACACAAGACTTTCTTTTCCCATATCTCTAATTTTGTGTCTCTTATTTTTTTTCTTTTCTTTCACTTTCCTCCCTTCAAGAGGTAGAGAGAGGAAGAGAGAAGAAAAGCTAGTGTTAGAGATAAAGAGAGATTGACGAGAACGGTGAATGGGAGGAAGATAGAGAGAGAAAGTGAGGGAGATGGAGAAAGAGAAGATTTTGCTCTCTCCCTCCCTCCCTTTAGAAAGAAGGAGAGAAGAGCGGATAGGTTTAAAGTAAGGAGAGTCATGTCTGAGCACAGCTTGGGATGCACTAAGGACAAGCAAAGAATAGAGCAAGCGAAATGGGTGAGAGGAGAGTGGCAATTAAGGAAGAGGATGTTCGAATAGCAGGAGAGGAGGGAACTCAAGAAAGGACTACCACATCAATTGAATTTACAGCACCAAAATTCTCATGAAAGGCACTTGAACAGATCATTCACATCAAATTAAGACAACTTCTAAAAATCATAAAATTAGGAAGAGATTAACTCTCAGTGCATTGACAAATTGTATTAAAAGAATACCAGTTTACTAGATTCATCCATCATTTCTAAGCTTTCTTGAAAAATCTTTGCATTTTCAAGTAATCTGCTCAGTGCTTTAGACAATCCAAAGCTTCAAACCCAAATCACGGTCCTAAAAAAAGGGAATTTGGAAGAAACTTCATAGCAGCCCTAAAAAAAGCATAAACAAATTTCCGCTCCACTTCTTCTTGGCTTTAGAGCCTACAAAATTGAACACCTTATTCTCCCAACTTACACAAGAAGGCCACAAGGAGAAGAAATAGGACGTGTGCCTACAAAAATGCAGCTTAGAGAAACACGTTGCAGCCAAAATTGGGAGCTGACGGAATGTTCTCCAGTGAAAGGCATATTCCAAATTCAAAAAAAATAACAAAAGCAACCACTTCGATAATAATTTTTCATGTCACAAGTAGCATCATAATGCTCCAGAAGTGGAATATCTTAATGTGGGAATCCGAATCTAGTTAACGGCCACATCAACCACAATTCCACCAGCTTCTTTACAATGCGAAGCATAAAATATCACATCATTACTTATAAAAATAACTGGAACAAAATCAAAAGCCAACACTTAATGATTTTCAGTAAACACAAAACCAAATTTTCAACAAAACATTGCGAGAAAAAAAAAAAGACATGTGACTAAACTTATAATTGTTTATTAAAACGAAGTTCTGGTAACTAGGCAAGGAAATAATCCCATTTACCACTCAGAAAAACTAAATGAACCTAAGGCAAGTGGCGATTCGATGTCAAATAACTTTATAGATCTGACCTTGATCGAACAGGGCTTATCAACGGTTTCAAGAAAATTAAAAGTATGTAACAGAAAACCAGATTAACCACATGAAATCTGTTACGAGAAGTCAGATCTAGGACCTTCAGGTTCGTGAGGAGGACGGGTGACTCCAGCAGCGCACCGGGGCTGAATCCAGACGGGATCGTTAGGCATGGTGATCGCGTTATAGGAAGCCGCGCCGGCGACATCGTCTTGTACCTCGCGCCAGCGAACGTCGTCGATATCTCCGACGGGATCGAACTAGGTCCCGTGCCGGAGATCGGTATCTCCGACATTCTTTGATTTGGAGAGGAGGAAGAGAGGAGAGGAGAGGAGAGAACTAGGATGAAATGGAGCGAGTGGAGCCGGACAGGAGGAAAAGGGTGAGAGAGAATAAGAGCAGGGGTCGATCCCGAAGGGGTATTTTAGATATTTACTGTTATATCATGGCGTGCTTGGGGCTGCTTGTCAGGGACTCTGGAGTGACTTCGGTTGACTTATTCGGCATCTTTAATTAGAATAATAATAAAAGACAATAATACCCTCATTATCAGTCGTTAATTTACGTTGGACCCACCATTTTTGGGACAGGCACTACAAACCACATGTGTGAAATGACAGTTTCGCCCTTGCGTTATCTTCCTCGTGATATAAATGTGCCCCGTGATTTTTTTAAGTTAAGACTCTGATTTTTAAAGATAAATAATAATAATAATGACCAACCTTTGTTTTTTAGTGACCGCTCAGATTTAGTTGCTTGATTCCCAGATTTAATTATAATGAGTGCTGCACAGATTCGAGCGCTAATTGTCACTTAATTATCTTATTATTTGTAAATTTTGTTCTTATAAAAAAAAGATAGATTTGAAATTATATGTAAAGCTGCAAATAAATCCTGTAATTAATAAGCTATTCATAGTTTTGTTAATTAATTCTTAATCATTTTGATTAATTAATTGAATAATTTTACAAATTTTTATGAATATTAATTGTTAAATAAATTAGCTTCAAAATATTAATTTATTTTTTCAAATGAACTTCTTGTTCAGAGCTTATTAATTGTAACATGAACATGCTCTAGCTAAGCTCAAACTAAGCTTAAATAAGCTTCTGGCAAACGTAGGGCTATAAATGAGTGAAGGCGAATGCTATATTGTTTGAGATTACGTATTTATTTATTTATTAAATTCGAATGAAGCTTGAACATAATCCAAGGTTTAAAATGTTATTCAAGCTTATTTATTAGTTTTTTAATGGAATTTAAGTTGAATTTGAGCTTTCGTCAAGCCTAACTGTTTATTTATTTGATATTTTTCGTCTTTGAAAATCGATAGATAGAATAAAACACATTTTTTTTGTTAAAATCACCGCAAATATTTGAAAATAAAATAAGAAACTCCAGAATTTTTGCATTGAAATATCAGATAGGAAAATTCTGAAATCTATATATCTACTTTGGAGTGCAAAATTTAAATCTTCCCGACAACAAAATTATAAGATTGTATATAAGTGTTCGTCTAGAGATTCTGAGGTAGAGTGAAAGTTCTGCGTGAAATCTGTTGTGCGTTTTAGCAAAGAATTTTGCGAAAATCTCGAAAAAGGGAAAAAACTTGGCATAAAATCTTTTATATATATGTTTCAGTACAAAATCTTCCCAGATTGGTTGCATATGAGAAGGAAACAACTATGTAGTAATTAATGCTGGTGGTAACATGATGGTGACGTGAGGACGTCGATGATGAAGGTCGTCATGATGAAGAGAGATTGGCGATAACGGAGGCTACGGCGGCGGTGGCCGGCGAGCCGTCAGTGGTGGAGATTCTTGGAGAATCTTGAGCATCTCTCTTCTCTCTTGCTTGGCCTCCTCTATGAGAGGAGTTATTTAGATTGGAGGAGTGGCGTCTCTGCATCATGCAAAATCGATACTCTCTCATGATCCTTGATGTATTTATGAATATAAATGAAGTTTATGAGATCTTGGGCTCGTTAGATCCAATCATCGAGGCCGCTCGATTTATTTATAAGCGTTTGTTTAGAGATTTAAGCGACATCCCAGTTTCGGATATTTTAAGTGCTTGATCTTGATCGGTTTCAACTTTGGATCGACTTGCTTTTAGCAGATTTGTTTTAGTAGTATTTTAAGTGTCATATCAATAGGAAATATTGATAATAAGAATTTCAAAATCATGTTACGACAGCTATGCGATGATAGTTGAGTTGTAATAGTTATTAGTGGCGATGATGACGGCCGATGAACTTGAACTAACTCCCAGCTTTCTCCTAAATTTGCTGCATTCTCCCTCCTCGCGAATGATACATTCGAGATGGCATTTTTGGTCATTATAGCCAAAATCTCAAAACACTTCATCGGATGATCCATATTGATTCATTTGATTATTAATAGTTTTTTAGTTATTTGACCATTCAAACGATCTTCGATTTGAGTGATCTTAGGCTCGTTAGATATGTCTCGATTGATCGATTTTATAAGCATAAATTGGAAGTCATTCAATCATCATTCATTATTTTTGAAATTTTGGCTTTGGTAGCTTTGACTCGATTATATAATTTGGTCCCATCTTATCGAAACATTATAATAAAATTACATATGTTATTTTAAAATTTATCCATGATTTAATATGATATATCAATGCTAAATGTTTAAATGTGTAGCTATTATTAGATATAATTGAATTTATGGAGTTTAATAAAAAATAAAAAAAATTGTTTAGGTGTTATTCAAATAAATTGGTGAAACTCAAATATTTAATGAATCTAATATTTAATAACAAGCATTTATTAACAAGCATTTTATCCCTAATTATAATTCTATGTAAAAGTACCTTAGCTTAAATATCATCACAAAAGTTCAAAGTGAATTTGAGTCAATCTCAATTAAACTTTTAATAAATGAGTTTGAGCTTGAATAATCTATTGCTCGTCTAGATTTAATTCTTTTGCAACAAAGTTTATATGATCACAAGTTATTTTTCAATTATTGCTTTCAAACTTAATTTCTTTTTAAGTATATAATTATAGAAAAATCATTAATTATACATAATTCAAGATAGTTTTGAGGTGAGTTAAAAATAGGCTATAATGAAAAAAAGAAAAGAAATTGAACTACAAATGCCCTAAACCACTTTGGTGACACAATCATGATTATGATGGGAAAGAAGTAGAATAACTTTATATGTAAAGGTATCAAATATTCAATCATAATTTTGTATTTATGAAGCAATTATACCCTAAAAAATTGTTTTACAAAGAAAAAAACTAAGATATGAGAAATGTGTTGATTGTATTTATTATGATTTAGAAACATCATTCACATATACTTATACATACATATATAATACTTTAAAAAGAAAAAAATAATTATTCAACATTTAATTGACATAATTTCAATCATCAATTACATTTTAAATATAATTAACATAGCATTTATTTTATTCCAAATCACATAAAATATAGTATGATTGACATCACAATAATCTTCTTATACAACCAAGTGGTCATTAAAATAAAATTAACATATCTCATTAATGAACAAATGGCTATAAAAATTATTAAAAAATTATGCACTATTAATTTTAGTGACATATTTATGTTTCAAGTTTTATGTGTTAAGTGTATTTTTTTTTATGAAAATGTGAAGTTAACAAAAATTCTAAACTTCTATAATCAATCAATATTTAAGAACTACATTGCTTTGCAGCAGAGGATCAAAATAGAAATAAAAAAATAATTTCTTAATATTATAATCTATTTTATACTTCATTTTAGTGATTATATATTTTACTATTTATTTTTCTAACTATTTAGTCTATAACAAAATTACATTCTATCAAAAACAAAACAAGATTTATTTGTGCATGTGTATTGTTCATAATCATAAAATTATGAAAAATATTATGAATATATATATTATATATATATATATATATATATATATATATATATATATATATATATATATATATATATATATAAAATAGTTTAGAATAATATTTTGGTAAAATAATAAATATAAAGAAACTGTGGATGTGCTAGTAAATATGAAAAATTATGATGATAAAAAATAAAAAATAATTTTTTTTTTTCAAAATTACGTGACACAACGACCACATGCATGCATGCATCTTTTCATCTTCGCATTGGGACGTTAAAAAGGTACCAATTTTTGTGACTCTCTCCAATTTGCAAATCTAGCCGTCAGATCATCCAGCTGTCATCCTATGACTTATTGAGTAAGTGCCATGCGTTGCAATAGTTTGTAGGTACATGGATCCGGTGGCTGAACGTTAACAGAAGGTGGGACCCTTCGTACTAATTACAAACTTATAATATCTTCGATTATGAGTACGGAAGAGTTCAATTGTACCTCTCAAATTAGTATAATGAAGCTAACGGGAGGATAATATGGTAATATGACAGGATGATAATCAATGTTCAGTGATGAAATTATAATTTAAAATGACAAAATTAAAATGTTGTAAAATAAAAAAAATTGACCTTTAGGCCTAATATAATATAAGATGATAAAAATGATTTAAAAATACTTACAACGTTTTAACATAAAAAATTCTCTCTCTCTCTCTCTCTCTCTCTCTCTCTCTCTCTATATTATGTCTAATATTTTTTTATAATAAAATAATTAATTATATATATTTCAATTAATTGATATAAGTGTACTTTTAATATATAATTAAAATGCAGGAAGGGCATGTGCAGCTGCAGGGGAATCGATCGTGATTTGGAATCTATCAGGATACTCTCTTTTAGCTTCTAGGTCTATTTTTTGGCATAAGTCGTAGGTGAAGTAATCGTCTGCGAGATTTTTGCTTTCTTCCTACTCAGACTAATGGGGTCAGGGTTTTGAGCAGATTATCGGTCACATATTAAGTTGAAGTTTGTTGTTTGTTTCGATATTAAATATAAATTGACTAATACTAAGAAAATTAGATATGAACGATAATTACTGTTGAAATATAATTAATATTAAATTATAATCATGCAAGAAAGTTTTGGGCGATAAAATTTTTAATGTAATATATGATATTAAAGAATCTAAGCTCATTCCCTTTGGATTAGTACTTCAATTGAACATAGTCAAGCTGAGTAGATACTTATTCAAGTAGAAGCTTGTTTATCAACATCCTGATTGAGCTTAAGTTGAGCTTCATTTGTGCTTTAAGAATTGTGTTTAAGCTTGAGTTCACTTATAATTTTTTTGTTGATTCAAGCTATGTTCATATTGAGCTTATTAAGCTTGTTAACGAATAGCTCATTTCACAAAATAAATAAATTTTAATCGAGCTTATTCATGATTAGCTTATTTGAAAAAACAAATGAAATAAAGCTTGTTGAGGTTAAAAAATATAAACTTTTAATAATTACATTCAAGAATAGGACTTAATTGAATTTTAATCCAACTTGTTCACTAGCTTTAAATAAATACCACTCATTAATATAAATAAATCAAATAATAAAATGCTCAAGTTTGATCATTTAGCTGAGTATTTACGAAAATATTCAAATTCATTTGATTAGTTAATTAAATGATCTAGAAGTAGTTTATCGAATGTTCATTTACAATCTTGTCCATAGTTTCACAACAATTCATAAACAATTATGTATGATAAAGGTATAAAAAGGAGTTCTAATTTTTGGTGCGAAATAGGGGTATAAATGAGCTGAACTCGAGCAAGTTGAACATTTGTTCGCATTCATGTTCATAAATAATTATGTTCATATTGAGCTTGTGTTCGGAATAACTCAAAATTTTAATATTTGTGTTTGGCTTATAATATTCGAAATGACTCAAATAAGTTCGAAATTGTTTGAAAAAGTAATAACTTGGTATGCAAAAACTCCAACCATTAAGTCATAATGTATATAATTTTTATTTCGAGTTAAAATGAGCTAAACATAATTGAAAGAAAGATTATTCGTTTATAAATCAATCTCAAAATATTTGTTTATTTTCGACTCGCTTGCTTAACAAACGAGATAAATAAAAACTATTCGCAAACAACGAGCTTTTTTAACAGCCCTAATACGAATATAATTGATTCACAATATTTTGGTTCTTTTTTATTATGATTATCTTCCAAATTACTAAATTTAATTTTTTGAGAAGTTTATAATATAAAATATAATTGAATTTATTGTGGAAAATTTTAGATTAATTTGACGCACTTAAGATTCATTTAGTTCAAAATTCAGTGCAGATATCTTGATCATTTTTAAAATTTTTATGCTAGAATTATTTTTTTCTATTTTAATTCGCCTCCCTTTTATCAATTTTTTTCTTGAGCTTTTATTTACATTTATTAAATGTCATGACCATGATAAATTAGATAAAAACATTTTAATAAAAAAACACTGAATAAATATAATATAAAAACCACTGAATATTTATATTTTATACATATTTTAAAATAAAACTTATAATTTACTGAATTTTAGACGAAATATCCTTGGCCCATTTCTTTTTCCAAATTTATTTAAAGCGCTAATTGATCCATTTCCCCAGCGGCGGCCCAAAGGCCGAAAGCTTATTTTAATTTCGCAAATTACCTACACTGGGAGCAAGCTGACCATTTACCAATCTTTTGGGAGTAATGGATAACAATTGTCTAGTGTGCATTGAACTTAATATTTTTTTAATCATTTGGGCTACTTTAATTTCAAATTTACATATCTATACATTCCTTAATATTTGAATCCTTGATCATCAAGAATAAAGCAAGATCTCAACCATTAAGACAAAAAATTCCGTTGAACTATTTAAATCTAAAACATGCTGACAATTATTGTACATTTGAGATTTATAAAATAAAATTAATAGAGATATTCACATACATAACACAAAATTTTTATATATTTTTATTATTACATCAAAATAACATCATCATTATTTTTTTTAAATGAAATATAATATTTTAGATGTAAAAATATTATTTTTATATATATTAAACTTTAGATGTTAAATATATAATTATGTAAGAATTGCCTTCTATGTATGTAAATTTTTCAAAAATATAAAATATTATACAATTTTTTTTTTTAAAACATGCAAATATTTTAGTTATGCAATGTTTAACAAATATAACATTTTCAGCATCAATACAAATAATTTTTTGATTTTATAAAAGTTTATATATATAATTTCCGCTTTCTCCTTAATTGTATTTATTTAAAATAAAAAAATGTTTTAAAATTTTTTTTAAGGCATTTGAAATTATTTAATGATAAATTTATATAAATAATATATAGACAAATTTTGAACTCAAGATTATTTTATTTTATTTTGGGGGTGTCTGGGATTAAATTTGTTTTGTGTTTTTATTTTTATTTTTATGATATTTTTAAAAATATATTAGTTTTATGTATTTTTATTTCTTTTCAAAAATAAATAACATTTTTTTTTTTAAAATGCTCATAATAAGTCTTAGTTATTTTGAGTATTTTTAAAAAGAATGATAATCATCAAATATATTTTGATTTAAAATAAAATATAAATAAAACAAAATAAAAATAAAAAAATATATAAAAATGAAAAATAAAAAATAAAAAAAATAAAAGTGATCCCAACAGTCAAAAAAATTTGAATCAAATCGATTTTAAATTATAGCATAAAGAGAGAGCTTTCTCTGAGAGAGAGAGAGAGAGAGAGAGAGAGAGAGAGAGAGAGAGAGAGAGAGAGAACAAACAAAAAGAAGCAAAGAAGCAAGCGATTCTCACGGTTTCCTTCCGCCAAGATTTTGGGACAACTAGTAGAAAGTGAGGCAGGTCGGCATTATTCTTCTTTGAGCGTTATGTTTTGGGATGAATCCATATCCCCAAAGCAACAACAAGATGATATCCAAAGGAACAATCTATATACAAGATATATGAAACAAGATTAAAATAAATTCAGACACTACAGGAGGAATGATTGAAACTCATTATCTGAAACCACGATAATAATGAGAATTACATCTAACAGACTTCCGTAACAATATACACAGAAATTGCAACATAGATAAGGGGAGCAACTCATCCAAGCCCCTAAAATAAGAAAGAACAAAGAAGGCGATGCGAGAAATCAAGAAATGTAATACATAGGCAAGATCTATATGAAAATATAATAAATTACTAGAGATATGGAGGAACATTGAAGAGAAGCCAGAACTATAAATAGGGAGGAGACAAATGGTCAAGAATTCTGAAAGAACTTAGCTCTTGGTCTTTTCTTCTCTTCTTCTGATCAATTCTTCTCGGTTTCCCTCAAAACCGCATTCCGAGAAACCGCCATTTCTCCAGACATCTCCCTTTTCTTCCAGCTCCTCGGCTCGAACCAAAAGAACAAGGCAACGTAAAGGTTAGGTTAATTCAAAGCGACATCCAAGAGAAGCGGTAGATATCATCCAACCGTTGATTCAATCGAGATCAAACCATGCGAAACAACGCGTGGAATCCATACATTAGAAGCATCAAGAACTGATCAAGGCGGTCGGTCAAGTCAATCAATGAGATTCACTCAAAGAACTCAATCCAGTCTTAGCATCCAAGCAATTAAAAAGGCAAATCCAGCGGATCGAGCACCAATTCCCAGTATAATCCACTTAGCGGGAACTTTTCAAGGCGGTACTCAAGCTTCACAAGATTGGACAAATCTTAATCGGAAAATAGTACTTATCCGAATCGATGGCGTGGAATCTTTGAGTCCAGGTGTTCAAATTCGCATTTGTCCTTTTTGACGCCTTCATCTTCAAGGATTTGTATAGGAGTGTGAGCTTTATCTCAATCCATCTCCTTATCTTACCATCTGTTTTGTGCCTTTGCGGACGATCTACCATGTTTAGTTTGTCGCCCGATCTGCTCTCTTTCTCATCTTCTGTTTAGTTTGGTAGTAAATTGTGATTATATTTTTGCAGATTGATCTCTTAAAAGGAAAATTATAATTAGGCGTAATTCAACACTCGTTTCCACGGGAGCATGATTATTAAAAGCATGCTAGGAACCATTTGCTGAAGGATAAGGGCGTGGACTCAGGGCTTTTTCTTTTAGTTATTTTTTAATTAAATCTCGTGTACACCAAATAATGCTTAATTAGTAATACAAAACCAATGAACATGAACAAGAAGATCAATTCATTGATGTCATTGATGCTGCCATAAGAATATAGAATTGCCGCAGAGTCCAAGCCGACTATAGCCCTTCAATTAAAGTATGCTTGGCCAAAAATTCGTCTAGCAAAATCTCTAAAACTCGCCAAAGCTATAGTTCTTTAATTAAAGTATGCTTGACCAAAAGGTCGACTATGGCAAAATCTCTTACAGTATAGAAGCTATTGCCCATTTGCCCAACCCACTTAAGGTACTTGCCTCACCCAGGGTACTCATCCTCAACATTTGACTATCCATAAATGTTGAAGCTACTTGCCAAACTCAACAAGCTTCGATAAAGTCAACCAAGGACTTCATATGAGTTCACCCTACATATAGAATTCAGCATGTACTTTCTATGTACTTTAATTGCTATGCACTAAATAAGTTAATTTATTTCATTGTAAGCATCTGTTAAATTTTGTATGTGCTTTTATTTGTGTAGCCTTTCCTTTAAAATATTGTGCTTAACTTGAGACAACAAATAGGGGGTCACAGGGAGAGCCAATGACAGACTCAAACATTTGCTCAAGTACCTTTTTGATAATCTAGTATAGCTTTTTGTACTCTCTTTTCTTTCTTAGCCATTCTTATCAATAAGGTCATGATGCCTATAGATAATTTTGAAGTTATCATTATATGATTCATATTTATTTCTCTTTACCTAGTTGAATGCATCAATATAATATTGTCTAGTTTATTTGTTTGTGTTGCTTGAAATAAGAAGATTATGATGAACTTAGATAAGCGTTGAAAGTCATTCATTTGTTTTCAAGTATATGATAGTGTGGAGCCTTTAAGGATTGAAGTGTTTTGGAAGCAAATGAATCATTCATATGTTATTTTGTTGGATTTTAACACTATGTATATTTTCTTTTTATTTGTATGCGATGAACTACTCTGGATGTATGATGTTTTCATCATATCCTCTTTGAATATAAAATTACAATTAGATTACCACTTTCCTACTTAGTTTAGGGTGTAGAAATGTTTACATAGCCTTTATTATTAAGAAAGGTATCTATTATGTCTAAACATACCAATACTCCTTAACTAGAACGCATTTCATGCTATGGTTAATGTAGATTAGAATATCAATTACCAAAATAATGTTCTGAGGTTAAAACATAAATCACACTTGGCTTTTTAATTTTTTATATCGATTTATATGATTGTTGTCAATGATGTGTATATGTCTACATGCGTGCGTGAGAATGATAATAGGAACTAAAAGAAGCGAAGAAGCGATTCTCACGGTTTCCTTCCGCCAAGATTTTGGGACGACTAGTAGGGCAGTCGAGGCCCGATCGGCATTTGTGCTACTTCCGGCAGAGGTTGTTGCTGGTAAGCGTTATGTTTTCAAAGGGAACTGGATCTATGGGGCTGTTCTAAATGGAGATGCTGCCGGGCCACAAGGTGTTCAAATGTAAGTTCTGCAATGCCTATTTGTCCTTTTTCGACGCCTTCATCTTCAAGGGTTTGTATAGGAGTGTGAGCTTTATCTCAATCCATCTCCCTATCTTACCATCTGTTTTGTGCCTTTGCGGACGATCTGCCATGTTTAGTTTGTCGCCCGATTTGCTCTCTTTCTCATCTTCTATTTAGTTTGGTAGTAAATTGTGATTATATTTTTGCAGACTGATCTCTTAAAAGGAAAATTATAATTAGGCGTAATTCAACACTCATTTCCACGGGAGCATGATTATTAAAAAGCATGCTAGGAACCATTTGCAGTGTGAAGGATAAGGGCAGCTAACTATTACTCTAGGCCTTTTCTTTTAGTTATTTTTTAATTAAATCTCGTGTACACCAAATAATGTTTAAGCCGGATTGAGTACAAGTCGCTCAATATCAATGAACAAGAAGATCAATCCATTGATGCTGCCATAAGAATAAATAATTGCCGCAGAGTTCAAGCCGACCATAGCCCTTTAATTAAAGTATGTTTAGCCAAAAATTTGACTAGCAAAATCTCTTAAACTCGCCAAAGCTATAGTTCTTTAATTAAAGTATGCTCGGCCAAAAGGTCGACTAGGCAAAATCTCTTAAAGTATAGAAGCTATTACCCAAAGGTACTTGCCTCACCTAGGGTGCTCATCCTCAACATTTGACTATCCATAAATGTTGAAGCTACTCGCCAAACTCAACAAATTTCGATAAAGTCAACCAAGGACTTCATATGATCACCCTACATATAGAATTCAGCATGTTCTTTCTATGTACTTTAATTGCTATGCGTTAAATATGTTCATTTATTTAATTGTAAGCATCTGTTAAATTTTGTATGTGCTTTTATTTGTGTAGCCTTTCCTTTAATATTGTGCTTAACTTGAGACAACAAATAGGGGGTCAGAGGGTGAGCCAATGATAGACTCAAACATTTGCTCGAGTACCTTTTGATAATCTAGTCTAGCTTTTCATACTCTCTTTTCTTTCTTAGCCATTCTTATCAATAAGGTCATGATGCCTATAGATAAATTCGAAGTTATCATCATGTGATTCATATTTATTTCTCTTTACCTAGTTGAATGCATCAATATAATATTGTCTAGTTTCTTTGTTTGTGTTGCTTGAAATAAGAAGATTATGATGAACTTAGATAAGCATTGAAAGTCATTCATTTGTTTTCAAGTATATGATAGTGTGGAGCCTTTAAGGATTGAAGTGTTTTGGAAGCAAATGAATCATTCATATGTTATTGTGTTGGATTTTAACACTATGTATATTTTCTTTTTATTTGTATGCGATGAGCTACTCTAGATGTATGATGTTTTCATAATATCCTCTTTGAATTTAAAATTACAATTGGTTTACCACTTTCCTACTTAGTTTAGGGTGTAGAAATGTTTACATAGCCTTTATTATCAAGAAAAGTATCTATTAAGTTATGTCTAAACATACCAATACTCCTTAACTAGAATGCATTTCATGCTAGGGTTAATGTAGATTAGAATATCAATTACCAAAATAATGTTCTAAGGTTAAAGCATAAATCACACTTGGCTTTTTAATTTTTTATATCTATTTATATGATTGTTGTCAATGATGTGTATATGTCTACATGCATGCGTGAGTATGATAACAAGAACTAAGTGAATTGCATACCACATGAAAGTGGACTAAAATCTACTTCAAAAGGCTCTAAAAGCTATAAGGGATTTTATT
Source organism: Cymbidium sinense (assembly GCA_021442155.1). Taxonomy (NCBI): domain Eukaryota; kingdom Viridiplantae; phylum Streptophyta; class Magnoliopsida; order Asparagales; family Orchidaceae; genus Cymbidium; species Cymbidium sinense. Next base: position 68,612,595 of record CM038221.1, on the reverse strand, counting down.
TGCATTATAAAACTCACTGTTTAATCAAGCACAATTTTTACTATAAAGCCCAAATCTTGTACAACTAGTACCTAATTTAACTTTGAAAAATATTTTGGAGGTAAAAAATGCTCCAAATACATTGCTAAATGGTTCAATTTATTGTATCGGATCCATCAATGTCCACTTTACTCTTCAAATCAATTGATGTTGTCAAACAATCCAAATTAGTCTTTTTGGTCTAGACCATCCATGGATAGACTGGTCACTCACTGCACATAACAAGGATCACACATGAAATTGTAAAACATTTGGCTGGTTATGGATGGGGGCTTTTGAACCTCCTGATCTCTCTTCAGAAGCTACATGCCAGTGTTGGTTTATTGTGCTAGTGTAAGATTGCAAATGAATTAAGTGTTCGACAAAGTACTTGTGGCTCGGTTTGATTAGAGCTCGTCCATAATACTTTGATAAACTAATTGAACGAGCTTGAATACTTTTGTAATATTAGGTGGTTTAATGAACAAGCTTGTTGTTTAATTCATTATGTTCATGAATAGTTTTATTTAAAGCTTGTGAACAAGTTCATTAAAAAGCTAGATTAAGGCTTGCTTATGAACAATATCATTTCAAACTTTATTTTTTAGGCTCAATAAATTTTATTTGATACAATTCCTTTATATTTAGTAATAACAAGCTGCTCTTGAACTAGCTCAATTAATGTTTGATTAAAGGTCATTTATTTCATTAGACGAGCTACTTATTAATAGGCTCATTAATCTCAATATGTACCGAGATTGAGCTAAGCTCAAACATGATTTTAATAAACGAGGTCAAGTTTAAACACAATCTTAAAAGCTCAAATCAAGCAGCTAAGCTTAAACAGGATGCTAATAAACGAGCTTGAGCTTGAACATCTACTTAGCTCGGCTCAACTCGATTCATTTGCAGTTTTTATCGGTGCACTCTCATTTTTGTGTAGTTCAACAAATTTCAATTTCTCAAAGTTATTATTAGTTCCATAGACCTTCATTTTGTTATCCATTTGCAAGCAATTTAATACAAAATGATGAATTATAGTTGCCATTTTTAAAATTTTAAATTTGAGCAATAAACCTTATAATATTCCATTAATCTAATTATTAAAATTTTGATTCGTTGCTCCATTAGACTCTTTACCAAAAAAATTACAAGACTATATTGTAAGTTCACAACTCTTTTTTAAAAAAAATACCATTTAAAATATAAATTATTCTTTTAAAGATATTAATGATATTTTTATTTATTTTAGATTTAATAAAGCTTAGATTTACTCATAGATGTTTTAAAGATTTTATCTTTTATGTTTTAGTGTTTTTATGAACTAATATATCTGCATAGAAAGGTTCACTCAACTTTCTTTATTTTTATATAAATTTTTTTTCTTTTTCAATTAATGGGAGACTTAGCACACTAATTGAAATGATTGAAGGCTTGAATTTAAGAGGGGCATCAATTATTGAGTTAAAATAATTCTTACTGAGCAATGAAATTTTTAGAACACTATTATCGCCCTTAACTTTATGAATATTTATTTTTCATTTGCACCTACCTAATAGATAGAAAATCTCAATTAATCCTAAAATAAATTTCCCTTATCAATCTTGACCAAATTGTTTACTTTATCCACCTAACTCATAAATATGAAATTAATTTTTTGTTCACAGCCCAAAGACTGCATTTATTTATTCTTATTAAAAATATGAAAGTCTTTATAAATATTTGACATATCAACATAAAGTTAACATTATTAAAACTTATTAAAAAAAATATCTCAGCATAAAGTAGAGTTAACATCACTCCTTATAATAAATTAATGGAGAAGAAATATTCTTAAAGTCGATCATGAATAGTTGGGAAAAAATTTATAAGGATTATTTTATTATCTTTTTATTTTTCTTATACTTTTTATGATTTCTAATGCATGCTAATTATTATCATTAGCATTGATATAATTATATAAATATTTAATTGTGCAATGATGATAATTTTTCTTACTAATTATAAGTACTATCATTAAGAAATAACTTATGAGTGGAATCCATTTTTATAGAAGAGTTGTCTATAAACTAAATTGATGATCACAAGTTCTTAATTAAATGGAATAATGAGCTATTTAGTGAAGCATAGGGTCACAAAGGAATATTTAAAGAAGTTGGCACCAAGATTTGATGAGGAATATATAGAATTCACCTTTGGGAAGCAAAGCTCAAATGAACTCAGGGTAGTTGTTACTGAACATCAAGTAGATTATCATAGCATCACAATTAGATCAAAATCAAGTATCAAGATGTGACTAAGGGATATGATGGAACTATCACAAGGTAAAGATCAAAGGTTCAAATCAAGAGTTGAGAGAGCATCATCAACTATACTTGGTTAAAAAAAATCTTGATATGAAAATAAATAAATTTATATTGATTATTAAAATTTTAAAAAATAAGTTTTTAAAATTCTTAAACTTTTCAATCATTCCCTCCATCTGGGAGCCTTTTAATTTTAGTTCTCATATTTTTAATTAGCATTGGGCCTAATTTGAAAGGGGAGGGGGTGAGCACTTTTTAAAGGGGCTTGAAATTGAAGTGATTTCACACTTCCTTATTTACTTCCCTAGCTTTTATTTTTTTTCCGTTTTTCTTGAATTTTTGGCTTGTGAAGTTTGATGTAAGAGCTTAAATATTGCCACAATGAATGTACAATGTGGTTTTTAATTGTGGGCTCTAAAAATTTGCCACCGACCTCTCACATTGAAGAGAGTGTGATTTTAGTGTCGGTGTAATTTTCAGAAGGTAGATTGAATAGTAGATAAGACACTACCCAGAGATTTCACCCTCATTTTATGAGGACTTTAAATTTGGTTCTAAGTTTCCTATAGGCGCAAGCACCTATAGTTAATTACTCTCATTTTACGAGGACTTTTGATTAAGGCTAGTCGTTAGATCGCTAAATGCATAGTGTATAGTAGTAGCTTGCGGAGTTTAAAATTTAAGATTATGAAATTCATCATTTTAACTTAAAGCAGATGGTTAGGGGAATGTGCCCGATCTAGATCCCATGGTTACTCATCCCGGGTAGTACTTAGTTAGAGGAGGTAGTCGACCCAACTTGATCGAAGGATCCTTATCAGTAGTCATGGGTTGCATCGTCCAATAAATCCTTGTAGACCTGGGGTGGTGTTTGTCTAAGGAGACGAGTTTAAGTCTACCTTAGCTGACAGAAGATTTTTTGTCCTATCAAGTGTACCTTATGATTCACATCTCAAGATACAGAGCCATTGGAGAGCATATGGGCTACAATCGTGATCATAATATAATGGTATTATTTGACGGCAACCACATGATCAGAGGACTCTGGTCGTAACTACATCATATGTGGAGCTTACTGGCCAAGCTATGTAGTCAAAGGACACGAGCCACATCCTTACTGCATGAGATTGATTGAGAGTCAACATAATTATGTACTTGATTTGACATTGGCTTCTTTGTGAGCTAGAGTGTTCTTAATTTATCACATTCTACAAACAATTGCGGAAGGTCAATTGAGTTTTTAGCTTTAAGTTTTTTAAGTTGATGATTTTCAATTAGTCATTTATAGCTTAGATAATATATTAGAATTTTTCATTTGGATTGATATTTAATTTATATTAACTTGACTTGAAATTTTGAACATATGTTGATGATAGCATCCCAGCCGGTTGAAATCTCTATTCAACGTAGTCATCATCGAAGTGGTTTATGATTTTAGATCCCGTCGACTCTATTAATTTAATAATAGAGGATCAGATATACTGTCATATGATATAATTAGCTTCTCAGATGCTTTATTAGGTTACAAATATTATAATAACATCATTAGATTTTTAGGTTTTGTTAACCCGGACCCGTCCTAAGACCCAACCAGGAATTAACCTGCGCAGCATCCCAGACACTAAATTTAAGCACTTAGCATAGTGTCGGGGCCCATGCGAGTATTTAATAATTCAGATAATTTTATGTTTAAATTATGAGATTAATTTTATATTTTCATTTAATTAACTTAGCGCCTCTTTTGAGATATTAAAATTTGTCTAAATTTTCATGTCTACAACATCTGAATATTTATGACATAGACAATTTCATCTAATTAATGAAATCATTGATTTTGAAAGTCATAATTAGAATACAAATTTTTCTAATTTTGAATTGAAAGAAGCTCCTTCATTCATGCAGAATTTAATTTAATGTCGCCTTGAGTCTGCTTGTACGAAGAATTGCAGATCTGATGACATTTAATTTAGGTTTTATTTTTGTATATGATTTTTTTTTTTTTGTTTTGCATTTAAGCTAATGCAAAATTTACTTTCATCTGATTCTTCATTTATTAAGTTACCACAATTATAATGAAGAATTTTATTTGTATTCATGAATATATCTCCAAACATATTACAAATTTTCCTTTTTATTTTCTCGATTCGTTCAATGAATTACAAAGTGATTTGATTATTCACATTTGCTAGTAAGCCATATAGTCAAGCCCTCATTTGCAAATCAACTTGTAGAACTTAATGCAAATTTATTTGATAGTTATTTCCATTTAGTCCTTGCTTGAAATTGAGTTTTCAGATTCAATTGATTTCTATTGAGATCGCCTATCAATCTCTTTTGAATTTTACATTTGAAAGCTATACTTCAATCATATTACAAGCTTTCGATAATCCAATTATGCATTCAATTGAATTTATCTTTGTATCATGTTGAAATGAAAGACTGTACAGTATTGTTCATGTTCACTCAATCAATCTTTTAAGCTTAGCTTTTAATCGTATAAATGTTATTTGCTTCCAAGCCTTACAATCCAAAATTTAATTTGATGTCATTATTAATTTTCAAATTTGAGCTGAGAAGTTACAATTAAATCAGTTTATTTTGAGTTCAAATTTTATTTAGAATATAACTCTTCAATTTTGTATCAAATTCATTTCAAGTTTATTTACATTTAATTTTCAATTCATTTTCTTAGGACTTTATATTTTATCTTTGTATCAATACAACTCAAGCTTGTTGACTTTATAAATGCGAAATATTTGATTTATAATAAGCTGAGAATTTCCAAAAATATGCAAGTTTTGAATGTCTATGAAAATAGCTTATCGAAGATCTGCTATCAATGCTTCATACTCAGCTTCATTATTAGTTCTTGACTAGGTTAACTTATATGATCGTCTCATTATTCCTCCTTCTAGTGTTATGAAGACAATGTCAATTTCTACTCTTGCCCTTGAGAAATTTAGATATTAGACTTGTTTGATCGATGAGGTTCCATCAAAGTACATTTTTCTAAATTTGTGATTTTTCTTCTTCATAAATGAGCATAATTTGCTCGTCAGGTAAATCATCGTTAAGAGCTGAATCTGCAGGAATGGGATATGCAGCAATAAAATTTGCTAAGATTTGTCCCTTTACTATTTTATGCAGAACGTATGTGATATCAAATTATAAAAGCAGTACTATCCATCTTGCCAAACCATCAACCGGTCTTGTCATGTACTTCGCCATCGATCCTTGAACTGAGGATAATTTTGTGAGATAACATATAATGACGGAGTTTTTGAACTGCAAAGATCAATGCCAAACAGTGCTTCTCTATCGGAGAGTATCTCATTTTTGCTCATATCAACCTTCGGCTGATATAATAAAGAGCATTCTCTTTGCTTTCTTCATTATGTTGTGCCAATAATGTTCCCAGAGACTCTTCTAATGCAGCTATGTATAGAATGAGGGGCTTCCCAAGAGTAGAAGCTGTAAGGATTGGTGGATTTAACAGGTAATTTTTAATGTTATTAAAGGCTTCTTCATTATTTTGTGCCAATAATATTTCCAAAGACTCTTCTAATGCAGCTGTGTATAGAATGAGGGGCTTTCCAAGAGTAGGAGCTGTAAGGATTGGTGGATTTAACAGGTAACTTTTAATATTATTAAAGGCTTCTTGGCACTCCTTGTCCCATTTGAATGGAACATTCTTTTTCACTAACTTTGTAAATGATTGATAGCGTCTTAATACATTTGATATAAATCATCGGATGAATGCAAGTTGTCCTTGTAAAGAACGGAGCTGACATAAATTCCTCGGTGGAGGCATCTCCACAATTGCCATGATTTGCGAGATGTATCCAATTCCTCTCTACATCAAGTCTTCAAGTTTTTCACGATTTAAGCTCTTCACCACCAAATCATCAATATAATATTCCACCTTCTGGTGAATCAATTCATCAAAAATATGTATCATAACTCTTAAGTAGGTAGCTCCAGCATTTTTCAAACTAAAGTGTATGTAGATGCATGATAATACTAATGTATGTCTTTCATCTTTAAGTGTCATCTTGATCTGATTATATCTCGACGATCCATCCATAAAAGAAAACATATCATGGTTGGATGTATTATCAACCAACAATTCTAATATAGGAAGCAGGAAGTTGTCTTTTGGGCAAGCTTTATTAAGATCCCGAAAATCGATACAGATACGAATCTGACTTTTTCCTCTTCACGGGCATTATATTAGCTATCCAATCAGAATACTTTTCTTCGCGTATGAATCTTGCTTTAATTAGCTTCTTAGTTTCAATGATCACCTGTTCTTTGACTTATAATCTCATTCGCCTCGGAGCTTATTTAACATGTGTTATTTCTGGCTTGATTGCCAATTTATGAACTACCACATCAGAGGACAAGCCTGACATTTCAACATATGTCCAAGCAAAGCAATTCATGAATTCACAAAGTAGCACTTTTAGCTCTTTAACTTTCTCATTCGGTAGAGGGGCATTAACAAAAGTTGGACGGGAATCATCCTCAGCTCCTAGGTTGATTTCTTTTAGTTCATCCATAATAGCTGTTTGTCCACCAACTTCGAGTTCTTCAAGCGCAGGCTTGGCTTCTACTTTTTCATCATTTGTAAGAAGAATTTTGTGGAGATCATCTTCTTCGTCATTATTAGTTTCGATCTCAGCTTCTATTATATTATAATAAACTTTATTTTGATGAGACTTGTGGATGAACCCAAGACCTTTAGTGATAAACTTATCACTTTTTCGTGATGCTTAAGAACTTCTTTGGCTCCACATCCTGTTAAAGATTTGAGTTCAATGTTTAGTAATTCTAATATGAATTTCAAGCTTATGCATCATTCTTCGCAATTTTGGTGGATAGTATATTGATATTCTTGTTAGCACTATCTCATCAGAATTTTCATGTTGAGTAGGTCGATCAAAATTATGAGGCTGAAACTCTTCAGATTTGTAAAATAGAGTTCCTGTTTTGCCACTCTCACTCAATGATGGCACATAAAATATTATCAATTCTTCAATGTTATGAACTCTAATGGAGTGATTTCTTTGAAGTACTATTGAGAGGGGTATAATTTTGAAGGAGTCATCTGACACTGCCAAGTGAGCTATCATTCTTGATGCAACTCTCTGAATCTTATTTCCATAAGTAGATTCAAATTCATAATCTGAATTAGAATCACTTATTTTATACTTTGCCTTTCTTGAAAGCTTATAAATTCTCTTAAATTTGATAGGAATATTTTCTTCTTCTTGTGCGTCACTTCCCAAATGAGGAATTGATATTCTTAATTTAGATGTAGAGTCAAGTGCTTTAGGGAGGGTCGGCATTGCCTTTTTCTTCCTCTTTGCTTCTGCTCTTTCACCTTATAAGGTTGTTTTTTAGTTCATGAAGTGGATGATACCGCCTCAAGAGGCTCTGCTGGCTTAGGCCCTTTAAGGATGAAATATTTTGTGTCTTCATAAATCTTTATTTCATGGACGGAGAATGATTGTAGGTTGTTAGGAATTCTAAACTCTTCTCCATCTTTTAGGTACTTCATACACTGATGCATAGTTGATGGAGACCATGCCATACTCATGCAGCCATGGCCGACCCAAGAGAGCTCTAAATGATGTATCAACGTCGATTACATGAAGCTTGCCTTCTGTATACAAATCCCGAAACTTGAGCGGGAGAATAAAAAAATCTAGAGTTTTCTGTCCTTACTCATTGAAATTATGAACCATCAACTTATCTCTCCCAAGATGTTAGATATTAAGTGATAATCCTCTTAATGCTTTTAGGCTTATAAGATTGATAGAAGAACCTGAATCAATCAGTATTCGATTGATCAAAATGCCATCACTCTCTGCGAGAACATATAGAGGACGGTTATGATCCTCATAAATATCTCTTCAAAATGTGATCTTGAGATCTTGAGTTTGCAATGATTCAGTCATACATTTTTTTGGCAAAGTCAACTTCATAACTCTCCGGATCTTTGAGAGTCTGCATCAAAGTTTTTCGGAGGTTTTTTGACATTAAGAGAGCCTCATACATACTTAATTGTGCAGAGATCTTTCTTAAATATGATAGAATATTATAATCTATCTTTTTGCTTGATTTAGACATAATTCTAAGATTTTTGGGAATGATATATTTACTGATTTCAATTTGTTTACCTTTGTTTTATTTGAATGCCCCTTCTTTGATGATGGTGGTAAGATTTTACCACTTCTCAATTGAACTTGAATCACCTTGTCTTGCTCAGATTCCTTTGAAGAAGTAGTTTCTTCAAATTCACTTTTTATTTTAGAGGATTGACCAAAAGAGTTAAACTCATTTTTCAACTTCATATATTTTATATGTGATGTTGTTGATGAGTCTGACTCTTCTCCGTCTGGAAACCATAATTCTTCATCTGAACTATTACCTTTTTATTTAGTCATTAGACAAAATTCAGATGTTAACTCCTCAAGCTCTTCTGAGAAGAATTTTGATGAGTTGGTCGAGTCTGTCTGATTACCATTGTCATTTTGGAGTAACTGATGCTGCAAAACATCTGACATCACATAAATGATTCAGCATGTCCCTATTCGACAATATTTACCATTATTTTCTTCATCCAATTTAACAATATGGAGTTTAGGCATAAAATTTGCAAGCATAAATGGTTGTCTTGTCGGCTGGTGATACTTCTCTAAGTTATTAATAATCTTTTGAGTTATAGTTCTCTTCTTAATCTCCTTTTTCTTAGCCGACTTCTTTGACTTATGAGGCTTCCATTTAGCAAACTGCTCATTGTGTTGTGATGAAGTATTCTTATCAAAATACCATTGAGAAGCTAAAATGCTTGGTTTAGACATTTTTTTAAGTCCAATATAAGTTCAAGTGGTGATTTTCAGTCAATATTAGGGACATCTTTTATCTACTTCAATATTTTCACGGTCTTCTTAGAGACTACTGTTTCCCATTCTTCAATCTAAATTGATTCTTTTTTCTCTCTACTTTTAATGGATGATGCAAAAGAAGACGTAATCATCCTTGTAGATTCTCTTTTCGGGTTAACTAGAGCACTATCGAATAATGTCAATTCACCTCGTCGATACTTCTTTTCTAGCAAATCTTTAAATGTATAACAATCTTCAATAGGATGATTGATCACCCAATGATAGGGACAATAATTTGGATTATCGACTTGATCAGCTTCTTCAGGCCTTTTACTTTCTAGTAATTGCAGACCAACTTTGATTGCTTGTTGAAATAATTTAGCCGTACTATCACTTCTAAATGAATATTCTTTATTCATTTTTTTCTTAAGAGATGGTTGCATTCTCTCATCATCTCTTATTGTTTGTTTTGGACTTCTCCTTCACCTAGAAAAGTTCGAGATTTATCATTGCCTTCTAATATCAATTTTGGTTGTGGATTAGGATGAACAAGATTTTTTCCTTTATGATCATTGTATATTGGCTATTTTTCTTTATCTATATTATAGATTATTCATTTTCCATCACTTGAGCTATAGGAAGTGGCATGAGTTTCGTTTCTTCTTGAGTCTAAAGGCTTATTTCTCTTTGATTTATCTATATAAATTTCAATAGTTTTTTTAAATTTGGTCACCCTATCAAGCAAGTCTTGGAATGATATGATTGATGCCATACATAAAAATGGTGTCATTTTATCATCCATATTGCCCATTAACAATTGGATCGCATGTTCTTCCTCCAATTGTTGTTCACATTTTATACTTATGTTACGCCAACGAGTTATGAATTTTATCACTAACTCATATTTTCTCTTTTTCAGTAAGGCAAGGTCAGCGATCGTTATCTTCTCGGTTGCACTGACAAACCTTTTCACAAACATTGTCTCTAGCTCAACGAAGATTTTGACGGAATCATTCAACAATCTCGTCTATTCGAAAACATTGAGGTTGGCGATGAAAATTAGTGCATCATTTTCTCCTGTGTTACCATAAGTAGTCTTGAATTGGGCTAGATATTACTTTGGATTATCATGCCCACTAAAAATATTAAATTTTGGTACTGAGTAACCTTTCGGGTATGACACTTGATCAAATTCAGCTGGATAAAGGTGATCCTTACTCACCAGCTTTTCAGCCTGCTTTGAAACTATAACTATCTTTATCTTTTCATTAATTATTATTTTTAGTTGAGCAGGTATCACTGTTCCCAGTGTATTAACCATATTTTGAATTATAGATTGAAGAGCTAGTTGATTAACTTCACTCCTCCCTTCACATATAACATGTATTGTAGGAGCTTGAGGTATCAGAGTGACTGGTGGGATAGAGGTTGTATTGTTAGCTACCTGTTAATTAACATATGAAATAAGTGCTACATTTGATGTGATATTCTTCTCCAACATATTCATCATGATATTCATTTGTTTCATCAAGTCATTCATCATGGTACCAAGCTGTGAAATTTTCTTACATTTGGCTTCCATTTGACGCTGCATTTATCTTTGTTCTCTAGCTAGTACCACAGCGTCAATCGATAGAAACTCTTCTTCTTCTTCTATTTATTTTTGTTGTTATGCTTCTTGCTTATCTTTAGGGGAAGAACTTGACTGTTCTTCTCCTTGTGCATTTGCAGGGACAATTGTTGCTGGGGCTGAACGATGATGCTGATTGTAAAAGCGTGTATCAGGTTGATCATTTTCTGGTTCAACCATATAAACAGCTTCAACCCTTGACATAACTTCCTTTTCATTTTGATCTTCTTCTTCTTCCTCTTTAGTAGAGATTGAAGATCCATTTTTTACTCTCTTTTATGATGAATCTCCTTCGTAAGCATCGAATTCAGGTTCAAGCTCACTGGATTCATCTTTGTTGATGATGTCTTGGCGAAAGTTCATCTATATGTCTCACCATATAGATGACTTTTACTTCCATAGTGTCTTGTTCATCGTCATCTTCTTGCACATGAATTTCTGATCGACGCTTCCAATGGATCTTTGGTTCATTGAAAGGAACAAACATTTCTTCCATTGGGGGATTGCGATAAGAATCAACTTCCTCCTGTGGGGGTGAATCTGATTGATGACGGAATCCCCTAGAGAATTCTTCACGGTGTCGACCATCATATCGTTTATCAATAATATCACTTCTTTTAGGTATCCACTTCTCATGAGTTATTTTTGAGGTAGATTTTTGAATATGTGCATTAGATGTCACAAATCTTTCTTTCTTCAGAATTTCATCACGAGGACTTGGTCTCCATATCTGCTTACCCTTTCGTCGGGACATTTCGACAATGGATTCTTAGATATGCTGTCCAAGTGTCACGCTCTGATGCTCACTGCGCGAAGCATAATTGGCTTGATGACTAGTTACCATAAGAGATGACAACCTTCTTGGCGGAATCTTAGTATCTTCGATCATCACAGGCCTCTGAAATTTTATTTCCATTAAGCCTCTTTCCTTGGCCACTTTAAGAACGTTGTGTATTCTAGCGGACAGTGTTTCAAATTGTCTCCTCTACGGTGGTGGAACTTGACGTTGAGTCCAAAAAGACTACTTCACCTCACTAGTAGAGCTATTTGTTTATACCCATTTTAGATTATCAAAGTTATTATAGGTAGGAATACTCGCTTCTGGTGATAGTATTGCTTGTTCGAGTTGTTTAAATGGGATCTGAGCCCTCGATTTTTCTTCTTCTTTTTCTTCTAGTTAATTTACTTTCTGTTGAGGAAGCCTCAAAATCATGTCTCCCAGGTACAAGGGTTTCAGTTGGTTAAGCAGATGTACCATGAGGCATCGAAGATACAGTTTGCCCACTGACCGTTCTTTTTATCATGGGGGCTTTAGATTAACCCAATCTTTCAAAAATTGAAGTTCTCTGTTGGGAGAACTCCTTAACGGCGGTTGGTTGTTGAATTGGTTAACGAGCATGATGAGTAGGAGCTTCAGTAAACTGAGGCCTTCCAGCATGACCTCGATGAGTGCACCACGGGTGGGTACTTCAGGAGTTGCAGTTATAATAGCTAGGAGATTCACGCTACCACATTGAATGGTAGCTCCAACATCTCCTGTATTGATGACGGTGTTAGCTAAGGATGTTTACACCATCTAGGCAGCTGAAAGGAGTGCTCTATAGATCCATTCTGTGCAAGTGAAAGATGGGGATTAGTAATTAGTAATTATTATTTCACCCCATACTTTCAAAATACAGATGTACTATAGAACAAAATAATAGTGTAATAAAAATATACTCTACAGAATAATTCTTTCGACATAGAGTCTCATTCATTAATAATTTGAATTTATTATACATTTAAATCACCAATTTTTTCTTTTTAATTTTCAAATATTTTGTTGCTACTATAGCACATATATGACTAGCCAAAGATGAAAAGAGAAACTTGTCCCAGAGTTGCGAAATTTAGCTAAAATTCACCACCAATCATTGAAGAGTGCGATTTTATTATTGTAATTTTCAAAAGCGAGATGAAATAGTAGATAAGACACTTGAGATTTCACCCTCATTTTTGAGGACTTTAGATCGTTCCAGATTTCATAGGCAAGCACCTACAGTTAATTATCTCTCTTAATGTTGAGAGAGAACTTTCGATTAATGCTAGTTGTTAGATCGCTAAATGCATAGTGTATAGTAGCAGCATGTGGAGTTTAAAATTTTAGATTATGAAATTTAATCATTTTAACTTAAAGCGGATGGTTGGGGGGATGATGACGTGCCCGATCTAGATCCCATGGTTCCGTCATCCCGGACTGTCGTGGTCCTTAGTCTACTTAGTCAGAGGAGGTAGTTGACCCAACCTCATCGAAGGATCCTTATCAGCAGCCATGGGTTGCGTCGTCCAATAAATCTTTGTAGATATGGGGTGGTGTTTGTCTAAGGAGACAGACTTAAATATACTTTAGCTAACAGAGAATTTTTTATCCTATTAGGTGTACCCTATGATTCACATCTCAAAGTATAGAGCCATTAGGGAACATATGGGCAACAGTTGTGATTATAATATAATGGTGACATTTGGCGGCAACCACGTCGAGGACTCAAAGCTTCATCATGTGGAGCCTAAGCCAAACCGTCGGAAGGGCCGCGCCCTTCTTGGCATGATTGATTGAGAGTCAACATAGTCGTGTATTTGATTTGACATTGGCTCCTTTGTGAGCTAGAGTTTTCTTAATTTGTCACCTTCAGCAAACAATTGCGGAAGATAGATAGAGTTTTTAGCTTTTAGTTTTTTAGGTTGATGATTTTCAATTAGTCATTTATAGCTTAGATAATATATTAGAATTTTTATTTGGATTTATATTTAATTTATATTAACTTGACTTGAAATTTTGAACATATGTTGATGATAGTATCCCTTTCGATTGAAATCTCTATTCAACACAATCATCATCGGGGTGGTTTATGGTTTCAGATCTTGTCGATTCTATTAATTTAATAATAGGATCAGATCATTGTTATATAATAGCTTCTCGGATGTTTTATAGGTTGAAAAATATTATAACATCATTAGATTTTTAAGTTTTATTAACTCGACTTGATCCTCTCAATCAGAATCAACATACGGCATCCTAGACCTAAATTTAGCAGCACTAGTATTAGATGCGTATTTAATAATTATAATTTTATGTTTAGATTGTGAGCTTAATTTTGTATTTTTATTTAATTCCAATTTAGCCGCAGCCTTTCCGCATTAAAATTTGCTCTAAATTTTCATGTACGCGATATTTATGACTTGACAATTTAATTAATGAAAATTGATTTTGAAAATCATAATTAGAATAAAAATTTTCTAATTTTGTATTGAAGGAAGCTCCTTCATTCATGCATAATTTAATTTAGTATCGTCTTCTATCTGCTTGTACGAAGAATTGCAGATCCGATGGCATTTAATTTAGGTTTTATTTTTGTATTTGATTTTTTTTTTGTATTTAAGCTAATGCAAAAAATCATTTTCATTTGATTCTTCATTTATTAAGTTACCGCAACTTTAATAAAGAATTTTATTTGTATTCATGGATATATCTCTAAACATATTACAAATTTTTCTTTTTTATTTTTTCGATTCATTTAATGAATTAGAAAGTGATTTGATTATTCATATTTGCTACTAAGCCATATATGCAAGCCCTCATTTGCAAACCAACTTGTAGAACTTAATACAAATTTATTTGTAAATTATTTCCATTCAGTCCTTGCTTGAAATTGAGTTTTTTTATTCAATTGATTTCTATTGAGGTCACTTACCAATCTCTTTTGAATTTTACATTTGAAAGGTTTACTTCAACCATATTACAAGTTTTCGATAATCCAATTATGCATTCAATTGGATTTATCTTTAAATGTTGAAATGAAAGGCCAAAGTATCATTCATATTTACTCAGTCAATCTTTTAAGCTTAGATTTGAATCTTATAAATGTTATTTGTCTTCAAGCCTTACAATCCAAAATTTAATTTGATGCCATCATTAATTTCCAATTTTGAGCTCAGAAGTTACAATTAAATTGGTTTATTTTGAGTTCGAATTTTATTTAGAGCATAACCTTTCAATTTGTATCAAATTCATTTCAAGTTCATTTATATTTAATTTTCAATTCATTTCTTTAAGATTTTATATTTTATATTTAATTTAATGTTAAATCATTCTTTTTAATTGTTAACCCTGAAAAATTTGGCGAAATTTTGGTAGCATTTCGACAGTATTCCAATATCATTCTCACGTAGCGGGCTACATCGAAACTGTTTTGGCTTATCCATGACGATTGGTGTTTTGAAGCACCTCGATTGAATTTTAATCCCTTTACACCCTGATGAATATAACGAGACCTTCAATCACTTGCATAAAAATAAATATATATGCAATTTCTATACATTCAAACCTCATCTTTTTTTTTACGTCTCAGATTTAATCAAAATTTCGGCATCATTTTAACATAAGTGACTGCATCTAACAATTTCAGCTTACTCGGTATACCCTATTGAGCGTAGTGAGTGATGTCTTGTGACATCACAACCGATTTTCAGCTCATCATTTAATAGATTTCGACATTTTGAATCTAACGACGCAATCAATTTTACGAACGAATACCGTTTGGACATCTGACTTCCTCACTTCAACGTGTGGCATTACATTGATCTCTTGATCGATCTATCATTATATTATGCGATATTTATATTCTGATTAATTTCGATATTTTGAACGCGATGGCGAAATTAGAGTCGTGGTTTTAGATTTGGTGATATGCGGTGTATTTATTTCCGTTGTTCTAAAGTATCCGAAGTCGGTCGAATTCATCTTATAGGCTCGATTTGACTCATGTAACATATATGAAGGTCAACATTGATGTTTGACAAAAAGTTGGAGAGTGAAATTTCTTGGGCGATAGCTTCATGGTTGACCCTCTTTTGGATTTTTCTTGGTGGGAGACTTATTATTTCTAATATTTACTCTTTCTCAATCATTCGTTGATATTCTCCCACCTCCCTACTATCATCTAAAGCATTTCTTTGGTTGCAAAAAAGTTCCAAAAGCCCTCTTGATGCTATCGGCCAAAATAGGACTTCTCTTGATCTAATTTTTGTTCTCCATCACCATTACAACATCTTGGATCTCGCCAATCTCCACATATTACCTTAACGTCCCAAGGCCATTCTAGCTCTTGTACCTTTTAGCTCATCCACTAATATGATATTTTAAGACTAATTAAATATGTCAAAACTAGATCACCTTAACCTAATCTTTGCTTTTTCTCATCCTTCAACCTCCAAATCACTTCGAATTTCACCAAATACTTTAGATCACATCTTAAGATACTATCCCAACATTCCCAAGTGATCCCAAAATCCTAAGTGCCCTATTGTTGGCCCTTGGTTTACCTTCCTTTCAACAACCACCAATAAAATTATTCCAACTATTCAAGAGGGTTCCCACCTCTTTAGCCTCCCACCACAAGTGGAAGCCTCATGTCACCCTTTCCAAGGCTACATCATAAGTCTTTATCATCAAACCAAATTGATTCTCTAAATGTAAACTATTTAAGTCTACCTTCTATTATTATCTTCTATAACTTCATTATATGATTTATAATTTATTTCATTCATAGTTAGTATAATCTTGAACTTGTTCTTTTTGCTGAATATTAGTATCAAAATGTTTCTCTAATTATTCGGCATTCTCTTAGTCTTAAAATTTTATTGAAAAAAAAAATTATGAATATATTACATAAATTATTAAAACTATAGTTTTCACTTTGTTTACTGGACTCTATAAATTATTAACTAGTCGGTTGAGTTGTATTGCCCTTAGCCTCTAAGATCTTTTTATGAATATAAACAGCTGGGTTTGTTTTCACTTGATTCAACTAGAATCAACTTCACTGAACCCCTTGAAAGCTAATGTGCTTGAAACATCCTTAAACAAACCATCTGACTGGCTTTGTTATGCATTGGACAAAACTAGAAGTTTTTTCTCATATTCATGGTGTTTCGGGTAGCTTCCATGACCAATGATTTGTCTTATTGACATAGAAGTTTAGAAGAAATAACTGTTCTAGTGAGACAGATGGCCGTAAACACGGATAATAACATCTATCCTCTTGTAACTTTTGTAACTTCAACTGATACTTTGCCTTTAAGATATAATCAACTAAGCAAGCCATATCTGCTGCAATAATTTGTGTGTTTTTTTTCTCATATTCATGGTGTTTCTAACAATTTTTTTTTCATTTGATTTGACACTTAACAGTACACTTTATTGGTAAACACAACTAGCAAACTTTATTTGTAATAGTTCGGTAAAATACATCGACCTAATTTGTGTGAGTGCTTGTGAGAATGGATGCTCGTGTCACTTGGTCGATGGTTTGAGTGAGACTCGATAGTTGACTCAGATATTGGAACGGTTGAGTTACAATTAATCAAGGATCACTGATGCTTTGAGGCTGGATCTAGCGTGTTTGTAACTTGTCAGTTGGATCGATCTGGGTCAGTGTTTATCGAAACTTGGCCGATATGTTTGATTTCTTGCAGACCCTTGGATATGTTTATTTGATCATGATTCTTGATGGCGTTTGAATTAGTGGATTACAGTGTTGTAGGAGCGCTTGATGAAGGGAACGATTAATGAATTAAATGATCGTGATGATGTATGATCGATCTTCCTGAGATTCGAGGAAGCTTCGTTTGAATTGGAAAGAGATTTGACGTGGGCCATTCAGTTTAGGGTTCCGAGAGAGAGCTCACGAGGAAGAGCGATCAGGAGATGAACGCTTCCGTCTAAGGGAGGCTTCTGCTACTTCCATCGTGAAATGTTAGGAGGAGGAAAAGCAGGCAGAGGAAGAGGAAGAAAGCAGGAGAGGAGGAGGAGTTTCTTGAGATAAATTTTTGATCCTGTTTGTTCTCATCCCTATTTATAGTTTTGATGTTCTTCTTTGATAGCTATCTTCTATGACTCTTTAACTCAATTTACATTAGTTAAGTATGCTTTGTCTAACAATATCATTGTGGATATTATTGATGCTTGTAGTCTTATTGTTAAATTCAGTATTGTATTTTCTAGGTCCTTTGGGAGCTTTTATTGTTTTAAATGGAATTATTTATCTGCTGTTTTGTCTCAAAACTTAACTTGTTTTGTAATAATTTTCTATTTTATTTCTTTATTCCTCTACATTCGAGGTTGTACTTTATTATGTTTTATTCTCCATACTTGTAAAATCCTTTAGCCAATCCGCCTTCTTTTTTCTTTTGTTTCTGTTGTTGGCTTGGGGATATGGGTTCATATCAAATACTGTCCCAGAACCATTGAAGTTTTAGTTCCTACAATAATTGTGACTTGCATGTCTTGGTTTTAACATTTCTTGATGGTCATAATTGGCTTCTACATATAATCAAGGCCATTTTTAAAATAAGTATCATTAGAAATATAATTAAGTAATTAAGTATCATTAAAAAAAATTTAGAAATATAATAGTCGCCCAGTAGCGACTATGTATCGGCGTGGCGTAAAGTTGCCGCATATGTGAAGCTCAGCCCACTAAGTGGGCAACGCTTCGAACTAGCGTCATAAAGTTATCGGGCGATCCCGGTTGGCCTTATATTTCCTCTGTACTCTTTCGTTCCACCCCCGACTCCTCCGACGCGAGCATTCGACACCTCCACGCGAGCTGCCGACCGGTTTTTCCCTTCCGAGCACGGTCCTCTTCGTCTCCAAGCTTCCCGGCAGCCGTCGGCATTGCTCCAACCGCCGGCATTGTTCCGTCTTCTCCTTCTAGCCAAAAGCAACTCGTTTTCTTCCCAACAGCTGCGTCCACCACGTTTGACGAGTTCCCTCTTCATCTAGCAGTCGTAGGAAGCCAACATTAAGCGTTTAGACTCCATTTTGTTCGGAAAGTTTCTGCGGATTCTATCATTTTAGACATTCCGTCGTTCTTCGTCAACACATGACAAATCCCTATTTCTTTTCATTTATAAATTAATAAAGTATGTGTGCTAGGGATTAAAGTTGTATGGTTAGAATTTTGTGGTTGGATTTGATTTGTATGTTTGAGTGAGCATTGCAGTTCAGGTGATAAGATGTTGAGTATAGTATTAGTTAGGGTGTACGATATAATTTTGAAATGTATGAGTTGGGTTTGAGTTGTTCCAATTGGTCTATAAGCTTAGAGCCCTGTTAGTTGTAGTCACGTTAGATGGCGACATTTGTATAACGTGTCGATTGATTTAAATTTCGTATGATTTATGTAGTTTGTTATACAAGAATGAGTAGAGAATTTGTTTCGTTGATCCTTTTCTATGGAGGCGAACTAAGTATCGACGAGCAATTCAATCAAAGTTATGTGGGAGGTCGAAATCGTCCAGTTAAGGTTCTGCGGCACAGCACCTTACTGAAATTAAAACAAAGAATTATGAGATCATTGCACATTGATTGAGCGTCACCGCTCACGCATGTTTATCCGGTGGGTAATGGATTTATAATTTCATTATCGGATGAAATTTGAGATGTTACATTGGACGAAGCTTCCTGTCAGATATTAGTGTTATATGTGGAAGTGGAAGATGCTAATGTTGCATCCACTTGGTGATCGTAATAATGGATATACCATACATAAGATTTCATCGCACATGTACCTGTGGCGACACATAGCAGATTTGATGAATTGATTCCCAGGTAATACCTTGTCAATCTTTTCTGTTTATACTTGTAATATTTAATACCCTCTCCTTACTTTAATAAGTTTAACCGTATGTGTCATCCTGCTTATGACTTTTGTTGCAGCGATGATGTTATTTATCGTTATGAGGAATCTTATGTGCCGCAGAGTGCTGCAGGCGATGATGAGTATCAAACTATGAGTAGTGGTTCAAGTAGTGAGTCTGAGCAAGATATCAGTGATGATGATTGTTCACTTGGGTTAGAAGCCGCTGTGATTGGGACACACAGTACAGATTAGAGCCTACAGAGGATGTCTCATACTATGATTGGAGCGTCGGGCCATCTACATATGTTGATCCAGTCCATATGTATCGATCCAGTCCTTCTATATACCCTAAATTATGAGCCACAATCACTTATCTTCTAGTCATAGGACTATCCGACGCAGACTTCCGAAGATCTTGCATTGGAGGGTCATCATCAGCTGCGTGATCGTCCATCACGTGCACGACCGATACACACACAGTGTGCGATTCTACCTACTGAGCGTTAGATGTTTAGGATAGTATTTGTGCGTCGTATTACATTTGTTCTTATCTATTTTATTTTTATTTCTGGATCATCCATTTATGTAAATACTTTTACTCACTTTTTGGAACGAAAACTTATAAATAATCTATTTTATTTTTATCTATTTATTTTTATTTATTCTTAGATGTTTTAGATCTACTTAAATGAAAACTTGCAGACTCTAAGGTTGATCTCTATAATTGACAATAAGAGCTTTAAGCTTGCAAATGGAACATCTAAAATTAAAGCAGAAACATAAGAGCTCAAAGCCAATCCTTGATGTAAAAAAAATATTTGATCTGGGGCTAGTCATCATACAAGCGGTTGCTAAGTAGGCTTACATTCCCGTGACAACTTTACATGCGTTGATGTGGCTACTCGCACTTAGTGGGAGACTATACCTATTTCTAAATTTTTTTGAATGATATTTAATTGCCTAATTATGTTTCTAATGATACCTATTTTAAAAAAAATCCCTATAATCAAACTCATGCAGTCCTGCCCTTAGATTGCGAAAGCCGGATCACGAACCATGTTGTTACGTTGAATTATTGCAACTCTGCAGCACAATGTGCTTACTTGGATTGCCAATGTAGTTTATGAGTATAACTAATATGTTCATCTATTAGAAATTATTGCCGATTACTCATGGAAACATCTAGAATGGAATGGCATAAAGTAGAGTTTTGTTAATTCTTCTCTGCTGTGGAAATTAAGTACTCAACCATGCATCACACTTCTCTCTGTTGGTGCATAAAAATAAAGTTTTCCTAATTCTCAGATACCAATGTTGTTTATCTTGCTTAACCTGCAACATTATATTGAATCATGATTGATAATTATGATTTTCCTTCTCATTTCTTTCATGGGAAATTTACATACATAGCACACAATTCTTATGCATTAACCTATCTAACACCTAAAGTTTGATATTTATAAATATAGCACATTTCTTAATGTTTGAAAAGGTGCATTTCACTAAAAACAATTAATAAAGTTGCTATTTTTGATGTAATATTAAAGATTTGAGTTCTAAGTATGTAAATATCAAAGCTTAGGTGTTAAGAGATATGTAAATATATAAGAATTGTGTGCTAAGTATATAAATGCCCCTTCTTTGTTTCATAATTATTGTACTACATGCTGATAGCATTCTATTTGTACATTGTCTAGATTATTGAATCTAGCTTACAAATATTGTTCAAATTGCCTTAATATGGAAACATAGCACCGAATCAACTATTCTAATGCTATCCCAATAATATTACAATAGAGACAATATTGAATCAAATATTTGTATTTTGATTAAAAAAAAAGTGCCTATTGCATGTGGTCCCGCCATTATAAAGATTTAGAAAGGGAGGTTTCAATTTCTCTAGAAAGAGATTTAGTGATGTTTTTTTACATTTTCATAACCCTAATATGTAGATTGTCTTTTTACGAGAATCAAACCCATAAATCCAACATCACATCATAATTTACCATTACCACTTATTAAAATTTTATGCGAAATGGCCGCTTCATAATTGATATGATCCTGAAAATTCTAATAGTCTAAGCACGAATTTTGATGTGAGTCGATTACGAATTAATTCCGGATCAAACACTTATTATCAAATCGACTCTTAAACATGGAGTGTTTATAGTCAAATTGGCGTCTTGCGAGCGGATCTAACAAACCCAAGATCTCATAATTGACTTCATTTGAGCATTCAAATACACAAAATCTAGATGATCAAGAATCATTTTGAGCCATCGATGGAGGAGAGTGGTTCGGATTTTGCGTGTATTTATAAACACCGCCCTTCTAATCTATAAATAGCTCCTCATTCTTCATATGAGGGGAGGTCAAGCTAAAGAGAGGAGAGAACTTTAAAGCTTGAAAATCCTCCAAGCATAATCGTGCCACCCTGCGGTGTGACCACTCCTCGGCCGCCCACCGCTGCGCGTCGGTAGCCACTCCGGTCATTACGCCGGTAATCACCTCGCCGTCATCGTTGGCCATCTCGTCGGTCACCACCATATCGCCGGTCATCCTCATCAGGCTATCGCTACTGCTGCTGATTATACCGCTGCCGGCCGTATCGGCCACCACCATCAATCTCATCGTCAACCATCGTCGCTGGTTATCCTCGCCGCCGCGTTCGGTCGCTGTAACCGCTGGCCGCGTCGGCAGGGCATTCGTCGACCGCTCAGATCACCGTGCCATCGGCATCTCCACGGTCACCACCAGGCCGGTCATCGTTGGTGACGACTTTATCTCTATCTCCTTACTATTATACTTTAACCATGGCTATATAACTGTTGCGATTCAGGATTCTCATTTCATTTATTCATATACAATTCTATAATCCCGTTATCGGAAAAATTTTGTACTCTGTAACAAATACATAGTGGAAGATTTTTACTTGGCTAGGCCCCGTAGTTTTTTTCCTCTTTTTGAGATTTTTTCACGTAAAAATTCTGGAGTTTTATCATTAATTCTTCAAATATCTGTGTGTGTGTTGGACTTTCGCAAAGTTAAGTAAAACTCTACCATGGATTTTCTAGCGCATAATATTAATGCAGGATAATACATGATTTATATCCTCTTAGAGGAGTTTTCATTGGTAAGTGCAAGTCATCATGTTCATCATTTGTCTTGTTCTAATTATTTAGAGTCAACTTTATAATTTCTCAAATTTCATTCTCCCTCTCTCTCTCTCTCTCTCTCTCTCTCTCTCTCTATATATATATATATAGGAGATATTTTTTAACAAATTTAATTATAATCTCACACACAATATATACACAAGCTTTGAATCCAAAATTTAGCTCTGAACCACTAGGATTGGCTTGCATGTATATATATATTCAAAGGAGGCAAGTAGATCAAGGAGAAAGCTAGGTTGAGGAAAGATGTGTGTGAAACTGTGCTGCAACTGAAGAGTGTAAATTATTATGCCAAAAATTATTCTTAATTGTAAATATAATTAAATACAAAAAAAAGAAGAGAAAATGTAAGTGTTCTCTTATTTTTTTTCACCAAAAACATTTTTATTCTTGATTATTCCTGGTGCTATCAGTGTCTCATGTGTTACTCAAGATTGCCCTATTAAGTATTGAATTATTAGGTGGACTTGCACTGAAGCAGCCCAAACCCTATTTGGCTAATAGCCATTATCTTTTAGGGATTGTTTGGTTGGCTAAAAAAGAAATATAGTGCAAAAGAAATACAACGTAAAGATTAAAGGGATTACTTTTCTGAGTTGTTTGGTTGAAGTTTCTGAATTTGACTTTATTTTTTTTTCGTTTGGTTGAAAAAATATAATGTAGTATTCTCGAAGATTTTGGCCGACAGACGGCGACCAGCGGTAAGCGGCGGATGGCGGCCGATGGCGCATCGCATCGTCACATTGGCCGGTGTTTTAATTAGAAATGAATTTCAAATCTAAAAATGGCTGTAATGTATTTGGAATCATTACATTCGTTAAATTCTTTCCTTCAAATCAAATCTTAAAAAAGTTAAAATATTTCTTTATCGTATTTCAAATACAGACAACCAAACAGCCTCTTAGTATATAGAATACTTGAATAAACGGAATAGCGCCACAAGCCAGCGGCGATAAACCCAATGGCAGCTTGTAAATTTCGTGACTTTAAAGTCGAATATTAAGCCAACATTTGTATGGGCTATGTGATAACGAAGAAGAGAAACAGAGTAACAGACAAGGGCAATTTCTGGTCGTTGGGTGGGGGATACAGAGCAGTGCCTTTTCCAATAATGGTCACATTTATTTATTGAGATTTTGTGAACAGAAAGAATAAATAAAATGATTTGATTTGATCTGAAAAAGTCCATTTTCTGTCATTATTTTTGGATTTTTTTTTTTTTTTAAATTTTATATTTTTCATATATTAATTAATTTTGAGTGAGTCAAATTTTACTCTTAGCTGAAGATTAGATGATTTTTAGACTTGAGCCAGCAAGATAATTTGGCTTTCGGATCTAGCTTTAGGAGACTATTTATTTGGCAATCCCTTTTGATTTATTTGATTTTAGAGCAATTCTAATAATGGTAGATTAAACTTAGGTTACATTTGGGATATTTTTCTGCTTGTAGTGCATTTTAAATTATACTGCAGATAATATTTGAAAAATTATAATTTGATTGTATTTTAAAAAAATTATGATGAAAAAATTATATATTTTTTTAATCTTATCTGATAGAATATGATTATTACTAGAAAGTTATTATTTAATTTTTTTTAAATAATAAAAAATTATAATATTCATCATAATTTTTTAGAAATCAAATTTTTTTATAATAATTATATAATTATTTTTTTAGACAATTTTTACTGCCTTAAATATATATATATATATTTATTTATTTGTTAAATATTTTAGCTTTAATCAATTGAAGGCTCAGTGTATACGGGTGTGTGTGTGTGAATTTTAGATTAACTTTGTTTAATATCTAAAAAAAGAGAGGATATTTTTAATTATTCTCAGTCTATCTTTAATCAGTATCACACATGTTAGATTTTATAAAATTGAATGAGCTCAACTTAGGTCAAGGCATTCGAATTCTCTCAAATAATAATAATAATTGATATGATTCTGAAAATTTCTCGGTAAAGTCAAATCTTGATCTTGAAAGCGAAATCAGAAATTTAAAAGATGAAATAAAATATCATTTGAAACTTTGTGGCGTGGTTAAATTCCTAAAAGCTCTTCAATATAGAGTGTTTTAGTCAAATCGGCGTCTAGGCCAGGTTCAACAAGTCAAAGATCTTACAATTCACTGTTTGAGCATTCAAATACAAAATACATCATATGATCAAGGAATCATCATGGCCGTCGATTGGAGAGTGGTTATTTTGCATGTATTTGAGGTTCTCAATCATAAATATCGCCGTTCCTCATATGAGGGAAGCAAGAGAGGAGAGCTCTAAAGCTTGAGATCCCAAGCATAATCGTCGTCACTCGGCGTTAACATCGCCGCCACATGCGTCGGTCGTGCGTTGATCCACGCCCGTTGTTAATCTCGGTCTCCATCATTATGCTACGGTGATTGTTCTCGTTTACGATTTTGCATTTGATTAATTATTCATTTTCTGCGGTGATTTTCGCAGTTACAATCATCGCACCCGCTTACCACTGCACGAATGCCTTATAGTCGTTGTTCCTTTATATAATTACGTAATCCATCGCCGGAAGATCCCTATCTCCAAAATAAATATATAGTGGAAGCTTTTTATCGCTGTGATTTTTTCCTCTTTTTGAGATTTTTTGTAAAAGTGCGGGTTTTCTTGTTATTTCTTTAAATACGTGTGATGGACTCTCCAAGAAGAAAACTCTTTTCTCTATAGATTGGTTTTCTAGCGACAATAATAATAATAATAATTATTATTAATAATAATTATTATTATTACATTATATTGAAAGAGTTAAGCACTTGTTTGGCTAGAATTTTTTTTATAGAAAATTATCTTAAAATATCCTTATTAATTTTAAGATGGAGTTATAAGGTTAGTTATAAAGTTTAAATCAGTTTAAGTAGCAAGATGATAGCAGTTCAAATAAAATAAAAAGGAATAATGCTTAGGGCCGTTTGGGATCACTTTTTTTTTTTTATTTTTTTTTTTAATTTTGCTTAAAAATAAAATTTATTTGATTGTATTTATTGTTTTAAAAATATTTAAAAGATTTTTTGAGTGTTTTTAAAAATAATATTATTTATTTTTAAAAATAAAAAATAAAATCATATAAAAAATACTCTAAATAAATATATTTTTAAAAATAACATAAAAATAAAAATAAAAAAAAAAAAAAAAAAAAAAAAAAAAAATCCCTAAGATCCCTTAGCAATTGTTGTGAAGGATATGGAATAGCTATGAAGATAGAATAGTATATGTAAAATTTATAATGTGTTTAAATTTCTACTTTTTTTTGGTGTAAATTTTAAATTATTGATAGAGATTATTTCAAATACAAATTTCAATATGAGTGAATGGACAACGATTTATATATAAATATATTCGGGATTTTGAGACATTTGTATTTTGATGGCTGATTTTTTTTAGTAAATAATTTAAGAAATGCTCAATAGCCTCTTCAAAAGAGAGACCTTGTTGTACCATTCTTAAATAAAAAGAAAATTACATATATAACATTCAAAATATTTATATTTTCAAACTTAACATTTTATTTCTTCCTTGTTTAAAATTTCACTCATATATCGAAATTTATCAAAAAAAAATTTCAAGCATATTTTTCACTTTTATCAAAATTTTAATGATTTTATATTGCCATATGTAAATATATTTGTTTTATAGTTTAAAAAAATGACATAAAAGTTACTTCTATAAATAATAAATATTATAAGCTATGTATGTAATTATCTTAAAATAAGGATCAAGCGTTGAAGGAGCTTCTGAATATTTGTCGTTAGATTATATTGTAATGTTTCAAGTCACATCATTCCTGTGAGATTTTTTATTTTAATAAATATTTTTTACACCTAATAAGTTAATATATGGGAACATCAAGAGGATCATTTATATTGAATATGATGTTTTAGTAAGATTAGATGATAACATCCTACTATAAGAGATGGGTGGACCCTTCCAAAAAAAAAAAAAATAATAATAATAATACATTTTTAATTTATCATTATGCCAATTGTACTACAAATTTATAGTACTGCCCAAACATTTTCTATTAATCTCGACACAAATATATAATATTTTACATGGAAATGTTAACAATATATATTAATTTTGTAGATATCATGCGCATTATTCTTTCCCAATGTCTTAGGTAAAGTACAAACATATTTCATCCCTCTCATCTTGACTAAGAGTATTGGTCAAATATTGATTAGTTCAAATATATATATATATATAATTTTATAAGATAAAAAAATTATATTTAGCTTTGTAAATAAGATGCAAATATTGTCGCAAATCATCAACAATTGTTAGATTTTCTACTTATTAGTTGGCATAAATGATATAATAATACTATTTTGAGACATTTTAACTTAGTGAGAGTTTGAACTTTTGAATGAACTTCGGTTCCGTAATAGCGTGAGTTTGTAATTAAATTAATCAAAAAATTTTTTAAATTTTAAATTTTAGCCTAATTTCGAATAAAAAATCATTTGAAATAAAAATATTGATAATATGAAACTTCTAATTAATTATGGCTCAAACTAAAACTATTTATAAAAATACTAATCAATCCATCACTTCATAAATCATTCAAGTCAAGATTTCATTAAGATATACTTGATTTAATATATCATAAATCCCCCCCTAATAGTAATCTCATTTCTCTTTTTTCAAAAAACAATCAACTTGTTGCAGGAAAAAAAATTACAAAACGGAACTTAATAATTGCTTAAATATCACATTTTTTTACTAAATTTGCATCTCGAAGTCTTTCCATAATTACTTTTTTATCCCAAAAGCTCAGTCATTTGTCAAAGTTTTAATTACATAATCCCACTCTTACAATTAATTAATTTAAAAAAAGTCACTTTCTTACTCACGTGTTCAAAATTATCTATCTCAAAGTAGAATTATCAAAATAAATAAACTAATTAATTATAATCATATATGATATATCACCCCATTAATACCTAAAATGCACGCAACCTTTTTATTATTTTCTAATAATTTTCGGGAAAGGTGGATACGTCGACGTAAAATCCGGGGTGTGTCTATCAATTTATCGTTTAAATGAGTATAAATTCGTGAATTAAGTTTTACTTTATTTTTTTTCGATTTTTTATAAAGTTTCTTTTTTCGGGAATAAATAATATAAATTTATCCAACATATAAAAAAACTATATATTTAATTAATTATAAAAAAAAAATAAAGATGAAATAAAATGGTTGGCCTCTTAGGTACATATCCTGTCCTGTACGTATGGAGTAGGTGTAACTTTGAATAATAATTTACACTTTATATTTTTTTTAAAAAAAAGAAATTACATATATAGCACTCAAAATATAAATATTTACAAAATGTACATCTTTTTATTTTATTTTATTTCTTCAAATTGTCACTGGAACATCAAAATTCAAAGTAAAACCCTAACCCATATATATTTTAATTTTATCAAATTCTAAATAATTTAATGATAGTACGTATAAATACATGAGATCATAATTAAAAATAATAATGAAATAACATGAGTGTTTATTCTATAAATACATAAATTTTGAGTGCTATATATATAATTATTCTTTTTAATCTCCTCTTACTTATACAACATAACTTATCTTGTTTAATAGAATGAATTAATCAATGATTATGAATCAATTACTTTTTTTTGCAAGACTTTTGTGAAAAAAATATATAAAAAAAACATATTATTATTTAGTCCAATCATCAAGAGAATTTGATCATTATATAATTTGTCTAGCCTCAAGTATTTTATAATAGCTTCATGTACTCTTATCTTACATTCATTCTTTTTCTAAATTGCATGAAATATTAAATTTATTTCATACAACTATTTTTACATAATTACCGTTCAAATTATCCATGATATCTCATTTTTCCTTTTTAATTTTGCTCATATAAGTTTTATTTATACTTTACACTTAAACATATTTAATCTTTTATATTATAAATCTAAATCACATAAATTTTCTTTAAATGCTATTTTTTCAAAAATTTCATAATAAAAAATTGCTCTTGAGAATGAAAGTTATTAAAATATTATGATTGTAAGAAAATTATTGTCTGATTTTTTTAAAAAAGAAAATATTAGTAAAACTTATAGTAATTTTAAAAAATTTATTTTTTTACAACAATTTTATAATTATTTTTATAAAAAATTACAGTTGCTCGAACAAATCCTTTATTATTAAGAGATAATGCTTCCAAAATTTTGATAATATAACCATAACACAAAAGACTTCTCTATTAGTGACTCTCTCTCTCTCTCTCTCTCTCTCTATATATATATATATATATATATATATATATATATGAAAAAGTAGTTCACTCTTTTTATTGACAATTTTAATTATTAATCATAGATCTATCTCAATTATTTTGAAATAGCTTCATATACTCTTATCTTACATTCATCCCTTTCTCTCATTTTTCCTTTAAAATTTGCTCATACAAGTTTATTTATATTTTATACTTAAACATTTTATCATTTATCTTATATATTTAAATCACATAAATTTATTATCTTAAGACTTTGGATGCATTTAGAATAAATTTTCGATTGTTTTGATTTTCATATTCAGAAAATAACCACATATATTTGATTATCAACTTCTAAGCAATTTTTCAAAAAAAAAAAATTATGATGAAAAAATAATTTCAAGAAAAAAAACTATTAAGATATGATGGCTATAAAAAATTTATTCTCTAATTTAAAAAAAAATATTTATAACATCATAATAATTTTTAAAAAATTATTATTTTTATAATAATTTTATAATCATTTAAAATATAGCTACCCTCAAATAGGCCCTTTATCATTACTGGATAATGCTACTAAATTTTTATTAGTATATTTTCTCATTGTTC
Source organism: Cymbidium sinense (assembly GCA_021442155.1). Classification (NCBI taxonomy): domain Eukaryota; kingdom Viridiplantae; phylum Streptophyta; class Magnoliopsida; order Asparagales; family Orchidaceae; genus Cymbidium; species Cymbidium sinense. The sequence goes on along the minus strand of CM038221.1, from coordinate 68,583,002 downwards.
CTCAAAGAGAAGACCTCCTTAATGAAATTGACTTAAGTACTAAGGATCTTCGAAAAGAACAAAAACCTAATGAAAATTCGGTCTATAATCTTCTTCAAATAATTATAGATTATTTTGCTGGATACATTGGAGATCAAGGAGAAAAAACTCGCTCCTTACTCCAAAAATTAAGATGTCCATCTTTAACCCAATATTGATGGTATAAGGATATTTTCCTAGCACACGTTATGACGCTCTATGATGTAATAGCCTTTATTGGAAACAAAAATTCATTGAAGGCCTTCCCAACCTTTTTGCTGAAAAGGTCAAAGCTACTCTCCGTCTTTACGATAGAACAATTCCATATGAAATACTTACATATGAAAATCTTATTTCTGTCTGTATTAAAACATGATTAGTTATTTGCTCTGATTTTAAATTAAAAGATCAAATGAAAAGAAACGCTTGAAAAAAGCCTTGGAGAATCGTGATCGGTTCAACTATGATCCTCAATCTCATCACCTTCCAAACATAAGGAAAAAAAAAAAGATTGTTTTTCCGTGAAAAATCTCATAAACATAAACGCGAAATTCAGCATAAATCTAAGCACTCGTCCTATGGTTCAAAGATTAAAGAGACAAAAGAAATAAAATGTTATAAATGTGGCCGTACCGGTCACTATGCTAATAGATGTTTAGTCAAGAAGAAGTTAAGTGAACTTCAGATTGACGAAGGGTTAAAACAAACCCTAATGAAGATCCTTCTTACATCCTCTGATTCTGAAAAAGAATCTAAGGAAGAAGAAAACACTTCATCCTCATCTTCATCTCATTCTGATAAATCTAATTGTTACAAATCCTGTTAACAAAAATATTATTAATATGTCTTCTATACGCCACTCAAGAGTCAATTAATTAAACTTTTAGCACAAGTTGAAAATGATTCAACCGTGATAAAATCATTAATCTTCTTAATGATAAGAAGAAAGATAAGTAAAAAAAATTTGAGTAAAGCCTCCTATATACTCCATGATCAAGTATTTAAGAGAGGCGAGCCCATCTTCTTCTTGGTTTATTTAATGTAATTAAAATCAATTAAAGAAACTAAAATGGAAGTTAAGAAATGAAATCGAGCAAGATCGATGAATGAGCGTCATGGATCTTGAATTAAATCAAAAGATGCCAAATTCATTTGAAAATATAGCGATTCTACTCAAGAATTTTTACAAAATATTCAAAAGGTAATATATAAATGGTATATTTCCATTAAATTAATTATAAATAAAGAATTTATTTTACCAAATTTAACTTCACTGTTGATGGAGCGATTTAAATTGTATACAATAAGGGATAATTCCTTAAATATTTTGAAAAACTAGCCGGTTAAAGGCAAATGGTGAGTCTTTATAGATTAAGTATAAATTATCATCTGACACAAGATGATGTTTGTATCTAAATGCCTTTTATTTTAGTCAAAAATTTGACACAACATATTATTTTGGGAACTCCTTTTCTTCTCAAAATAATGCCTATCACTAGAATTGATGATACTGAAATTTAGTATTTTGTTTGGAATAAAGAAATCACATTCCGCTTTATCACCAATCCTAAAGAAATTATCATAAATGAAATAAATAGACTTAATAATAAGTCTATACATATCAATTATCTGAAAGAAGAAATTAGTGATTTAACTCTTAAACAAAAAAATTCTTCTTCCCAGATAAAGGAGAAAATTAATCATTGTCTCCAAGATTTCCAAAAAGAAGTTTGTGGGGACAACCCAATTGCTTTTTAGGAAAAAAAGGTTCATTCTTGGAACTCGCATTGATAATTTCAATGAAAGGGACATCCCTACTAAAGCTCGTCCTTGCCAGATGAACGAACATTATCTTACTTTATGTAAAGCTGAAATTGCTGATTTATTAAAGAAAGGAATAATTAGGCAATCTTACTCCCCATGGAGTTGTACAGTATTCTATGTAATGGGATCAGCTGAAAAAAAAAGAGGGAGACCGAGACTCGTAATAAATTACAAGTCTCTAAATAAAGTATTAAAATGGATTAGATATCTTATTCTTAATAAAAGAGATTTATTAAATCATTTGCATAATGCAAAAATATTTTAAAATTCGATTTAAAATCTGGTTATTGGCAGATCCAAATTAAAGATTCGGATTACTATAAAACTACTTTTACCGTTCCTTTTGGACATTACGAATGAAATGTAATGCCATTCGGACTAAAAAATGTTCCGTCCGAATTTCAACATATTATGAATAATATATTTAAAGACTATTTTAAATATATTCTTGTTTATATTGATGATGTTCTTATCTTTTAAAATACTATTGAAGAACATTTTAATCATTTAAAAATATTTAAATGGTTTAGTTATTTCTGAACTCAAAATTAAATTATTTCAAACTGAAGTAAGTTATTTGGGTCATATAATTTCCAGTGCTTCTATTATTCTAACTAATAGAAGTATTGAATTTGCAGATAAATTTCTTGATATTATTCTGATAAAAACCAATTACAAAGGTTCTTGGAGTCCTCAACTATGTAATTTTATCACAATCTCAAGACGCATCACTCTTTACGATTAAAAGACTCCACCACCATGGTGCGATATTTATACCATGAAAAAATTAAAAGGGTTAAGAACCTTCCTTGTCTTAACCTTACTGATCCAGATAGTTTTAAAATTATTGAAACTGAAGCCTCTGATCAAGGCTACGGTGGTATTCTGAAACAAATGAAAAATTCAAAAGTTGAATCAGTTAGCTTTGTTTCGGGACGATAGAATCTCACTTAGCAAAAGTACTCTATTATTAAAAAGGAAATGCTTTCAGTCGTCAAAAGTATCTCTAAATTTCAGGATGATTTATTGAATCAACATTTTCTTTTTTCAGACACTATTCCTCACCAATACATAATTGAGCAAGATGTAAAAAATTTAGTTTCTAAATAAAATTTTGCATCATGACAAGCTCAGCTATCCGTCTTTGACTTTGATATCGAATTCATCAAAGGTAATGAAAATTCTCTTCCTGATTTTCTAACGTGAATTCGAATCGGTGGATCACCCCACATGGAAAGATGTCTCCTCTAATCGATAACACTTTTCGGGAGATCGGGCCGTGTGCTTAATGGAAAAGATGTCATCAACTCAACGGTCATGATCGTTAAGATATACCTATATGGTACATCATCCTCTTTAACTACGGTTGAAAAAGGTGAGATCTCTAAAGCTGCAACACCATCCTTAAAAGATGTCGTTGCACAAGAATCTGTTTATTTCTCTAAAGAAATAAAACAGAATATTATTGAAATTAATCCCTCTAATTATTCAATAAATAATTTGTGGGCTTTATTTGAAAGATATTTGAGAAACAATCATTTCCCATTTGAATCTAATCTCTCAAGAGAAAATTATGAAAAAATCTTAACACAATTAAAGTGTGTTGAGATTAATCATGTTCGATCAAAACTATACAATTGTATAGAAATCGTTATACAAAAGATCTTTCAGTGAATTCACAACTTATTCCAAGAGAAAATATATTTTATCCTCCACTAATTTATAGTACAAAATTGTAAATTATTGGTGTTATGTGTTATGAATGCCTTCTTCCTTCTCAACGAAAAGTGAAGGCATTCATTGATGTTCATAATGAACAAAGATATTATCAATAAAGATCTTCCATTATGGTTCTTCAGATGAACAAAGATATTTTTATTCTCCAATTTATTACAAGCAAAATTGGCGAAATTATTGTTATGTATAATGGCGCTCTTCTTCTCAATGAAAAGAAAGATTCATTGGATGTCATAATGAACAAATATATTATCATAAAGATCTTCCGCATTTCTTGATTGGAACTATTTAATTAATTATTCTTAATCCAATCAAAGAGATCTAATGAACGGATAAGTCATTTCAAATGAGAGGCTATTAAAAAAATGATTCAAGAAGATTTCATTTTCATGATCAAATCCCATGGATTTGGAGCTAAACGTTATACTTGAACTCCTTCAATCTTGATCCTTGATAATTTTATTAAAATTGGAATTCAATCGGCTTGAGATAGCAACAAATTAAAGCATTATTAAAGATCAATTAACGATCTCTCAAACTACGATTTGGGCTATCGGTTGATGATCAAAAAGGCATCTGAGAATGAACCAACATGTTAAAGTCGAAGATTTAAGAATCAACTCATAAAGATTTATAATGCTACGTCACATGAGTCTTGACTGTCGACTAATCCAAGAAAATTTGGATTAATGCAAAATTATTGCTATTTTACCTTACAATAAAGAAAACATTATTTTTCCATTCACATTTTTTACACAAAATAATTATCTATCAAAAATACTTTTATAACTCATAAAGTGTTATTTTTATGCGACGTTTTTCAATAAATGTGACATCTTTACACAATAATTATCTTATCTTAAATATTTTCGCTTAATATACAGTTTATCTTCTATCTTATATAAGAATGAGACATAAATAATAATACAATATAGCTAATCTAATCAAAATTATCGTTGCCATACCTAATCCTAAATATAAATAAAAGATTTTATATCAGGTCAACATTCAATAATAAAATCTATTTTAAAATTCATAAAATAATTATTTTCTGTTTGCACATTACAGTTGGCTGACAACCCTTATCAATACAAAATGAAAAAAATTTTATTTAATTCCTTCTAACTTTCTTGGCACCTTTTTTACCAACAAAAGACAGAAATAAATAAATATATAAATAAATGTTTTTTACAAGCCATTTCTAGCTTCCAAATGGACAATAATTTAAATATATTTACATTACTGTATTATCAATAAATAATAATACAGTTGTATTTTGCCCCATCTTTGAACAACAAAGACATGAAATCGCGAGATGAGAAAATCCCGACACGCAGCAATTCTCGCAGTTCCCCAAAATACCACCCCGGGAATTCCTGAAGCGTGCCGTCTCCGGCGCTGCTAGATTTTATAAATAAAGCTATAAAATAATATTAGTAACAACAAAACTTCGGTTCCACTCACCGCCGTAGAACTACCGCCGTTGTAAGCCATATTGAGTTAGTGACTGAAAATTTTAATTTTTAATTAAAAAATTTTGAGTTTAAATTTTTATACATATATTATGTATTTATTTATGAATAAATTCGTTCAAATATAAAAAAAAAAAAAACTACCGCACGTTAATCCCTATAGATTTCAGCACCTGCGCGCACGCTTCTCTAAAATCCGGCCCCCTTAATTCAAACTCCTAAGCCTTGAAATTAGGATTCAACCTCCACACGTGCGCCCTCTCTCTCTCTCTCTCTCTCTCTATATATATATGTGTCATCTTGAATAAATTTAATTTAAAATATTATGATCCAAATTTTTAATGAGTAATGGCTGTTTAAAAAGCTGGTGAAATAGGTGAAATCATCATGTTATACGGCCTGCATTCATGGGTTTCAATTTGACTTGTGGGGCTTAATTCTTTTTCAATATTACTGTTTTGTCAGTATTAATATAGAAATGGCTTAGTATTATTAGCATCAGTATTATGCAAGTATTAATACAAACTTGGCTCTCTCTCTCTCTCTCTCTCTCTCTCTCTCTCTCTTATATATGAACAGTTCAAGTTGAAAAGCATAAGAGTAACAACTCTTAGATCTCAAACAGATTATAAAACGTCTCCTCTTCCTCTTTCATCCAATTCTGAGCTAACTAGTTGATGACTGGTTTACAAGACTATGAATATATCATTTTTTTTTCATTTTAGTTAATTAGCTGATCCAACAGCAAAAGGCTCTTACTCTGCATCAGAAGGCAATCGATGGAGCCAACAGGAAGAATCGAAAGTCCTTTGACCTCAAGGCCTTTCTCAAGCCCCAACCCCAGCATCTTGCTCAGAAGAAGAATTCTCTCATGGTAAGTTCAGTAGTTCTTATTTCCTCTCCCTGTAAGCTCTTATCTATCTTCACTGCTACGATGCTAATCAACTAATTCAGGAGCAAAGAGAACAACCAACCAGCTTCTGTTCATGTTCATGTCGGCGGCAACATCTTTCATCTTCATGAGGTGGGAGCACAATGAAACAACTCATCAGCTTTCCATCTCTCTATCAAATTAGCCGTTATAATCAATCTTCTATTCTTTTTGTGCAGTCTCCCCTTGCTTCAAAGTCTGGTTTTTTCGGAAAGGCTTTCTCTGAATCATTCGATATCGAGCTGCCTGATAGTTTTCCTGGAGGATCAGAAGCATTTGAGATGGCCATGTTGTTCAGCTACGACAGTCCACTCCCTCTCGACCCTTTCAATGTTCTGGCGCTTCGTTGTGCTGCCTGCTTTCTCGAGATGACGGAGGAGTATTCTTCTGGTAACCTCTGCGAGCAGGCAGACCTCTACTTGAACCAAGTTGTGTTGCAGAGCTGGGATGATACCCTTATAGTTCTTCAGAAGTGTCAAATTCTCCTGTCATGGGCTGAAGAGCTTCTGGTTGTGAGCCGATGTGTTGAATCCTTGGCTTTCATGGCTTGTATGGAGATACTTGATCCTGAAAGGGAAAGAGAAGGCCCTCTCCTCAGCTTACAAGTCATGGTTGGTCGTGCCTGGAACTGCGAAAAAGCAAAGGAGATTGCTGGGCAGGATTTATGGGTAAAGGAGCTAATAGCACTCCCCTTCGAGTTCTTCGGCAGGATAATTCGATCTTTGAGAAATCAAGGCATGGAGGAGAAGTATGTTAGCCCGTTAATCGTGCTATATGCTAACAAATGGGTGCTCTCAAAGAAGACACAAGTACTTGGAGAATGACGACGAAAGCAATGGAATTGATGTTACAAAGAAAGTTTCAGCAATCTACCAAGGCTTACTTGAGCTTCTTCCATTGGGAGACAAGACTAGCAGAGTGATTCCAGTCAGCTTTTACTTCGCCATGCTCTCGAGGTCTGTAAGTCTTGGTTTAAACTGCAAGAGCACAATACGATTGGAAGAAGAAGCTGCCTCCCTTCTGCATTTTGCTTATGTGGAAGATTTCCTGCTTCCTGCAATTGGTGCGGACTCCGAATCCATGGCTTCTTCTGCTGAGTTAAAGATGATGGAGAGAATCTTCTCACTTCATGCATCTTTCAAGCACGAGACATTTTACAGTGGATCTTCTGTTATCAACACCGACTCAATGGTTGCTGAATTATGGGACCGTTACCTCTGTTACATTGCTGTAGATCCAAAGCTTGATGCGAACAGATTCATAAAGCTCATGGAAACCGTACCATTGGCTGATCGAGAGACACATGACCATCTTTACAAAGCAATCAGTGTTTTCTTACTGGTAATTCCAACTCCAGATATGTTTACTTCTGCTTAACATGGCTTCTCCATACAAAGCTAAGCATATCATATAATTTGCAGGAGCATCCACATATATCATCTGAAGATAAAGCATCTGTGTGCAAATATTTGAATTGCCCAAAGTTGTCGCCACCTATATGCGTTCAAGCAGTACAGAATGAGCTGATGCCGCTGCGATTAATAGTGCAGGCCCTGTCTGTTCAGCAGCTGCACACATACCAAGCCTTCAAAGACTTCTCAGGATCTTTCAGGTGCACACAATTTGGAGATTTCTCAGGAAGCCTTCTAAGCTCCAGATCTCAAGCTCTGTTGAGTCAGTATCTGGGAAAAGACTCGTATCAACAAACAACTGAGGAAGAGGACAATGGAGGTACTCTTTTAGACTCCCTTACGAAGAGCAGAGATCTGTTAGAGAGACCAGAGCTTCTGGCCAAGGCAGAATATGAGTCAGCGAGCTTTAGAATCCAGGTTCTTGAAGAAGAACTCATGGCATTGAAGAAAATCTTTAAGCAGCAGAATGCACTGAAGGGATCGAGCCACATTGCTTCAAGAACACCAAGCTCTCGACAATTTGGCGTGGACGCGAGGACGGTTCTCAAGAGGAGGAGCCCTCCTGGAGTTAACAGCTGCATTGGCTCAATTGGTTGGGGTTCACAAAAGAAGCATGTAAGCAGACTTTTGCATGCCATCAGAAAGCTAAGAATTTTAGGAAAAGGAAAAACCAAGAGAAGGCAAGTATCTAGTGAGGTAAAAAGCACTTAGAATGCTAACCAAAGCTAAAAAGCTTGAATGAAAAATATGGCACTTGAAGAGCTGGAAGAGAGAATAAGATATAATGTAAGATAGAGAAATCATGATTAGTTCAGCAACCTCTATAACAAGAAATTGATGATGATGACACAAGAACACCTCTAACCTATCCATCCATGCCTTTTTTCTTGTAATTATACATGAATGAATAGACATGACATGTAAAGTTTGTTTCATATGTGTTTCAGAAAAATTAAATTCCAATTTATCTTCTTTTTGAACCAAATAAATACTTTCAACCAAACTACTCTCTATGCTCTCATTTCAGAACAGCTGGAACAAGTTAAGTATTTTGTGCATCTTTTAACAAGAAGTTCACCAAAACTAAGTTCAAATATTCAAAAATATTTAATTTTCATAAGAAAATGGTGATACCATCAATCACACAAGGAAAACGATCAAAGTAAACTCTAAGAGGATCATTTTAATCCTAGATCATAAATGTGTTCAATTTAGTTCAAAGACTTATCAAATAGAATCTAAAATTGTTGCTCAATTAGAAATTTTTCAATCAAATTTTACGAATTAGGAGACTATTTTGTGTCTGATTTGAGCAATCGATAAATTAAATTGGACACATTAAATAGTTAAGAATTTAACGACCCCCTATAAATTGTCCAGGGACTATTTTTTTTTTGACATTTTTCTCAATCAAACCTAGCTGTTTATAACATTAAAATCACAAAGTCAATGTCTTCCCATCCAATCTTCAAAGCACTGTTATTGGACAATAATAAATCCTCAGTAACTTTCCTTTTTCTTATGAAATAACAGGCATGTTGATATGATCTCAAATACAAAGATGGATAACAGAAGCAAAAGGAACAGAAAAGTCCCAACTTGACTGAAGGATTTTATTCAATAAAACAGGAATTGATAAAGATAATACTAAAACCACTACACAATGTAAACTTGTCCAGAACAATACAATGATACAAGAAAAGATAATAACAATAAAAAGAGAAGTGAACAATATCATCAACATCAATAATACAAATAATATGCGATTGATAGCATACAACAACAACAACAATAATAACTAATCACTAGTCATGAATATACTGATAGATACAATCACAAATATATTTCCAGAAGCATAGTCTGTAACAATAAAAAGAACAGAGATAGCTCAGAGGTCAAAAGACAAAGAATAACTGAAACAAGAAACAAAAAGATACTGGTGGTTAGATCAGCTAACAGAAATACTACCAAAGACTCAAGAAAGCAAGATCGAACAACAGTACAAGCCAAAATAGAAAGAAACTCAGATTTTGTAACAGAAAATAGTTATAACTGAAAGCAAGAACTGAAATCTTGTAAAGAACTTTTAGATCTAGGGGAATAGAGGAAGTAGAGAGTATAAATAGAGTAAGAGGGACACACAGGAATGTAATTCAATATTCTGAAAGGAAAACTTCTCTTCCTCTTTCTTCTTCTCCTTCTTCTTCTTGCATTTTTTTTCTGGTTTACTCGCCGGAAACACCATCTTCTCCGGCAAGAACCCTAGGGTTCCCCTCTGCATCCTCAGCATTTCCCCTCCTCTCTGGAGCCTTTTCGGCCGCTCGAAACGTCGAATCCACGAAAATAACTCGTTTGATTCCTTCCCGAGAAGTCAGATCCAATGGCCGAAAAGAAATGCAAAAGCGCACTACGGCCTCGATCCAATCTTAGGTTAAAGTTCCAAGTGATCGAAGGGTCAATTTTAAACCACACTAATCAAACGGCTAAGAGAGAGCCCGGTTTTATCATTGGATCAATGGTTCAGATCAACCCGGGTCTTATCATTGGTGCTCTCGTTGAGAGTTGCAAGCATCAATGGCAGAAGGTACCGTGCATACAAGAAAAAAAATAAAGAATGGCAAGACTAAATGAAGATGAATAAAACTTCCATCACTATCATATTGAATGAAGTACAGAAGGCTATCGTATATTGGATAAACCTCCAAGAACAAGAATAATCCCGGTATGTAATTCATCTCCTATAATTTAATCCTCCAAACGTAACACACACACAAAACACTGTGACGTAGATATGCCCGGTTTAATGGAGAAAACCTGGGGATGGCTATTGCCAGATCAATTTTTCAATATTACAATCTTTGAAGATCGAAGTTTATAATAAGATCGATAGGATATATGATAACCGGTTCCAATGGATCTAAATAAACAATTGCATTCATGACAACAATTTAAAGATCAGGTTATACAGAGATTTGGACCCTCACTATACAGAGATTTAAGAGAGAAATTAGCCAAACTACAACAAAAAATAAGCGTCAAGAATTCTACAATGAATTTGAAGAAATTGCTAACAGATTGTGAATTCCGAATTCTTACAAAGTCGCTTTGAATCGGTTAAGACAAGACATTAAGAGAGTTAGAATTTTACGCCCAAATTCACCGCACTGCTTTCGTTAGCTAAACTAATGGAAGACAGGGGTAGATGAGGTATGACAAGAACCTCAAGATTCAATTAAGTACCAGCAATAAAACATCAACAGTCATATCAACAACCTCTGCTCCCTACTCCAACAATGCCAATTCACAACAGCAATATTAATAACAAACTAATTTCCAATACAAAGACTCACACCAACACAGTTAGAAGAAAGAAGAAAAAAGGGATTATGTTTTAACTATGATGAGAAATTTCATAGGGGCCACATATGTAAATCAAAGTTATTTGCCCTCATGGTGATCAATGAGGATCAGGATTACAACCTCGGCGGAAAATCGAAGAAAATCCAATACAAGAAGATATTCTATAAATCGCCGCAACAGTCGGCCAAATCAAATCTAACCTCAGACTACAAGAGATGATTGGAAATAAAACAATGCAAGTACTTATTGATAGTGGTTCAACCCACAACTTTATTCAGTCCAAATTAGCTAAGTTTATCACAAAGACACATGCATCAAAGTATTAGTAGGAAATGATGCTTAAAATGTTCAGGAATTTGCTCTAATATTCCTATCAAACTACAAGGATATACTTTCATCATCGATCATCTAACGCAATGAGGAGGATGTGTGTCAATGGCTAGAAAAATTGGGAGAATGTACAACTAATTACAAAAAGCTCACTATGAAATTCCACTATAATGACAGACTAGTGCAATTGCAAGAGGATACATCCTCCAAGGTGGACAACATTACCTTCCATCAGTTCACTAAATTGCAGCACAAGAAGGAGATAGTATCATACTTACAGATTAGAAAAATAGAGGGAGATTCCCTACAAAAGAATTCAGGAATTTACCTGAAGGCATACAACAGGTATTATCTCAATACCAAGAGTTATTTCAAGTTCCAACAAACTTACCTCCAAAGAGAGATATAGACCACCGATTCACACACCTGAGCTCAACCAAAGTTAAAATTATAGATATCCACATTTTCAAAACAAAAAAATTGAAAAATTAATTAAAGAAATGTTGGATAAGGCATAATAAGGAAAATACTTTTTTCTTCCAAACTCTACTAATAAAAAAAAGATGGAATTTGGAGAGTGTTTGACATGGGCCTTAAACAAAGTGATCCGATAGATTCTCATCCTAACTCAAGAGTTAATGGATGAATTATATGGAGCCATTGTTTTCTAAACTTGATTTGCTCGTGATATCATCAATAAGAAGAAGAGACATTTACAAAACAACTTCGAACACATGAAGGACATTATGAATTTATAGCAATACCATTTGGATTAACCAATGCCTCATCAACCTTCCAAGACTAATGAATTCAAAGCCATTTTAAGGAAATTTGTATTAGTATTTTTGACGATATACTCATATATAGCCAAACCTGGAACTACACCAAAGCATCTACAAGCGGTTTGGAACAACTAAAGCAATATACCTTGTTTATCAAACCATCAAAATGTTCCTTCATTCAAGAAGAGTATTTAGGCCATATCTTGTCCGCAAAAGGAATAAGTGGATCCCAAGAAAATTCAAGCGGTAATCATCATACCAAATTCGCTTAAACAATTAAGAGATTTTTTAACAGATTACTAAAGTTTGTCAAAATTACGCAAATTGCCGCTTTAACTTTAATGCTATTTAAACAACATTTCCAAGACGAAGAATCAAAAGCAAGATTCACACAACCAAATAAAGTATGGTATTTTTTACCGGTTTAGATTCCCAAATTTTTCTATACCTTTTATTTTAGAAACAGATGTTTCGTGCTAAATGATAATACAAAAACCACACTCTTGCTTATTTCAAAGAAATTATCTCCACATTACGAGAAAACATCAACGTATGCAAGAGAACTATGCTATATAAACGTAGCAAGATGGAGACAATATCACAGTAATAAGTTCACCATCGAATCGATCAAAAGAGCATAAGGAACTAATGCAATGATACGACTGAACAAGTTCCTTATTAAACTCACGGTTTGATTATACAATTGAATATAAACCGAGATCACAAAGCAAAGATGCTTTATCTAGAAAAATATACAACGAAGAAACAATGAGGGCTCTACACAACAAACCTTCGCTTATAACAATTCACTTCTGTATACAACATCAAAAGAGGAAACACAGCCTACCCGACTACAATAATTATGGAAACAAATATCTGAAAGCCCAGGTTTATTTCCAATTAAATTACTAATAATGACATAAGACGGGATTGTAATATCTAAAGAATCGAAATGAAACATTATAGAATTACACTCAACCCATAGGAGGCCATTGTGGAATTAAGAGGACATTGGCGTACTCAGCTTCTATGGCGATGAAACAAGATGTACAATACTTTATATCCACATGTCCTATATGTCAAGTTAAATATGATACTCAAAAGCTGTATCGAACCTCTACCTATACCATGACCATTTGGGAGGAAGTATCAATGAATTTTATCACGCGACTACCTGGTCTCATAATAAAACTACTATACTAGTAGTGGTAGATAGACTATCAAAGTATTACATTTTCACCTTCCACGCCTTTACATCCCACTTATATAGATTTTTTACTTGGACATACCAAACTATATGGAATACCACAGGGCATAGTTTTAGATAGAGATCCTATATTTATGAGTAATTTTTGGCAAGAAGTATTCAAATTAAGTGAGACAACACTAAGCCACAGCAGTGCTTACCACCCTCAAACAGATGGCCAAACAGAGGTCACAAACAATACTGAACAATATCTAAAGAGTTTTGTATTAGACACCAAAGAATTGGTTACAATTTCTTCCGCGTATCCTATAATACATTCATCAATACTTCCACAAAATGACTCATTTTCAAATAGTGTATGACTCCACCCACAATTATACCTATAATGTAATAACACCAACACGAGGTAGAAACGATTACAACAGAGGGGACAAGATCCTACATCAACTTAAAACAAATTTATAGTAAGCTTAAAATAGAATGAAGCAAATGGCTAATAAATACAAAAGGAGCTTCGGTAAATGATTTAGTATTAGTAAAACTACGCCTTATAGTATCAGCCTCTGGAATCATTATACAAAACTACTGAGGAAGTATTATGGTCCATTTAAAATTTTAAAAATTGGACGAAGCATATGTAGTAGAACTTGACACAAAGAATGATCCATAATGTATTTCATGCACTTAAACAATACATAGGATTCTACATTACACCAACAATGTTACCAACTCGAGAAGGGAATGCTATAACCCATCAAAATCTTAGACCAAAGGACAATAATACAAGCAGATAAACCAATTAAAGAAGTATTAGTACAATTGGAAGGAATACTATTAACAGATGCTTCTTGGGTATCAATGGAAGAAATCCAAAAGACATTTCCTGATTTTGACCTTGGGGACAAGGTCAATGTTTGGGGGGGAGGGGAGTAATGATATGATCCCAAATACACAAATGGATAACAGAAGCAAAAGGAACAGAAAAGTCCCAACTTGGCTGTAGGATTTTATTCAATAAAACAGGAATTGATAAAGATAATACCCACTGTAAACCACTACACAACATAAACTATTGTCCAGTAATAAAATAATACAATCTACAAGAAAAGACCAGAAGCTCAACAATAACCTAAACAGATGCTAGCCAGGATTACAACATCAACAACATTAATAATACTAACAAGTAATATCACAGATTGATAGCATACAATCACAAATATATTTTCAGAAGCATAGCAATAAAAAAAGAACAGAGATAGCTCAGAGGTCAAAAGACAAAGAATAACTGAAACAAGAAACAAAAGATCATGGTTAGATCAGCTAACAGAAATACTACCAAAGACTCAAGAAAGCAAGATCGAACAGCAGTACAAGCCAAAACAGAAAGAAACTCAGATCTTGTAACAAAAAACAGTTATAACTGAAAGCAAGAACTGAAATCTTGTAAAGAACTTTTAGAACTTTTAGATCTAGGGGAATAGAGGAAGTAGAGAGTATAAATAGAGTAAGAGGAACAAACAGGAATGTAATTCAATATTCTGAAAGGAAAACTTCTCTTCCTCTGCTTCTTCTTCTTCTCCTTCTTCTTGCATTTTTTCTACTCACGGAACACCATCTTCTCGAAGAACCCTAGGGTTCCTCTCGCATCCTCTTTCCCCTCTCTGAGCCTTTTGAAACATCGAATCCACGAAAATAACTCTCGTTTCGATTCCTTCCCCGAGAAGCTGTATCCAACGGAAAAGAAAGGCAAAAGCGCACTATAGACGGCTCAGATCCAATCTTCCGGTTAAAGTTCCCAGACAAATCGAATGGTCAATTTTAAACCACGCTGATCAAACGGCTAAGAGAGAGCCCAGTTTTATCATTGGATCAACGGTTCAGATCAACCCGGGTCTTATCACATGTGCACACTACAAAGTGAGTTGGCAAGTCTTATGGATATCAAAATCGTCAGCTTTATCTTTCTCTTTAGAGTATTTCATGACTAAACTGGAGGCATAAAGTATACTGGTTCATGAATTTTATCTGGAGATACATGTCAATTTCAATCAACAAGCTTTTAAATATTGTATCATTGACTACTACTATAGAATTTATTTTATAGTAGCCTTTTTAATACATATTTAGCATGCAATGTAAACAAGAAAAAAAAATCTATATATTAAAAAATAAAAAAACAAGAAAAAAATCTTTCAAAATTTTCAGGACAAGTTATTAATATTAAACAGCTAATTACATTTGGATTTATTCTATTCAGAAGATTAAGGGTGACAAAATCAATAGGGTAATGATGGAATTGGAATTGCCTGAGAGAGCCAAGTAGTTTTATCTTCTATCAGTGTAACCTCAATTTGAGTTTCATTTTTCCTAACTTTTTCCTTTCTCTTGAGCTTTTTTATCAGTGCTGTAAATACTTGCATCATTTTAAATCAGAAGGGTCCTACATCAAACTTTCTCAAGTTCACTCCTATTTGCACCTTTATTTCGATGAATATAGCAAAATTTATGAAAAAAATATTATATGAAATTTTTTTTGCCTGCACACTATTTGTTCTTTTATGAATTTACATTTAGGTTTATATATCATCTTTTTGGCCACAAAATTCATTTATTCAATTTTTGAGTAAATTTTGACAATTCTGTCAACCTCGCAAAGAGTACTTAAAAAATGTCTGGCCTTTTAACCACACTCATAAAGATGCATATGAGGTATGTAAGGCATTGTGGTCAGAAATATGTATCCCTTCATGCCAAAAAAGATGCATAGGAGAACAGAACATCAACATAGATATATTTTGTACCCACTATACCAAAAAATGTGTGGGCATTTTTTCAAGCAATCCTCTACAGAAATTTTGGTACAAATTGACAAAATAAACTTGTTCATCATGTTTAAAAAAATGCATATAGATCACATGAAAAGAGTTTGAAATCTCGACATTGTATACTGTCCATTGCCTTGAGTAAAAGAGAAAGAGGGAGGCATAAAGAATGAAGAAAGAGAGTGAGAGCTAATTATGATAAAATATTTGAGGAGAATCAAAGAAAGAAGAAAAAAGTGAGAGAGATGAAGGATTCCATAATTCAAGAGGGTCAGACAACCTTTATTATTGTGCTTACTTATTGCAAGCATTCTAAGAGGGGCAGGAAAAAGGTTAATTTTTAATGACACCATGGCTCACAACATGCTTAAGGGGTGTTCAAATGTGTGGGCTCCAAAAAATCGCCACCGACCACTCACATTGAAGAGAGTATGATTTGAGGTGTAATTTTAAAAGAATGAGAAGACACTAGAGAGATTTCCCCTCATTTTGTGAGGCTTTAGATCTCGTTCAAGTTTCATAGAAGACTTATAGTTAATTACCCCTCCCAATCGAGAGAGAACTTCGACAAGGCTAATCGTTAGTGAATGCGTAGCGATAAGAAAGATATGGAGTTTAAATTTTAATCCTATGAAATTCATCATCTTAACTTAAAGTGGATGGTTGGGGGAATGATGACGTGTCCGATCTAGATCCCATGGTTTCGTCTTCCCGCCGTAGGTATCTACTAATGTGGGAGGTAATGACCTAACCCAATGAATCCGCCGAAGAATGAGTTGTGTTCAAGTAATTCTAGATTCTGTGACGTTGTCTAAAGAGCTTTAAGTCTATCTTAGAGAGAATTTTTGCTCTATGGTAATTCTATGATTCACATCTCGGTAGAGCCATTGGAATATACGCTATAATATTTTATTGAACCAATGATCGATGATTGATCAGAATCGATCATACGCGAGCCTATTGATCAAACCACGCAGACAAAGGACACGGGCCACATCCTTACCAAGATGAGATTGATGAAGCGAATATAAATACATTTGATTTGATATTCTTTCACAGCTGAAGTTTTCTTAATTTGTCACTTTCAACAAACAATTGCGGAAGGTGGATTAAGTTTTAGCTTGCTTTAAGTAATTAAGAATTGGATTTCATTTAAGCATTTAACACTTAGTAATTTATCCGATTTTATATTTATATTGATGCTCGGTTGAAATCTTCATTCAACACTGCCATCATCGGGGTGGATGTATTTTTTGATCATTAATTTATTGTTTCAGATCCTGTCGATTCTATTAGTTTAATAATAGAAATTAGATCTTATCATATGACGTAATTCTTTCGATTTTTTTAATAAATTGAAATTCTTATAATAATTAGATTTTAGGTTTTGTTTTGTCAGACCAAACCGAAAGAACTCACGCAGCATTCTCAAACTCTAAGTTTAAGCATTCGACATAGTGTCGGGACTCGGGGCCCATGGGGGTGTTTAGTAATTTAGGTAATTTTTATTTCTGAATTATGAGATTAATTTCATATTTTCATTTAATTTCAACTTAGCCCGCGCAGCCTTTTTAGACATTAAAATTTACATTTTAAATTTCATATCGACATACAGATATTTATGACTGATAATTTTATTTAATTAATAAATCATTGATTTTAAAATCATAATTAGAATAAGAATTTTCTAATTTTTTGATCAGGAAGTTCCTTCATTTATGCAATTTAATTTAGTAGCATTCTCCCGCTTATATGAAGAATGCAGATCCGGTATAGATTTCAACTTTCTATTTCATTCAAAGTAGTGTAACTTGCTTATACTTAACTTGA
Source organism: Cymbidium sinense (assembly GCA_021442155.1). NCBI lineage: Eukaryota > Viridiplantae > Streptophyta > Magnoliopsida > Asparagales > Orchidaceae > Cymbidium > Cymbidium sinense. The sequence continues at coordinate 68,565,277 of CM038221.1, read as the reverse complement.
TAGCAAAAATAGAACGACTATTTATTATGCATATTGATAGGATTTTACATCTTTGTTAATCATCATATTCAACTTTCTATTATACTCCTTTCAACTTAGCTTATTAAATATAAGCCTTGTTGCTTAAGTCATGCTTGAATTACATTTGTATTTGAATGTTAGCTTTCAAGCTTACTATAAGCGTCTTATGATTTTGATTATGAATCTAGGCTCTGAAAACTTGTCACCGATCTCTCGATAATATGGAATTGAAAATAGTGATTCAAAGTATCGGTGTAATTTTCAAAAGATAAATAAGAGACATTACCCGAGATTTCGTTTCTCAGAAGACTTTAGATCTGTTGGTTTCCTATGCGCAAGATATAATTACCCTCTCTCAATAAGTGAGAGAACTTTCGACAAGTGCTAGTGTTATTAACGTAAAGATATAAGAAGATCGTAAAGTTTTAATTTAAGATTTATGAAATTCATCATTTCCTTAAACTAGATGGTTGGGGAATGATGACGTCGATCTAGATCTCATGTCATCCTGGATTGTCGGCCCCTACCATTTAATGAGGAGGTATAATCAACCCGAAGGATCCTTATCGAACACACGGTTACGTCCAAGAAATCTGGGCAGATTTGTCAAGGAGACAATCTTAAGCCTACCTACCGATGAGTTATTTCTACAAAGATACCCTATGATTACAACTCAAAGGCATACCATTTGGAGAGCAGCATTACTGGCCGATCGTAATATAATGGAGTTTAACGCCAAACCACGATAGGACTAGTAATCGCTTCATCCGTGGACTACCGCAGTAAGGAGGACACGTCACGCCCCTACTGCATTTAGATGAGATGAGCATGGTAACACTTGATTTCATATCTTTTTGAAGAATTTTCTATATCACCCCAGCAAAGTAATAAGCATGGATTGAGTTTGATTTAAGTTTTAGTGATAATTTCAGAAGAGCGATTGTTACTTAATTTGATTTAAAAATTGAATTTGAATATATTTAAGAGTTATAGATCTATTTGTTTAATGTAGATTAGATCTACTATCACCGACAATCGCTTTATATTTCACTGATTTGAAACTCTTATTATAAATTTTTAGGTTTTGTTAACCCGAACTCATTCCTAAGACTAAACCTAAAAAACAACCACGAAGATCCTCGACACGAATTTAAGCATGAATGTCGAGCATGCGATTAGTAATTTAGGTAATTTTATTTCTAATTATGAGATTGATTTTGTATTTTCATTTAATTCCAATGTAAGCACCTTTTGACATTAAAATCAGATTTTAAATCTCTACGTCAGCATACGCAGACGTAACTTTAATAATCTAATTAATGATTTCGTTGATTTTGAAAATTATAATTAATGAAATTCTTAATTTTGATTGAAGGAAGTCACATTTTTATAGATTTTAATTTACTATATCGCTTGCACAAAGAGTATGATTCTAATAAGATATGTTGATTTAGATAGTTTAAAACATTACTTTCACTGCTTTACTTGTTGAGTTTTGTAATTCTCTCAATTTAATTATGTTCAATCTACATTACTTTGATGGTTATGTAATTTCGATTCGCTTAAATTTTACCTACGCTTATTACCAAGATAATGATCACCTCCATATTCGTATAAGAATTATGAAACCCAATTTGGATTCCATCCTTAACTCCATATCAAATTTTATTGGCTTTAAATTTATTGTCAGTTTATTATGAGTTTAGTATTAGTCTCCCCAAGTTTTAATTAAGACTTTAATTTAATTTGAAGAGAACTCACTCATTACTTCAATTTAAGATAGAACCGCTATTGAAGTAATTTAATATTACCTCCCAAATTTTACTTGATTTTAAATGAGTGTTCTATTATTTCAAAATTTTCTTTAAGTGTTTTCCCCCTATTTCTCTTTGATTTAACATTTATCTTTATATTTATCATATATTCTTTGTTTGACTTAAGTTTAGGTAATTTTAATTTTGAAGTTTCAATTTTAGTCTAAATTTCTACAGCTGCCATCCCCATGTAGAAGCATCAGTATTTTGGCTTTCTTGACGTCAAAGATAATGGTGTCTTCACAATACTCATTTTTTTATCTCGCACTCTCTCGAGCGACGGACCTTCAAACTGAAAGAATAAATGTAATATATATTCATCTCTCCTCCCCTTTTTTCCTAAGTGAAATTAGATAAAATTTCAAGAAGATTTCATCTGTGAGGAGACATCTAACTGTTACTTACTTCCACTGAAGCGTGAATAAACGCCATGACACCATACAATCTCATCTTCCCTCTGAGCACGAGGCGCCTTCAAACGCAGAAAACAAAACATGTATATATATCCACATTCACGATCCACACGTTTCGACTCATTTTTCTAGAATAATCGGGAACAAGGTTGGGTATGTCAAAACCAAGAGAACCCGCCTCATAACTGTTCTTCCTTCAATTTGAAGAGTTAATGCGAGAATGACGGAACCGAAAAGAACGCTCTTAACGTGTTCCTCCTCATGAAGCGTTGATAATCAGGACGAAGGATAATGAGAGTGCGACGAAACCGAAAAGAACCGCCTTGACGGTGTTTCCTTCGACAAGGCTAAGCAAGACGGGGATAACGGTGACGAAAAACAGAAAGAAGAACCGCTTCGACGGTGTTGCCTCCGATTTGTGATTGTGAAATGAAGTAGGAAATTCGGATTTGGAAAATGGGAGAATTCGAAAGTTGATTTTCGGTTTTTGAGGAAAAAGAGGGAAGGCTCATCGTACATATGGTGATTTTGGGTATCTGATAGAGACCTATAAACCATCTCTTGCTCTGACTCACCGCATCGAATAAACTCTTTGGATCATCTCCGAGAAAACCCGGCCTATCTGGGTTACAGTCAAACAGATACTAAACAGAAAAAAATTATAGCAAAGAACAGCTAACGGCTGAGAAAAAATTCAAAGACAGATTAGTCGTTAACTTTAACAAAAATCAGATCAATAGAAGAGATTTATATTGAGCATATTGTAATTTTCAAGCTTGTCCTATTTTATTTGCAATTTTTACATGGTAGATGACCATATGCCCTGAAGCCTAACGAATTGTCAACATGGAGCAAAAATTATTATCACAAGCAAAGATAAAGTTCAGGATTTGCAAACCGTCGCAAATCCCAAATGGTGCAAACGAAGTAAGATGGCAAGGTTTGTAGTCCAGAATGTTCATGCGTACCAATACTTCAAAATTCTACGTCAGCTACGGTTGAGAGGCTTGGATTCGAAATAAGGCGACTAGGGTTTTCCGACCAATCAAAAGGGGATATAGTACAGGTTAGGTAACATAAGTAGGAGTTCGGAGGAGAAAAGAGATGGGAGAGAGAAGAGGAAACAAGGGTTCTGGGCTTGCGGTTTTTTTTTTTTTTCGTTTGCTGCCGTTGAAGGAGAACGAATGGGAGAAGATCGTGAGATAGGAAGAGGTAATCACCTGTGCCGAGGGAGGTCGGAGAGTCGGAATGGAGGAAGAGAACGGGAGTGGAGAAGTACTTGCGGTTTTTTTCTTTTCGAACGAGAGAAACCAAATAGGGGGCAGCGGTTGAGAGCCGAAAGAAATAAGTCGTGCGTGAGGGGTGAAGGTCAAACAGACCGAATGAGAGATTAGTGCTTGATTTGAGTTAAATATAAATTTTAAATTAATTTTGTAAACGTTTAATTAAGCCTGATATGGATTTTATGTCGACACGATTAAGTAATCAAAATATATATCAATTTAAAGTTATTCGATCGAAGAAAAGAACTGCTTCGAACGGAGGCCGCCGGTTCAAGTATCAAATTGGTCATTTCAACTCAAAATACGCATTCACCACTTTCGACTCAACATTCGTGAGTTGTCAATTGAGCAAAAGCCTTTATTCGAGATTTCGACGCTTTCAAAGCTAACGACGAATCAATTTTACAACATTGCCGTGGCTTTTACGCCGGTCTTCGACATCGATATGCGCAATTGATGATTTGAGCGCTTAATCAGTTGATCATCAAGTCATGCAATATTTATATCGACCGCCGAATGTCAATTACGGAATTGCTCGTCGATCAGGTCATTTGAGTTAATTTTGATGATGGTGTATTTTCAAAGATTTACGCTGTAGCCACTTCAAATCATTCGACATTTGCATTCGTCAATTGAGCGCCGACTCATTTGGTAGTTGTTTTAAAGAATATGATCAATTTCACGAACGGATGTCGCTCGATCATCGTCTTCCCGACTGAGATATGCGTGCACATATCGATAAATAATCGCTGATCGATTGCACATTAGATTTTGCAATATTTATATTCTGATCAATTTCTACAATATGAACGCCGATAGAAGTCACTCATCGATAAGGGTCATTTGACCATTTTCGAGTCCAGCATTTTGAGCCTCAATTTACGCTACCTCAAGTCCGTGAATTGATTTGGGCTTGACTTTGACTTATGACACACACATGATGGTCAACAAATGCCCCCCAACAAATGTGATTCGCACATAAAGCGAGTCACATTTATTGAAAATGGTTGACCCTTTGGGCTGACCACATAACTTGGATCATTTCAGCTTCGATTACAATAGCTTATTGAGGTTTGATATGATTTGTCATTAGTATGATGCCTTACTTCGGACATGCTAAATGACGGGCTTGACCGATTTGTTAGAATCGACTTGTCAGAAATATAAGAGTTCTTACACCATATACTCTCTGCTTCAATGGCTTTGCTGAAGATCTTTTTTTTTTATGTCCTTGTAGATTTGAGTCTCCTCCAACCCTAACTTCGTGCTTGGTTGAGTTTGATGGAAGAATTGGTCTGCTAATTTTGATGAAGGACTCCACTAGGGAATCGGTTTATCCGTGCTTGGTCAGATTTGAAATTCCTTCTGTCCTAGCTTTAAGCTTGACGGACTTGAAGAAGGACTGACTTGATTTGTCCATATTAACTTGTTAGGAAGTGTATGTATGCCATGAATCTTGTGCTTGCTGCTTTGACAGATTCATTGAAGGGTACATCTAGATGACCCAGCCTTCCGACTTATATAGGATCAATGTTGAGTTATTAGTCTAGCAATGTATGCTTTAACAGATTGAATAATCATGAAATTCCTTTAATTCAGTCATCGACTGTGTATGAACTATGAAATTGCTTGGTCCTGTGCTTTCTACTTTGACAGACTTAATGAGGAGATTGACTTTGATCTGTGCTCTGAGCATAATCAGATCATTTGAGAATAAGTTTAGACCCTACAGGCAATATAAAGATTGACTCGAGACAGCCCTGAATTGAGAATTTCCTCAGATTGTCTTGATCTATCGATCAAGTAGAAAGATCTCTTGGATCCTGATTGCTTGTAATCACTAAGTTGAATCTGGTTTGAGATTGAACAACTATCGTCATTGACACGAGGGGGCTCTTTCACCGCATTCTTCACGGCTTGAGTGAGAGCGTTAGCAACTCGGCCACATTTGAGCTTATTGAGTTCGACCTTTAGAACCTACTCTCGAGTCTTCGACTTAAGCTGTAGTGGGCTGGTGGTTTTGTCATCAGACTAACGAATGGGAGCTCTTTCATTGCGGCCTTTGTTTATGGCTTGTTGAGTGAGGAGAGCGTCAACAACTCGGTCATTTGTAGGCTTATTGAGTTCGACCTTTAGATAATCAAAATATATATAAATTTAAGGTAATGACCCAACGCAATCAATGCCGATCAGGTCGTTTGGTTCAAGTCGTCAATTGAATCTATTTAAGCTCAAAATACGTGTCACCACTTTCGACCGCTTGACATTTGACTTGTCCAATTGCAAATAATCTTATTTGATAGATTTTGATGTTTTGAAGCTAACGACATAATCAATTTCACGAACAGAGGTCATTTGGCTTGCGTCGGCGCCTCCTGACTTTGATATGCGTACAGACATGTTGATGACTCGAGCGCTTGATCAGTTGATCATCAAATCATGTAATATTTATATTCTGACCAGTTTTAACATTCTAATCGATGGCGAAATCCGTTTGTCGATCGGAGGTCATTTGAGTTAATTTTGATGACTTCCTGTGTATTTCAGCCTCGATTTGCGCCGTCACCTCAAATCATTCAACATTTGCATACACAGACTCATCCGAATTGAGTACGGACGGTATCATTTGATAATTTTGATGTTTGGCTAAGTGATCAATTTCGAGCGGAGGTCATTTGGTAATTTGCAGCTTCACCGACTCGATATGCATGTCGACACATTGATAACAATCGGATGGTTGCTCGTTAAATTTTATAATATCATACGATCAATTTCAATGTTACGAGCGGCATTGTGTCAATCGAAGGTCATTTCGGCCATTTTCAGTGACGTCCAGTGTATTTTGAGCCTCAATTTGCGCATTGTCACCTTCGAAGTCCGTCGAATTCGATTTGTAGGCTTGACTTTGACTTATAGAACACATATGGAGGTCAACATAATCCAATTAGATTTTCTCTTTGATCATTTAAAGTGACACATTGTAAGAATTATATTTATAGTTATTGACTATGTATCAAATTCTTTGTGTGTCTTACCTAAACTTTTTCGACACTTCTCAACTTGCTTAGTGTGAATTAAACCATAATTCATTTATTAATCGATGATAAATCTTGTTCATATTAGCTTATGAAATATTGAAATCCACATTTGCTCATAGATGAGTTATTAAGCTTCATATTTATAAGCCCCTTTGCACTTCAATAATATAGCAAATTGAAATTCCTTCAATTATTTCAAAGAAAATTACAAAAATGACCCCAAAATCTAGTAAATGATTTTGTCCATATTCACTTGTAAGCATTCAACTTATTTTAATCTCGATTAAGTTCACTTTTGCTAATTATCTATCTCAAAAGTTGACGGTTTCAAATTCAATTGATATCATTTTAATTTTCAATTTTAAGCTTAAATTTTTTTATTTGAATTTATTTTGTTTTAGGACTTTAAGTTTCATAACTAATTTGATATTCAATTAATTTTAAGTTCTAAGTCCCAAAATTTGATGAAATTTGGCGATTTCAAGATTAGGTGTCATTCTCACTGTGGCTACATCAAAACTATTTTTTGGCTTACATATTGAGTTAGCGGATGGTATCTTACGACATCACAGTCAAGTCTTCATGCCCACTAGCTCTATTGAGTATTAGTGGGATCTTCGATCACCTGCATGAATCAAACAAATATAATTTTTACATATTTAAGCCCCCTCCCCCCCCCCTTTTTAAGTCCAAATTTCGGCAGCATTTCAACATAGCTGTGTTACATCTAATAATTTTGGCTTACTCGGTACGTTCTATTGAGCATAGCGAGCGGTGTCTTATGACACCACAACCGTCTCTTTGCAGCGACTCCCTCTTTGAGATGGTTATGGTGTCATAAGAGACGTCCTACATCGGTGGTTCGATAATAACTCCCTCCTCTTGATCAATCTCACTTGATCTTCTAAAAATAAACCAATTGATAGTCTTATCTTTAAAATCTTTGAAGACAACGATCATTTACCTTAATCGAGAGTATTCATAAGGAATCTCATTCCTTAGAATGTAATTAACAATGGGGGCTTGTCTCCATAGGGAATTTAACGAACCCAGTTTAAAATAAACTCTGCTTTACTTTTCCATGTAAAGTAGGGGAAGAATTTCTGGTACATCCGAAGGCCCATTGTCCTTAGGAGTCCTTATTAAGGTGATTAGATCCATTGTAGGATGGTGACTTCTGTCTATCGAGATAGTACATCATTCTTCAATGTCATACCCGATCACTCTAATGAGAATATCTATGGATCTACGTGGTGTCCAACACAAGAAGTTATTATTTTTGTTCTTCATTTATTTTCCTCAAAAAGATAGATGAATGAAAATAAAATTTCATCACAGAGTCACATCTGGTTTACTGACAAGTTTATGAACTGCTACATCAGGGGATAATTCCGGCATTTCAGAATATGTCCAGGCAAAATAGTCTCTAAATTCACAAAGTAATACTTTTAACTCTTCAACTTTCTCATTAGATAGTAGGGCACTGATGAAAATTGGGCGGGGATCATCCTCAGCTCCTTGGTTGACTTCTTTGAGTTCATCCATAGTAGATGTTTGTCCACCATCTTTGAGTTCTTCAGGCGCAGGCTTGGCTTCTACTTCTTCATCATTTGTAAGAAGAATTTTATGGAGATCATCTTCTTTCATTATTAGTTCTATTACATTATAACAAATTTTATTTTGATGAGATTTGTGGATGAACCCAAAACCTTTAGTGATAAACTTATCACTTCTGTGTGATGCTTGAGGACTTTTTTAGCTCCACATCTTGTTGAAGATTTGAGTTCTATATTTAGTAGTTTCAATATGAATTCCAAGCTTATGCATCATTCTTCGCAAATTCTGTGGATAATATATTGGTATTCTTGTTGGCACTATCTCATCAGATTTTCATGTTGAGTGGGCCGATCAAAATTGTGAGGCTGAAACTCTTCAGATTTGTAAAATAAAATTTATATTCCATACTCTCACTCAATGATGGCACATAGAATGTTATTAGTTCTTTAATGTTATGAACCTCCAGCGTAGTGATTTCTTTAAAGTAATTGAGGATGAGTATAATTTTGAAAGAGTCATCTGACACTGTCAAGTGAGCTATCCTTCTTAATGCGACCCTTTGAACCTTAGTTTCATAAGTAGATTCAAAGTGATAGTCTGAATCAGAATCACTTATTTTATATTTTGTCTTTCTTGAAAGCTTATAAGTTCTCTTAGATTTGACGAAAATATTTTTTTTTCTTGTGTGTCTCTTCCCAAAGGAGGAACTGATCTTCTTGATTTAAGTGTAGAATCAAGTGCTTTAGGGAGAGTCGACATTGTCTTCTTTCTTTCTTTTTTCTTCTGCTCTTTCACCTTATAAGTTGCTTTTAGTTCCACGAAGTGGATGCTACCTCAGAGGCTTGGCTTAGGCTCTTTAGGGATGAAATATTTTGCATCTTCATAAATCTTTGCTTCATGGAGAATGGTTGTAGGTTGTAGAATTTTGAACTCTTCTCCATCTTTTAGGTACTTCATACATGATGCATAGTTGATGGGACCATGCCATACTCATGTACAGCCGGCAAGAGAGCTCTAAATGATGTTTCAACATCGATTACATGAAACTTGGCTTCTATATATAAATCCTAAAATTTGAGCGGGAGAATAAAAGAACACGGGATTTTTTTGTCCTTTCTCATTGAAATCATGAACCATCAACTTATCCCTCTCAAGATGTTGGATATCAAGTGATAATCCTCTTAATTTTTTTAGACTCATAAGATTGATAGAAGAACAGATCAATGTTGATTGATGATGTCATCACTCTCTGTATAACATATAGAGGATTTGTGATATCTTCTAACATAAGATCTTCTTCAAAAATATGATTACTTGGGAGATCTTGAGTTTGTAATGATTGATCATACATTTTTTGGCAAAGTAAGCTTCATAACTCTCGGATCTTTGAGCTTGTATCAAAGTTTCAGGTATTTTGACATTAAGAGAGCCTCACACACTTAATGTGCAGATCTTTCTCTGATGTGATAGAATATTATAATCTATCTTTTCTCTTGATTTAAGCATTATTTTATGGTTTTTGGGAATGATATCTTCATTGACTTCAATTTGTTTGCCTTTGTCTTTATTTGAATTCCCTTTCTTTGATGACGGTGGTAAGACTTTTTACTTCTCAATTAACTTGAATCACCTTGTCTTGCTTTCAAATTCTCGAAATAGTTTCTTCAAATTCACTTTTATTTTCGGAGGATTGACCAAAAGGGGTTAAACTCACTTTTCAACTTCATATATTTCATATGTGATATTATTGATAAGTCCTCTTCTCCATCGGAAATATAAATCTTCATCTAACTATTATCTTTTTTTGAGTCATTAAACAAAATTAGATGTTAACTCCTCTTTTGCTTTCTTTTCTGAAAATTTTGATGGGTTGGTCGAGTTTGTCATACCCTGTCATTTTAGAGTATGATGTTGAAGAACATCGATATCACATAAATAATTCGACATGTCTCTACTGGACAAGATTCACCATTATCTTATTCATCCAATTCAACAATACAAAATTTAAGCATAAAGTTTGCAAACCTAAATTGTTGTCTGGTTGGCTGATGATACTCCTCTAAATTATTAATAATCTTTTGAGTTATAGTTTTTTTGCTTGATCTTCTTTTTCTTAGTCGGCTTCTTTGACTTATGAGGCCTACGTTTAGTAGACTGTTCCTCGTGCTGTGATGTAGTAGTCTTATCAAAATGCCATTGAGAAGCCAAAATGATTTAGGCATTTCTTTTAAGTCCAATATAGGTTCAAGTGATTTCCACTTACACTAGGGACATCTTTTAGCTTCAACATTTTCACGGTCTTCTTAGAGACTCTTTGTTTCATTCTTCAATCCGAACTATTTTTCCTTCTTTTTGTCTTTAATGGATGATACGGAAGAGGACGTAATCATCCTTGTAGACTCTCTTTTCGGGTTGACTAGAACACTATTGAATAATGTAAATTCACCTCATCGATACTTCCTTTCTAGCCAATCTTTGAAGACATAACAATCTTCAATATGATGGCTGATCATCCGATGATAGGGACAATAATTTGGATTATTGACTTGATCAGCTTCTTCAGGCCTTTTAATTTCTGGTAATTGTAGACCAATTTTAACTATTTGTCAGAATAATTTAACCACACTGTCCCTTCTAAAGGAATATTCTTTGTTCATCTTTTCTTAAGAGATGGTGCATTAAACTCATCATCTCTTGTTGCTTGTTTTGGATGCTCTCTCCACAGAAAGTTAGGTTTATCATTGCCTCCCAATACCAATTTTGATTGTGGATTAGGATGAAAAAGGTTTTTTCCCTTATCATCATTGTACATTAGTTCTTTTTCTTTATTAACATGGTAGATTACTCGTTTTCATCACTTGAACTATAAGAAATGACATTTTCGTTTCTTCTTGAGTATAAATTTCAGACTTAGGGCGATTTAACCTTTTTAATTTGGCCACCCTATCAAGCAAGTCCTGGAATGTTGTGATTGACGTCATACATAAAAATAGTGTCATTTTATCATCCATATTGCTTATTAACATTGGATCTCATGTTCTTTCTCCAATTGTTGTTCGCATTTCATGCTTAGGTTTTATGAGTTATGAATTTTTCCGACTCATCTTTTCTCTTTTTTTTAGCAAGGCAAGGTCGGTGTTATTTTCGGTTGCTAGAAAATCTTTTCAGAACATTATCTCTAGCTCAGGTTTTGAGAATCATTTGATTCTGGTACCACTCAGCGAGTTGAGGTCATTGACTGGAAAAGTAGTACATCATTTTCTCCTATGTTACCACAAGTAGCCTTGAATTGGGCTAGATGTTGCTTTGGATTACCATGCCCATTAAAAATATTAAATTTTGTTACTGAGTAACCTTTATGTTGATCATTTTGGGTAAGGTGACCTTACTCACCAACTTTTCAACACTCAAGCACTTGCCTTTATCTTTTCATTTATTATTTATAGTTGAGCAGTTAGTTCAGTGTCTAGCCATATTATAGATTGAAGAGCTAGTTGATTAACTTCACTCCTCCTTCTGTAGCATGTATTGTAGGAGCTTGATGTATAGTGGTAGTGGTATAGAATGTTTATATTATTAGCTACATTAGCGGATAGTGTGCATTTGATGTGATATTCTTCGCAACATATCCATCATGATATTCATTTACCATCATGTCATTCATCTTGGTACCAAGCTGTGCAATTTCTTTATCTTTGGCTTTTATTTGACGCTGCATTTAGCTTTGCTCTCTAGCTAGCACCACGACGTCAATCAATACAGGCTCTTCTTTTTTCTCTATTTATTATTGTTGTTATGTTCCCTGCTCATCTTCAGGGGAAGAAGTTGATTATCCTTCTCCTTGTGCGTTTGCAGGGACAATTGTTGCTAGGGCTGAACGACGACGTTGATTGTAAAATCGTATACCATGTTGATCATTTCGGTTCAACCATATAAACAGCTTCAACTCCCATAACTTCCTTTTCATTTTGATCTTCTTCTTCTTCTTCCTCTTCTAGAGATTGAAGATCCATCTTCTCTTTTTGTGATAACTCTTCTTCATAAGCATCAAATTCGGGTTCAAACTCCTTTGGATTCATTATGCGATGATGTTGGCGAGAAAGTTCATCTATATGTCTCGTCATATAAATGGCTTATACTTCCATAGTGTATTGTTCATCGTCATCTTCTTGCACATGAATTTTTGATCGGCACTTTCAATGGATCTCTGGTTCATTGTAAGGAACAGAGATCTCTTCCATTGGGGGACTGCGATCATAGTCAACTTTCTCCCGCGGTGGTGAACCTGATTGATGATGGGATCCCATAAAGGATTCTCCAAGGTGTCAACCATCATGTCTTTTATCAGTGATATCCCTTCTTTTAGGTATCCACTTCTGATGAATTATTTTTGATGTGGATTTCTGAATATGTGCATCAGATGTCGCACATTTTTCTTTCTTCAAAATTTTATCGCGGGGCTTTGGCCTCAATATCTGCTTACCATTTCACCGGGACCTTTCGACAGCAGATTCTTGGACACGCGGTCCAAGTATCACGCTCTGATGCTCACCGCGCGAAACATACTTGGCTTGATGACTAGTTACCATAAGAGATGACAACCTTCTTGGTAAAATCTCAGTATCTTTGATCATCATATACCTTTGAAATTTTCTTTACATTAAGCCTCTTTCCTTGGCTACTTTAAGGACGTTGTGTATTCTAGTAAACAATGTTTGGTTGTCTCTCTGGTGGTGGAGCTTGGTTGTTGAGTAGAAAGATTTCTTCACCCCACCAATAGCTATTCCTTTTACCCATTTTAGATTATCAAAGTTGTTATGGGTAGGAATACTACTTTTGGTGTATTGCTTTCACTAGTAGTTTAAATGGGATCTGAGCCCTCACATTTCTTCTTCTTCTTTCTTAAATTTGCTTCTTGATGAGAAGCCTCAAAATCATGTCTCCCAAGTACAAAGGTTTTTGGCGGCAATTGTACCATGAGGCATTCAGATATGTCCACATTTCTTTTTCACGGGGCTTCATATTGACTCAAAAATTGAAGTTCTATCGGAGAACTCCTTAATAACGGTTGGTTCTTTGAGTTGATTGGCAATGGCAGTAGGAGCTTCAAAGCGAGGCCTTCGCATGACCTCGAATGAGTGCACGGTGGTACTTGAATTGCTATAATAGGCAGAAATCCACCAAATTGAATGGTAGCTAATATCTTGTGTTGATGGCGTTAGCTAGCGAGATGTTTGCACCACTAATGAATAGTGAAAGGAGTGCTCTATGTAGATCCATTTTGTACAAGTGAAAGATGAGGATTAGTAATCAGTAATTGTTATTTCACCTCATACTTTCAAAATACAGAAGTATTATAAAACAAAATAATAGCATAATAAAAATATACTCTACAAAATGATTCATTCGACATAATCTCATACATTAATAATTTGAATTTATTACACCTTTAAATCACCATTTTTTTGTTTTGAATTTTTAAATATTTTTTATTACTACTTATATATATATGAAGTAGAAAGATGAAAAGAAAAAACTTATCCTGTGAGTCAGAAATCTTTGACTCAAAATTGCCACCTCTCACATTAAAAGAGAGCATGATTTAATGTTGAAATTTTAGAAGGTAGATGGAAATAGTAAATAAGACACTAGATTTCACCCTCATTTTGTGAGGACTTTAGATCTGTTCCAAGTTTCCTATAGGCAAAGCACTTAGTTAATTACCCTCCCAATGTTGGGAGAAAACTTTCAATTAATGCTAGTCGTTAGGTCGTTAAATACATAGAGTATAGTAGCAACATATGGAGTTTAAATTTTAATCTTATGAAATTCATCATCTTAACTTAAAGCGGATGATTGGGAGAATGATGACATGCTCGTTCTAGATCCCATGGTTCCGTCATCCCGGGTATATGGTCCCAGTTACTTAGTCATAAGGTAGTCGACCCAACGAAGGATCCTCAACACATGGGTTACGATCAAGAAATTCTTGTAACTGGGGTGTTTGTCTAAGGAGACAAGCTTAAGTCTATCTTAGCTTATAGATGAATTTTTGTCCAATTAGGTGTACCATATGATTCACATCTCAAGTGAGCCATTGGGGGAACATACGGCTAGGTCATGATCTAATATAATGGTATCATTTGGCCCACGTCGAACTCGGTAATAGCTGCATCATATGGAGCATAAAAATATGCACGAGGATATGAGTCACGTCCTTCTTGGCATGAGATTGAGTGAACATATGAAATACATTTGATTTCACATTGGCTCCTTTGTGATAGAGTTTTCTTAATTTGTCATCTTGATAAACAATTCGGAAGGTGGATTGAGTTTTAATTGTTTTAAGTAATTAGATTGAATTTCATTTAAGCATTTAACATAATAATTTATAATTTTATATTTGTGATACTGATTTTGATTAATTTAATTTAAGCTTACATTTTGATGGTATATCCTGGTTGAAATCTTCATTCAACACATCATCATGGATGTATTGTTGATCATTTAATTTATTATTTGTCTTGACTCTGTTTAATAATAGAGATCAGATCTACTATGTATGTAATTAACTTCTATATTTTAATAAGTTGAAATTCTTATAATAATTAGATTTTTATGTTTTGTTAACGGACCAGTCTAAGACTAAAAAAACAAAAGCAACCTCAGACACTAAATTTAAGCATTCGACATAGTGTCGGGTCCCATGCAGGTGTTTAGTAATTTAGGTAATTTTTATTTCTAAATTATGAGATTAATTTTATATTTTCATTTAATTCCAACTTATCTTAGCCTTTGACATTCTGATTTGTATTCTAAATTTTCATATCTGCTCTATTTATAACTTAGACAATTTCATCTAATTAATAAAATCATTTATTTTAAAAATCATAATTAGAATAAGAATTTTCTAATTTTTTTTGGATTAAAGGAAGATCTTTCAATGCAAATTTAATTTAAAGCATTCATAAATTGAAGAATTATGGTCTTAGATTTCAACTTTATATTTTCAATTCAAAGTGATGTAACTTTGCTTATACTTAACTTGATAGTAAAAATATAACGGCTATTTAGCTTATGCATATTGATAGGATTTTATATCTTTGTTAATCATCATATTAAACTTTCTATTATACCTCTTTCAACTTAACTTATTAAATATAAGTCTTGTTGCTTAAGTTATGCTTGAATTATATTTGTATTTGCATGCTAGCTTCAAGCTTACTATAAGCATCTTATGATTTTGATTATGAATCCAATTAAATTTTCTCTTAGATCATTTAGAGTGACATATTGTAAGAATTATATTCATAATTATTGACTATGTATCAAATTCTTTGTGTGTCTTACTTAAACTTTCTTGACACTTCTCAACTTACTTAGTGTGAATTAAACAATAATTCATTTGTTAATCGAGCAACTTTGTAATACTTGCTATTGTTGAACATATTTGGAATAATCAATGATAAATCTTGTTTAGCATAAAATATCATTCATATTTGCTCGTAGATGAGTTATCAAGCTTCATATTCATAAGCCCCTTTGCACTTCAATAATATAGCCAATTGAAATTACTTCAATTATTTCAAAGTTAATTACAAAAATGACCCAAAAATCTAGTAAGCGATTTTGTCCATATTCACTTGTAAGCATTCAACTTATTTTAATCTCGATAAGTTCAATTTTTGCTAATTATCTATCTCAAAAGTTGATAGTTTCAAATTCAATTGATATCATTTAAATTTTTAATTTTAAGCTTAAATTTTTTTTATTTGAATTTATTTTATTCACGACTTTAAGTTTCATAATTAATTTGATATCCAATTAATTTTAAGTTTAAGTAAAAATTTGATGATTTAAATTATTCATAGAATTTCACTATTTAATCTCATTGAGTGTTCTTACGCATATCTTTATCTTGAGCATTACTGTAATCCTTGATACTCAGTTGATAATATAAATTGAAATTCATTATTTCAAAGTTAATTACAAATGACCAAAAATTAGCGGTTTTGTCCATATTCACTTGTAGCATTCAACTTTGTTTTCTCTGATTAAGTTCACTTTGATCATCTCAAAGTTGTGGTTTAATTCAATTGATATCATTTAAATTTTTAATTTTAAGCTTAAATTTTTTTATTTGAATTTATTTATTTCACGACTTTGTTTCATAATTAATTTGAATATTTTTTAAGTTTAAGTCAAACAATTTGATAAAAGATTTAAAGATTTAAATATTTGGCTTGAGAAACATGAAGCGTGAAGGTATTTCTGACCACATAATCTTTTATGCCAACTTCTAAGCATAGTAGGATCTTGATTACTATATAATTTTACTGTTTTTTTTTAAGTCCAAATTCAATTCAAATTTAATTAAATTTTAGATTTCAAAGACATCTAATTTGGTTTACTCGGTATGTCTATAGATGGCGGCGGTGCTCTGACATTATAATTAATCTCTTTCGCATCTTATTGCATTAGCGGTATCTAAAACACATATACATATTCATATATTTTTCACATATTTTCATACATCCACAATCAACAAAACTAATAAACTCTAGCATCTAAACTAAATCCAAAGAAAGGGAAGGAATGGAAAAATATTGGAGACTAGTGGAACCCGTTGATGACCGAGTTTACTCTCGGCTGCTAAAAAAAAGGTTTAAAACGGAGGAGAGAGAGAATGAGCAAGTGAAAACAGAAGAGAGGAATATCGGCTCTGGCTCTGCTCGAGATAGATAGACGGACGGAATCAAAGAGCACGGATCAGGAAATATTTGAGAAAGAGTTGGACGGACGGGCTCGTTACTCATTCTCTCGGGTAGGATGGGACGAACGAAAGGAAAGAGGGAGGGAGTCTAGCCACGCGAGTCGCAGCTGGCTTGGTGCGTGTTGCATGTCAGAAAATCAATTGTTGTAGAGTAAAAGTTTTCTCTTTAGCTTTTTTATAAAATCCAGCATACACATGTATTTAAAGTGACAACACAAGAATTTTTTTACGCTCGAAAAGAGGGCTATGGATCTAGTCGAAAAGCTTCCATATATCATTTGAGTACAAGATCTTCTCGTCAAGGGATTACGAATTGTAGATGAGAAAGGAACATGTATGTGATTTGTAACGCTAGTAATGTGAATGATGGTGGAATTGCGGGCAATCATAAATGCGAAATTCCTTGGCAATCAGAAGAACAATCGCGGCGGCAGACAATCTTGGCTAGTTTCATGATGGAAGCAGAAGATTGGCAACAGGATCAATTTGCTGGCGGCTGGTACGACGTCGTGGTGCGCTTGGAGGATCTTTAGAGCTCTCTCTCTCTCTCTTGCTTGCCTCCTCATATGAGGAATGAGGTTTATTTATAGTGGAGGAGCGTCTCAATACATCGAAGCAAAATCTCCACTTCCACTCAATGATCCCTTTGATCATTTGATGTATTTTAAATATTTGAATGCTCAAATGAAATTAATTAAGATCTTTGGCTTGGGGCTTTCGAGGCGCTCGATTTATTATAAGCACTCCATATTTGAAATTTAATTTGATGTCTCAAAGTTTCCAATGATATTTTAAGTGATCTCGACTTTAATTCGATCAATTTCATCAAGATTCGTGTTTATAATTTTGAGTCATATCGGTCGCGTATGGATGGATGTTCAACCAAGAGGGAGGAGTCGGGTTGAGCTTACTTTGAGGCTTGAAGAAGTAAGAGTTCATGAGAGAAAAGAAAAGAGGAAATGAGAGCATCTTTAGAATCGAGGAAAAGCGATCCGATCAGTGAGGAAAATGAGAGGGCGAGAGAGAGTGCTTAGCGAGAGCCGTTTGAAGCGAGCAATGAATAAGATGGAGTCATTGGCATGCTTTTTTGAGATGAATGAGGAAAATAGAGAGTTTTGCTTTGAAGTGAGACGAAGAAGGAAATGGGAGGGAGTCGTTGCTTGCAATAGCGAGGCCCAGCGAATGGAGAAAATATTCCAGTCATGCGTAGCTTCGTCGCGGACTCAATCCATGGACGCGTGTCCCGATTTTTTTCCGTTTAGCGATTAATGGAGCGGTAACATAGCGGACGCGTAAATCCCGGCCGATGGCGTCGATGGCGTATTCACGGCCTATAAAGACATTTCCACGGCGGCCGTTTTAGTTCAAAAGCGGGAGAAGAACGAGAAATATTAGGCGTTCGACATTCCTCGTCGAAACGGTTTAGGGCTTTCTTTCGACGAAGGATTTTCTCGACAGCTCGCTCTCGATCGGCGCCGTCGCCTTCGATGATATAATTAAAATTGAGAATTGTAGGTGACTACATGAGGTATTTACACATTCGAACTTGAATGAATTTAGGGTTTACTCTTTCTTCTCACGTGAAAGATTGGCTATTTTTTATATGTTATTTTGTATCTGTATCTCTCTCTCGAGGGTACATATATTTAGACTTTTTTTTTTTTTGCTTTGTTTCTTGAGATTATGTTCATTATATATTCAAATGTAAGCAATTTGATGGCGGTTTGGATGATTTGGTGGTATTTTGCATCGTACTCTGTACCTCTTTGGAGAATTCTGATCATTTTGACATTTATTTACAGTTTATTTTGCCTATTAATTGAGATTATATTTAGGGCATTCCAATGGAAGCATTTGAAGGCAGTTTGGATAGTTTCTGGGTGATATTTTGCATCTGTACTCTGTGTACCTCTTTGGAGGGTACAGATCATTACCTTTTTTCCAGTTTATTTGCTACTTCTTATGATTGTGTTTAGGGTATTCCAATGGAAGCATTTGGAGGCATTTTGGATGGTTCGATGGTATTTTTACATCACTCTGTACCTCTTTGGAGTCTGGTCATTTTGACCTTTTTTCCAATTTATTGTGCCTCTTATGCTTATGTTTAGGGCATTCAATGGAAGCATTTGGAGGCATTTTGGATGGTTTGAGGGTATTTTGCATCAACTCTTACCTCTTTGGAGAATGAGATCATTTTTTTTTATTTTCCGGTTTATTTTGTTATTCTTATGATTATGTTTATGGCATTTTCAATGGAAGCATTTGGAGGCATTTGGATAATTTTGGGTGGTATTTTGCATCATACTCGTGTACCTCTTTGGAGGTACTGGATCATTTTGACCTTTTTTCGGTTTATTTTGTTTATTGATTATATTTAGGGCATTCCAATGGAAGCATTTGGAGGCATTTTGGATGGTTTGGGGGTATTTTGCATCGTACTCGTGTACCTCTTTGGAGGGTACAGATCATTTTTGACCTTTTTTCAGTTTATTTTGCTTGCTTCTTATGCTTATGTTTAGGGCATTCCAATGGAAGCATTTGGAAGCATTTTGGATAGTTTCTGGGTGATATTTTGCATCTGTACTCTGTGTACCTCTTTGGAGGTCTGAGATCATTTTGACCTTTTTTTCAGTTTATTTTGCCTTCTTTTGAGATTATGTTTAGGGCATTCCAATGGAAGCATTTGGAGGCAGTTTGGATAGTTTCTGGGTGGTATTTTACATCTGTACTCTATGTACCTCTTTGGAGGGTACATATCATTTTTGACTTTTTTTTTTCCAGTTTATTGTGCCTACTTCTTATGATTGTATTTAGGGCATTCCAATGGAAATATTTGGAGGCATTTTGGATAGTTTCTTGGGGGTATTTTGCATCTGTACTCTGTGTACCTCTTTGGAGAATTGCATTTTTTGACCTTTATTTTATTTATTGAGATTATGTTTAGGGCATTCCAATGGAAGCATTTGGAGGTAGTTTGGATGGTTTAGGTGTATTTTGCATCACTCTGTACCTCTTTGGAGGTAAATCATTTTTGACCTTTTTTTTAGTTTATTTTGCCTACTTATCTGATTATGTTTAGGGCATTCCAATGCATTTGGCGGTTTGGATGATTTGGGTGGTATTTTGCATCACATACTCTGTACCTCTTTGGAGATTCTTCATTTTGACCTTTTTTCAGTTTATTTTGCCTTTGTTTATTGAGATTATGTTTAGGGCATTCCAATGGAAGCATTTGGAGATTTGGATGGTTTCAGTGGTATTTTTGTACTGTACCTCTTTGGAGGTACAGATCATTTTGACCTTTTTAGTTTATTTTGCCTACTTCTTATGATTATGTTTAGGGCATTCCAATGGAAGCATTTGGAAGGTTTGGATGGTTTGGTGGTATTTTGCATCGTACTCTGTACCTCTTTGGAGGTACAAATCATTTTGACTTTTTTCCAGTTTATTTTGTCAACTTCTTATGATTATGTTTAGGGCATTCCAGCATTTGGAAGATTTGGATGGTTTGGGTGGTATTTTACATCACACTCTGTACCTCTTTGGAGGTTAGAGATCATTTTGACAGTTTATTTTGCCTACTTCTTATGCTTATGTTTAAGGCATTCCAATGGAAGCATTTGGAGGCAGTTTGGATAGTTTCTGGGTGGTATTTTGCATATGCACTCTGTGTACCTCTTTGGAGGGTACAGATCATTTTTGACATTTTTTTCAGTTTATTTTGCCAACTTCTTATGATTATGTTTAGGGCATTCCAATGGAAGCATTTGGAAGCGGTTGGATGATTTACGGGTGATATTTTGCATATGTCGTACCTCTTGGAGGTATAAATCATTATTGACCTTTTTTTCAGTTTATTTTGCCTATCTTATGTTTATATGGACATTTGGAAGCATTTGGATGGTTGGTGGTATTTTGCATGTACTCTATTACCTCTTTGGAGGTGAATTTTGACTCTTGACTTTTCTTTTTGAAGTTTATCATGCAGGAAAAGGATAACTTGAGATCTGAACTACTTATGCTGTGTTTGATAATATTACGCTTTCTTGATGAAGCCTTGACATTTTAAAGAGGCTTCATCTCCATCAATTCATTAGACTCCGCGAATTAAGCAAGACTCGGTTGCCATTACATCGATCTGTCTTTGGGGACAGAAAACAAGCTTTCTTGTTGGGTGGGTACATTCCTTTCACCCCGATGAAGTTGCATTGATGATAGGGATGCCAAATGAGGAGAAGGTCTTATGGCTCCCCTCATCGTGATTCATTCATGACTGAATCAACTTGAGAATTGAGATGGCTCGTTGCACAGCCTGATTTGTGCGGTTGTATATCATTTTATGTCATCATTTTTTGTATATCACAATTTGGCATCGAGAATTGATTGCCTGATGACATAGATAGATTTCTTGAATACAATGGCGAGAGGCCATTTGGGACTTCTAGTTTCCAATTTGATGTTATTGCATCAAAGATTGAAGGCGGTTACATGAGTGGCTTTGTCACTCTTACGATGGTATTTTATATCTCCGGGGTGTGTAATTTAATATGTTGAAGTTCTTGTTTAAAATATTCATTGTAGATATGGCGGTGAGCACATAAGCATCATAAGCGTCATCAGAATCTGAACCCGCATTATCTTTGCGATGGGCAAAAATAGAGTTTCAAAAAAAATACTTTCCTTTGGTTTGGGAGGACACCGGTGACATAATAATATCACTTAGTTCATATAAGAATGTCTTTATTTATGTTGTATGTCTTCACATTTTTTTTATCGGTTTACCAGTATGCCTTTCATTGAGGACATATTAGAAGAGGGCGGTCTTCTCCCTCCCACAATCTACACATGTGGGCAGATACGGTCCATTTTAAGTCCAATAGTGCACCCCACGACTCTCCTTATGTCTCTCCTCGATATTCTCCCGTCGTGTTTAGCACGCCTCACTACCCCCACACAGACTTTCGGTGGAGGAGGATACTTGCAGGTTTCAAGGACTTGAAAGAGGCGATGTCTTTTCATGCAACAATGATGGAGAGGATGGATGGAGCTTGATTTGCGGGTTGCTGCTATCGAGGAAGTTCTTGCCAGGCGTGAGTCCTACCACCCCAAATGTGGGGAGGTTCTGTGGGGTCACCAGGGGAAACTCTTCAGGGGAGCGGGAGCTTCCCATGGAGGGGTACCCACGGGGAGGCTACCACGTGTACAGCCCCTGAGGAGGGTACAATAGAGGAAGCTCTTGTGGAGGCTACCACAGGAGCTTCCATTGCGGAGTTGGATACTTCAAGAGGGGAAGCCCATGTGGATGATGGAGAAGTTCTTGTGGAGGCCACCACACACATGACTCGACACATGTCGGCGTGAGCGTGGTGTTAAAGCTCGACAGATAAGAAGAGGAAAGCTGTTACTTCCCTCTTCACACACACTTACAGGAAGTCTCGAGCAAGAATAAGTGATGTGGTGGCCTCCACTCAAGATGAGAAGCCGGCAGCAGAGGTATTAAGTTACTTTCTTTTAAATTTGAGATAATAGAAATAGATTTCACTAAATTTTTTTATATGTTCGCAAAGATGAGCCAATAAGGTCGATGACCCAGCTATCGTTGTGGTGGAGGAGCATCGGTCGGAGGTATGAATCATCTCGAGATCGATCCTTTATCATAGTGAATCTTGCTCTTCATCACTAACTTTCATCATCGATTTAATTTTGCGGGGCATCGAGGCACTTCATGTTGTTGAGTTCTCATCATTTTTTACTAAGTGATGCTCGATCTTATTGACATCATGCTTGAGGACAAGTAAGTCAATCCTCAATCGACTCCTTCATACATAAAATAACCTATTCGTTTAATTAAGATCACTTTAAAATATTTATCACTTGCGGGGTGATCTGATATTCACGGTGGGAATATCATTATTACCGAGGCGGTCGATATCTCAGATGCACACATTGATGCCTTCTTCTTGGCAGAAGTATATTTCGTCAGAGTCCTGTCTATTTGTACATTTCATGCTTGCATTGGGTATGTTACCCAGGAATGTTGGGTATTACGATTGATTCTTGTTTGTTTAGATAAAAGCTATAATGTATAATCATTCTCTTCTTTTCTGAGTTATGCAGTGCGGCTAAAAGAGAAAGCAAAATGTTCATCAGCATGTCACTTGCGAGGTGTCGAGTTAATCTTCTGCGCTTATAGATAATCAACCTTTGGACACTCACGGTTGGGCATATTAAGTTAGGGGCACGTATTTTTATTTCATTACCCAAACCAACCCATAAGAGCATTCTTCCGAGATTGTAAACTTTTGAAATTTTTCTCTTCTATATTACAATCTTGAATTACTTTATCCAATCCATCAAAATGGCCAATCGTGGGATAATCCAAAAAAATAGTGCGGAAGGAAATGTAAACCTCCAGTGGGTAGGTAGACCATCGATTGGCCAAAGAAGATGAATATATTTAGAGTTAAACTACGCTACATTTTTGTTTGGGACTTAAAATCCAAAGTGAGAACAATATTTAGTATAATGCATCGGTTTGGTGGCTTGAAGACTATTTTTGTTGAAGTGCATGGATGGTTTATGGATCTAGGATGATATTTCACTCTACTTTTGTAACTTCTTTTTTCTCATTTCATATAGTTTGATTTCATTGATGTTTTACTCTGGGATGATATTTTACTCCAGCAATCATATTTTTTATCTTATGGATTTGGTTTTTGGGGGCTATACTCTTGAATTGCAATATGAAAATTTTAATTGTTATATATGTGAAACTTGTAAACAGATAACTTTTAACATTTAATTATATAATAATTATCAATTCTGATATTGTAAATATAAGATTAAGAATTAAATTTGTCATTTAGTTGGATAAAATATAAAATCATCCAAAACAGTCTAATGTTTATGGAATGTTAAATATAATCAAAAGTAAAATAGCAAGTATTAATGCTCATTTTAGTTGATGCAATAAACCATTTAAAACCATAAGCGGTAAAAATAAGAATAATTAAACATGTCATAAAGCCTGAAAAAAGTCAAAAATGATATTCCAAAGAGGTACAGTCTATAAAAGTCACCAGAAAACTATCCAAATAGTCTCCAAATGCTTCCAATGGAATGCAAACATAAGAAAAAGCATAAGTAGGCAAAATAAAGAAATAAAGGTCAAAATGATACCCTCAAAGAACCGATCTGATCAAAATACCACCAAAAAACCAAATTGCCTCCAAATGCTTCCAATGGAATGCACTAAACATAATCTCAATAAAAGCGTAAATGAAAAATAAAGGTAAAAAAATGTACCTCAAGAGGTACCAGTCTGATGCAAAATACCCAACCATCCAAAATGCCTCCAAATGCTTCATTGGAATGCCTAAACAATCATAAAGTAGGCAAAATAAAGCTGGAAATAAAGGTCAAAATGATTTGTACCTCAAAGAGGTACAATCTGATGCAAAATACTTAGAAACCATCCAAAATGCCTCCAAATGCTTCCATTGGAATGCCTAAACATAATCATAAGAAGTAGGCAAAAATAAACTGGAAATAAAGGTCAAAATGATATGTACCCTCAAGAGGTAGAGTACATATGCAAAATATCACCCGAAACCATCCAAAGCTCTCAAATGCTTCCATTGGAATGCCTAATCTTGGCAAAATAAAAAAATAAAGGTCAAAATGATACCCTCAAGAGGTACAATCTGAGTCTGAAATACCCTCCGAAACCATCAAGCGTCTCCAAATGCTTCCATTGGAATACTAAACATAATCAAAGTAGGCAAAATAAAGCGGAAATAAAGGTCAAAAATGATCTGTACCCTCCAAAGAGGTACACAAAGTACAGATGCAAAATACACCCCAAAAATTATCCAAAATACCTCCAAATGTTTCTATTGGAATGCCCTAAACATAAGCATAAGAAGTAGGCAAAATAAACTGGAAAAAAAGGGTAAAATGATCTATACCCTCCAAAGATATACAGTCTGCAAAATACCACCAAATCTCCAAAGCGCCTCCAAATGCTTCCATTGGAATGCCCTAAACATAATCTCAATAAATGCAAAATAAATGAAATAAAGGTTAAAATGATCTACCCAAAGAGGTATCTGATGGTCTAAAATACCACCGAAACTATCCAAGCGCCTCCAAATGCTTTTGAATGCCCTAAACACAATCATAAGTAGGCACAATGCGGAAAAAAAGGTCAAAATGATCACTCAAAGAGGTACAATCTGAGATGCAAAATACCAAAACCATCCAAATGCTTCCAAATGCTTCCATTGGAATGCCCTAATAAAGCAGCAAAATAAATGGAAAAAAAAGGTCAAAATGATGTACCCTCCAAAGAGATACACGATGCAGATGCAAAATACCACCCGAAATCATCCAAGCGCCTCCAAATGCTTCCATTGGAATGCCCCAAACATAATCATAAGTAAAAAATAAAGCGAAAAAAAGTCATAAATGTACCTCCAAAGTACACGAGTCTGATGCAAAAAGCTCACAGAAATCATCCAAGCAGCTCCCAGATTGCTTCCATTGTAATGTAATGAACATTATCTCAAGAAATAGTCAAAATATACTGGAAAAAGAGTCCTATACTCACTCAAAGTCTGGCAGAGAATGAAAATAACATCAAAAATAAAAAATTCAACAAAAAACATCCAAATTACTTCTAATTGGTCATAATGAACATATTCTCTTCAGACCAGTAAAGAATATCTCATTAACAAGTAGAAAAATTCAATGAAACATGAAACATTACTGGAAGTAAATTTCTATTTAATACATCCTCACTAAATTGGTTGTCACCTCAAGCGTTCTCCATCTTCATGGTTCTTTGTAAAAGGAAATGAGATTTTCTATTTCTCTTAGCTCGCTTTGCTTGAAAAAACTAACCCTAAATCTATTTATATATTTCTTTAAATTCTCCCAGCGCATTCCAGCGGCCTTACGGGTAGTGAGACGGAAATCTTTTCTGACACGCCATTAGACCCATCGGCGCTTGATTGGTCGAGATAAGATTCTGGCCGTCATGTTATTCGCTCGTTCATTAAAGCGGGAAAAAAATTGGGACATCGTCGATCATGGATTGGAGTACCGCGTGAAAGCCGTCTCTGGGGACTCTGGACGCAATATATTTTCTCCAACAATGAGGGGAGGCTGTGAGGGGTTTTTGCTTTTAGGGAGGATGATGGAGGATCAACAAAACCTCCATTATTGTTTTATCTTACATACATATATATTATATATATATATATATATATATATATATATATATATATATATATATATATATATATATATATATATATATATATATATATATATAATTTAGAACAGGCGGGTAGGCCTCTAGGAGAATGGAGCCCATAAATTTTTATATTAAAAGAAAAATTGGGAACAACTTCGAATTAGTGTAGCATAATGGGACAAGAGTGATAAAGCTGTTTCATGTTTTTTTTTTTTTGGAAAAAATTTGAGAGCCTTAGCTCATTCAAAAGGAGAACATTACAAAATACAAAACTAATTCAACAAGATTACCATACATGGACTAAGATGGAACCAAAGGAAAGTGAAAAAAAAGCAAAACAGAGACAACATGGGGAGGAAAAGCACCCATCACTTCCCCTGAGAATTCTGACCTGTAATAACAATCTAAGGAGAACAAGGGTCGCTTTAAACACAACCAAAAAAAAAGAACTTACTTCATGTGTATATGCTTTGATATGTTTCTCAGACAGAAGCTGCTCCAACCCGATAAAAAATAGCCATAACATTCACCCTCTGACCTTCAATTGGTGAGAAGAGAATCCATCCAAGGTTTACCGGTAAAAGCTCCATGCAACACTACGATTGGTAAAATATATGTCATCATTGTCCAAGATTTAGGTTAAGTCGCCCATAGATCGCGATCACTGACCTCATAGAATTTCAGATGAGTTCTGTTCTCCAAACTAGAAAAACATTGACAGAAGTAGGCAGTGAATGGCTAGTTTTTCCATCGTGCACTTTATAAGCTATCGATCCTTGATTTCGATTAAGAAAGTAAGAGGAGATGTTGAAAGCAATAAATACATTGTTCCTTTCATATATCACCTATAGACTAAACGACATAAATAATACATGCATCTTAATAGTCATACCATTCATTGCTATGCGATTACATTAAGAAAAATTCCCATTAGAAGAAATGCCGGCAATGCATAGAGAAGGGCATTCAGAAGTGAGAGGTATTGAGATTCCATAAAACAAAACGGCCGATTCGTTTGAATAATTAACCGCCAAATAATGTCCACTTGCCTATTCGCAGAAATCATATGCCTTTGTACCATCATAGGTATTGGGAGCTTAGTCCCAAGTAATCCAGTCCTGTCTACTTGAATAGAATCAAGTGTAAAGTAAAGGTGATACCATCGGTAAAGGCATTCTCCATCTACCCTCAACAATATGAGCACAACATGGTATCTCTAAGAGTAGGAAAAGTAGATCATTTGCATCCATGATTCATAAATTGATTTTTAACACACCAGGTCATAAAGAAAGAAAGGAATTGCCATTCCTATATGTAAGAAATCTTCAGCGTTTGCATATAGTTTTAATTCTTTCCACATAGGGAAATTGAATTCACCAAATGGACCCATATTTCGGTTGCACCACTAGCAAAGGGAGTTCCTCTTGAGTCTTCCACAATGTTTAATTTTGCATAGAGTTGAGAGAGAGAATGGTAGATTCCCCCCTTCTCCTTGGTGAGGTTGTTTTGTCCCAAAAATAGTTGTAAGTTTAAACACCATTATGATAGAAAAAAATGAGGTGAGAGAGTGGAGTAAATGGTCCTCAATTACACCAGGGATCATCATGGATCTAAACTAAGTAAGCAAGTTGTTAAGTAATTGCATCCTTCCTCCTAGAGACAAAATTTGCATTTCCAACCAATCCACCTTTGAATTTTATCAAACAAACAAGAGAAGTTTGCAAGTTTGGGGATCCCATAGTTAAGGAAGACCCAGTATTTGATTGGAAGGTGCCACGAGAAATATTAAGGATGTTGCAGATTTGTAACTTGATCCTTTGAAAAACAAATAAGAGACTTGTCTTGATTAACCATAAGTCAGTGTATTTTTCTAAACTCTCAAGACAATATTTTAAGGATCCCACAGTGGAGCTATCAGCCATACCAGTCACCAAAAGATCATCTGCAAAAAGCAAGTGTGATATTTTGCATGACCCCATAATAAGGTCACATCAATAAGTTGACCTCCCTATCGACAAGAGAGAGTATCAATGGCCAATGTAAAGAGGAGGAAAGGGGATAAGCCTTGTCTTAGCCATGCTTTGATGTGAAGTAACCTTTAATTTCCCATTAAGTGTGATGGAGAAGGGGACATCTGAGATACAAGCCTTTATCCAATTTATAAATCTAGGGGGAAAGCCAAAAGAATGAAGTCTATGCAGAAGAGCCTCCCTACTAATAGAGTCAAAGGCCTTTCTAAGGTCAATTTTTGCAAGAAAATCACCATGAGAGCTATTATGAAACAACTCTTGACAAATTTCATAGGCCATAGTAATATTGTCAGAGATATCCCTTCCTTGAATGAAAGCAGATTGTGCTGAATTGATTAAATAAGGGAGCACCTTCTTAAGTCTAGAGGCAAGCACCTTAGCTATGACTTTATAAAATGTGTTGCAAAGAGAAATGGGTCTATATTCAGAAAGCAAAGTGGAATGCTTAACTTTAGGAATTAAGGTAATTAGAGAGTGTTTCACCCGATTCAGGAGCTTCTGTGTTTTGAAAAAGTGGTGAGCTGCCTTTAAAAAGGTTTTCCCAGAAACATCCCAAGAAGCTATGAAAAATTTGGAATTGAAACCATCAACACGGAGCTTTATTCTCATTAATCTGTTTAGAGCATCCGAATGTCTTGGTCACAAATATCGCCCAAGCTCTAGCTTGATCATATGAGAGAATTCCCAATGGGAAGATCACGCATTATAAAAGAATCGGATGTGTTGCAATTGAAAAGTGCTGAATAGTACCTGTTAATTTTCACAGCAATAGAATCCGGGTCATTAATAACCCCTTGATCAGTTAGGAGCTCCCTAATACAATTTGAACTCCTCCTTTCTTTGATAGAGTAGAAACTTGAGATCATCATCCGATGAGGTTAACCAATGAGCCTTAGCTCGTTGCTTAACCCATGCAGTTTCCATATGAAGCAAACTTAAGTAAGAGTCTTTAGATTCCTTGGCCTCAATCCTTAGATGAACATCATTGGGATTTCTTTCCCTTTTCAAGGATGTCTTTTGATTCCTCTTTGCTTCATCAATAAGGGATTGTAGATGAGAGAAACTTTTCATGGCTTCGAGTGCTTTTTTGACATAAGAAAGTTTGTTTTGAGAACAAAGATAGGATCACCTGCTACATAATGGTTCCATTCAACTTTTGTAACTTCAAGGAAATTGGGTGAGAGAGACCAATGATTCCTGAACATAAACCGTTTACTCCGAAATCTCAAATGATCAAGGTATATGATGAGAGGAGAATGATCACGAAGACATCGGTGGAACATTATAGAAGGAAGGGAAAAAACCAACCTGCAGGCATAATCTAATTTGGAAGGAGGTTATTGACTTTAAAATAAGCCCGTACTAGGAAGATCCAGTAATTCACAATCTTGAACACAGGAGGAAAAGGATTGAGTGTTAGAGTAGGACAGTGGAATTCCGCCCGACTTTTCCTTACAAGAAATACAACAGTTAAAATCACCCATTAACAACCAAGGATCCGAAATGCCTTTTGCAATATCCCTGAAATCAGGGAAATGTTTCACGCATATATGTTGGTTAAGAAGAATACCAAAGTAAGAAACAAGACCATGAATGAATTGAGAAGAGATAAGAGAGGCTTGAAGTCTATTCTCTCATAACACCATTTAATCCAGATTATTGCATCAAAATTGGAACAGATTAGAATGGAACATAGAATATTTGCGCATGAGAATGGGGTTAAGAACAGTATCAGAATTGATCTTGGTTTCCAAGAAACAAAACAGGTCCATATTGTAATCCTTAATCAGTCTCAAACAATCCAGAGTACGGCCCTCCGCAGCAAGACCTCTAACGTTCCAGCTAGCTAAACGAGGAAAGGTCATTGAGAGGAGGAAGAGACGGGTTTCTTACCCTTTTTATGTTTGCCTTTCTGGATAGAGTAAGTTGTAGATGAACTAGCTTGCACACCTTCTTCTACCAGATTAGATGAGGACGGGGAGGATGGATTTTTCCCCAAGATTTGACCAGGGTGTTGGTGCTTAGGAGAGGAGGTAGACGAGCGAGTTGCTACCCCCTGTCTAGTAATAGTGACCAAAGAAGAAGAATGGCCTTCTACATTGTTAGTAACCGCACGCTTAGAGATCTTTCTCCCGTATAGGATGATTTTCCGGAAGTGAAGGGAGGGAGGAGCAAGATCAATAGAAAGAACACGTTGGGTTCACGACCAACCTGGGGCAGTTTCTTCTTCTATAATCTCCCCCCAATGCGTGAAAAATTATTTGCAAGGGTAATATATCGGTGGCTGTCGACTCGACTCTACCCGGTTTGGTGTCGATGAGTATTAGGCTTAGAGGGCGACTTTTCCCATGACGGTATGATTGCTATGTGAAAATGTTTGGCACTTGGAACAAGCCGTTGGTTTCCAATCATACAGAATAGGCTGCTCTATTTTTTTCCCATTCAAGTTAATCGTGATCGAGTCGGGAAGAACTGAGGAAGTTGTGATCCTGAGGAGCGGCGAAGGTGATCTGCGCTTTGGGCGGTAAGGTTATCAACGGCTAAGGAACTCCTATCATACTCCCAATCTTTGAAAATCCTTTCTCATTCCAACAACATAGTGGAAAATTAGGTAATTTGATCCAAAGGGAATCTCGGTGACGATCCTTGGTAGAAAGTCTCACTTCCATTTTTGAAAGATGAAAGGCCTTCCATTGAGAAAACAAGGTCCCTCATTCCAAACTACATCGTAGTCTTCCTTACAAGAGAACTTAAATAAGAAGAAGTCCCCCTCGAGAGAGAGCAAATCGAGAGTACCTTTTAGTCGCCATTTCCTTCTTACCGCAGCCGAAAGAGCACCGTAAAATGACCTCTTCCCTATGGCATGACCGACAAGAGACAGATTCCATTCCTGTTGGCCCTCCATCAGGTCATCCTCCGTGAAAGACACTTCGGGAGAATCCGAAGGTATGAAGGATAAGGGGAAATCCCTACTTTTCTCATTTTGTGAGAGTAGCAACTCCTTCCAATTGCAATGACCACGGAATCCGCAAGGCCTTTCAAATTGAAGGAGGAGAGAGAGGGGGAAGAGATGGTTGAGAACATCCATAATGGATTGAGGACCCAAATGCCTGGGAGGGTGGAGATGAAAGTAAAGTACGATCAAGAAGTTGGATTTTAAGGAGGAGGGGGGAGGAGGAGTGAGGCGCCGGTAAGAAGCTCAGTATCGCAAGGAGCCCTAGCCACATGAGAAACCACAAAAGATAATTGATGGAAGTGTTACGGCCGTTTCATGTTTTTTAGCCGATATGTTTTTTTCTAAAGAGATTTTTTATTTTTATATTTTTAACAACTCTTTTAAAATTTATAATTATATATTTGGAATATACATGTGAACTCCTTTTAAATCTTCTCTCATGGAAAAAAAGATTGTTGTCCTCTCCCAACAAAAAATAAAGCGTTGTAACATGGATGTAAACACATAAATCTACAATTGTCAGCCCTTTTGAAATAGCGAATCAAATCAATCAACTTCGATTCCCCCAAACAAATATAATGTGCACTAAGATTGAACCACTCGAAGAATCTAATCGATATTACAGACTCACACTAAAGATCCCAATTTGCAAATCTTCAAGATTTTTCTAGAACATTGATGTAAATAACGAATTCAATTTCATCATATACTTACATATCTAAGAATTGATCTTTTATTTAACATTACATCTTTAACATGAAGAGCTTGTTGAAATCCAGTGATTGCCTCCATACAAAGCCAAGTCTAACCCTAGGGTATGTCACATTTGCAATTTTTTAACTCAATTGCAACAACTAATTCAACAAATAGAGTTTTTCATTGGTTCGATGCTTTGTGCATGATAAACTTAATGATGATAAATCCAACTTAATGATCATTTTTTGTAAACTAAATGCAATATTCCACTTATCATATGCTTTATATTTTTGTGAAAATGGCGAATGACCTAATCTAGCTTTTTTGAAGACTCAATGAAAATTATCATATCTTAGTCTTATTTTTTGTGATTTAGCGGATGCC
This sequence comes from Cymbidium sinense, assembly GCA_021442155.1. Lineage (NCBI taxonomy): Eukaryota > Viridiplantae > Streptophyta > Magnoliopsida > Asparagales > Orchidaceae > Cymbidium > Cymbidium sinense. The sequence continues at coordinate 68,533,056 of CM038221.1, read as the reverse complement.
AATAATGTGCATCAATGACCTAGAATTTAAGACTTATATTAGGTCAAAGATTAATTGTTTGTTCAATGTTTAATATTTTGATGAAAATGTTGATAACATGATCCATTAATTTGGTCATGAACTCAAATGAACATCAAAAATCATCCTCCGAGTAATGCTTTATGCTTTGATTTGATGGACTTTATTAGAGAAATATTTCTTTAGTTCTTGCTCTATGCTAGTGAACTTGTTGAAGCAGCTTGCATACATTCCTTCTATCATTTCTTGATGCTATTAGACTTGTTGAAAGAAATGAAGTCATTGGCTTAATTTATTACCTTTTAGATAAATGCCCAACTCAATTTGATGTTTTTTAAGCACAATTTTTAGCTTTTGTCTTGACTCCTTGACAAGTTGGGAAGGACTCTTTCATTTGGGTCAATTGAACTCATCAAATTAGACAAGTAAGTATTAACGCCATTGTATCACACAAGTTCAACATCTTGGAAGTTTACACATAAGAGGTATTGGACAATTTTTTTAAATTATATGGGAATTTTTTAGGAATCAACCCAAATAGGAATAGTTTCATAGTTAACATAGCATGAGACAAGATATCTGCCCAAATAGGCTTAACTCTCTCATTTCTTTATGCAGATTAGAGTGCTCTCCTTCTTCTTTTTTTTTTTTGGGGGGGGGGGGAGGTGAGAATGGCTCATTTTCACCCAGTCTTTCTTGCATTATCACATTTGAGAAGGCTCATAATGCTTTGTGGTTTTCATTACATTCCATAAGCATACACATTTTACTATGCAACAATCATAATGCCTACCCAACAATATATTCATAATAAAAAGTTTGTATGTGAGTAAAATTTTGTGGGGATTTGCTATAAACATTTATCTCAATAGGAAGCACAATGTTAGACCAAGAAATGCCAGTTTATAGGGGATCTCAATGCACATTATGATGCTAACCTAGGTAAATGCCCATCGTATAGCTGATGGGGATGGCAGCTTTTTCCTTGGACTCATTATGAAGAATCACATATAATGCTTCTTCAAATAATGATAATTCATTAAAGTGCATGGGTCAGAGGCCCCCTCTAGATCAATAAACAAATTGGCCTCATAATATGCCTTTTTAGTGAAGAAGAGGCCTTCTGCATCAAGGTTCAAAATTTGGCCAACTTGACACAACACCAAGAACAGATATTAAGTGGGATTCAGTCTTTTAGTTTTTATTGGAGTAACTCGAACATTAACTCTTAAGGTTGAAAAGCATTAATCAGTTAAGTGCTTGTGTGGCACTTGATTGGTCTGCAACATATCAGAAAAAGATTTGCCGGAAAGGCAGCAGTTCCACAACAAGGAAGATTTTGTGTTCAATCATGTGATTATCTTGCAAATTAGTGCTTAGATGATGCAGCCAAACAAAACCATGGTGTAATAGATGGAGATTAACAATACAATTTCAATTCTCAGGTACACCAATCACGGTATGATCAAGCCATTAGTAGATAGAAGGCAGTGAGGCATTGAAGAGAAGGGGAGGAAAGAGTGCAGGAGTAGGAACTAATAAACAAGAAATATAGCAGAAAAACGCAGATCTAGGAGTTCACTGAGCTCATGCACATTTTCTTGATGAATTTATGCATTAGTAATCACCAGCTTAATATTGGGGAACCATAGTCAAGTTACAGCTTTTGGATTGGCTGATTCTATCAAATGAAATACAATGTAAAGTTGAATAGCTTATTGCTTAACAGCTAAATGATGCTGCAGGAAATCTTATATAACATCTATGGATATGTAAAAAATTTACAAATCAGATAGTAAATATCAATGTCTACATGCACTTAACAGCATTTCGTTCAAAACCTGGGACTTTGAATGTATGTCATGTAGCCATATTTTGAACTTTGTAGCATCTAGCGCATCAGAAGTACTTTGATTGGAGTCAAAAACCTTGAATAAATCTCTTAAATGTGCATGCTTGTATCTTCAAACAAATTTTTTCTCATCCTTGATATATCCCTTTCAAATGTTTCAAATATAGCCCTATGAGTGAATAGTAAAATAGTGAATATACTAAAATCAAATTTATAAAAAAACCTGCAGTCCCAAAAATAAAATCTATAATGATATCAATTTATTGTTAAATATAGCTGTAAAAATGAATAGCAGACAATTACCTTACCAAAATTGCAGCACGGAGCTGCAACTCTCCTTCAAGAACCCCATGAGTTAGAGAGTGCGAGAATCACCCTAATAGCCCAGTATCCCAGTGACAAGTCAAATTACTGTACATAACGTTAATTATAGGCACTTGAGAATGGTTCTATTGAGAACTTCAGTGAACTGAGACTTTAGCTACATTTACAGAAGTGATACAATATTGATTGATTCCCGAAGGACATTGTGCAACAAAACATCCCAAGTGCGGGCATTGGGTGTAATTCCAACATTCACAGCTCTATTTAGAAGCTTGTTTGCTTCATCAACCAAATTTTCCTTGCAATGCCAGCTAATAAGAATATTATATGTAACTATGTCAGGAACAATTTGTTCAGTATGTAGTTTCTCTAAGAGGTTCAGAGCTGCATACATCACGCCCTTCCTGCACATACCATTTATCAAGCTATTATAAGTCACTATATCTGGTTTAAAGCCAAGTTGAAGCATTTTTCCAAAAAAATCTAGAGCATCCTGTACTCTTCGTTTCCTGCAGAGTCCATCAACGAGAAGATTACAGGAAATCGTACTCGGACAAATACCTTTTTGTCTCATCTTCTCAAACAGTTCCAATCCTGTCTCAACACCATCATTGTTGCAAAGTGACTTTATCAGTCGGTTAAAGTTGATAGCATTCATTGAGCAACCATGTAACACCATATCATTGGCAAGTTTCAAGGATTCCTGTAGCTCTCCCTTTTTCAGCAATGCTTTAACCAATGTATTGTATGTCACACTGTTAGCAACAACTCCCTCCAGTAATAGGTTTCCATAAACATTGAAGGCTTCATCTAGTTGATCAACCTTGCACAGACCATGTATTAGAGAATTAAATGTAAATATATCAGGCTTACAACCTTCTGCCTTCATCTTCTCAAGAAGTTTCATGGCCTCATCTATCTTATGGTCCCTGCAAAGAGCACAGATGAGAGAGTTGTATCCTACTGTATTAAGGCTTAAGCCTTTTGAGTACATTTCCTCCAATATGTTTTTGGCTTCTCCAAATTGACCATCCTTGCAAAATCTATCAATCAAAATAGTGTAAGTTATCACATTTGGCATGCATGTTCTAGATCCCATCTCTCTGAACAGATGAATTGCTGATCCTAACCTTCCCTCCTTGCAGAGACCACTAATCAAGATATTGTAAGTGAAAACATCTGGATGACAACCATTTTGCTTCATATTATCATAAAGAACTTCTGCTTCTAAAAACCTACCTGCAGTGACATATCCATTGATCACAGTATTAAACAAAACGACATTTGGATTGGGCACTTTGTTTAATACTGCTCTTGCTTCATCAACTTCACCTTTCTTGCACAGCCCTTGCAACCATACACCATAGGTCAGGGCACTTGGGGAACACCCTCGAAGAACCATCCTTTCGACCAATATGGTTGCATCATCTACATGACCAAGTTTGCAAAGCCCATGAATAATGTCATTAAAGGTATTGACATCAGGTGAACAACCCATCAGTAGCATATCCTCCAATAGCTCTAAAGCATCCTGAACCCTGTTCTCCTTGTAAAATGCATGTATTAAAGTTTGATAAATTATAGAGTCTGGCACACACCCATGTCTTCCCATTTTATCAAGAAGTGAGCGTGCTGAATTCACATCATTCAACAAGCAAAGAGCTTTCATCACTATTGAAAAAGTAAAGGTGGTGGGAGACACTCCTCTCTGCAACATCCTATGGAACAGGCTGACAGCTATCCCATGGCAATCAGCCCCAACCAAAATGTCCAAAACCACATTATAAGTTCTGAAAGTTGGCTCACATCCATACTTCTCATGCATTTCATCGAGCACTCGGACAGTGGCACCAGGAAGATCAGCTTTCCCATACCAGTTCATGATCTCAATAAATAAATGCTCTTTCAGAACAACTCCTTCCTCTTGTGACTGCTGTAGCAGCTCTTCTACCATCTTGAAGTCTCCAGCTTCAGCTAATTTTCTAAGGATAACATAGTATACATCAAATGTATGACAGTAGCCCTTCTGCAAGCCAGCCCAATCAAAAATTTGCAATGATGTAGAGATGTCAAGGGGAAGTTCAAGCAATTTGCACAGCCTACGGGGAGTGACCCAGTTAAAAGACTTTCTAAGTTCTTCCAGACCAAAGGGTTTGAGGAGTTTTTCCCACTCATTCTCAGAATCTGACATCGGATCCCCTAATCCAACGTCATTGGTAGAACAAAATAGAGCAAAAGGTTGTATATGAATAAGTATTAGCTTCCCCCTTGCGAGAATTCTGCGACCAATTCTTCTATCAAGACTAATGTAGCAATGGGAACGACAGAAAAACATTCCAACTGCATCCGATCATGAGCTCCGGAGGATCTCAGACTCCAAGAAACAATATCTATTGCAAAATGCCAACATTTTATTCAATATATTCTTTAAGGATGCTGGAACAAGAAATCGATAATATTGCAGAAAAAGTGGTCACAATCATACAAAGATGGAGACTTCAGAAGAATGAGAAAGTCGAGAAGACGAAAATCATACATCAACAAATGGCCTTTAAAAAATTAAATATCAAAGAAAATTTCGTGAATGGTTTGCTCCGGGTGAAAAGAGAAATTGAAGGAGGCTGTAGAGCTATAAGAGAGAATTGTGGCGAAACTAACCTTTTAGGTTCACTGGTCAAAGCTAAGAGAGCGAAAAGGCCGGAACGAAGTTGAGTAAGGGAATCACAGAGCTGGAAATCAAGAGGTGGCCACGCCACCGCCGCCGCAGTCACGTTGATAGCCCATATACAAGTGAAGTGGAGGAGATCGAGAAGATGACGGAGACGGTGTGTGGGCGATGATTCGGATGTAAAATTGTTTTTACTTTCTAGTGAAGGGAGTTTTACATACATAGCATTCTTTTTTTTTATTATTATATTTCAAAGTTAATGTCATGTAAATTTTAAATATTTTTTTTTTATAATTTTAGTAAAATAATGCCAAAATACATATAAATTTATAAGTATATTTAACGTTTTTAATTTCAAAAATGATATGATCAAATTTGAGGTTAAATTATATAATAATTAAAACAAATAAAAATGAAGCACTATGATTTTAATTTTAATTTCAATATATTAATTTTATGTTTTTTACTTGTAAATATTTAAGTTTTTAGTCTAAGAAATTTATCAAGGTTGTGAGTATTGCTAGACTCATGATCTCTTCTAACATCAACCTAAGTTCTTAATAACCTCTCTTTCATGATAAATTAAATTTAAATCTTAATATATTATATGCTTGGGGGATTTACATGCATAATACACAATTCTTATATGTTTACATATCTAATGCATAAATTTTCATATTTATATAAAAAATACTTAAATTTTTAATATTATATTAAAAATAGCATCATCATTACTTTTTTTTAAGTGAAATATATCTTTTCTTGCATATACAAAAAATACTATATTCATAAATATAAAATTTTAGATATTATTTATGTAAATGCATAAAAATTGTGTGCTACATAAATAATTTGTTTTATATTCTTAAAGCTTTAATATCATTTTCTCTCCATACACAAATTAGTTGCACCTTCTTAAACAACATTAGTTATAGTAAAATCCATAAATTGGACCTAAACTCTTAAAATTTTTAAATCCACATAATCGTAGTGAATGTTGAAATCATATATTGAAAAAAAGCAAATCTTGCTTTATCTTAAAATTCATAAACTATACTTGATCTAAATTAACCCACACCATGGTTAGTTTTGAAATTCATAAACTAAGTTTGTACTTAGAGATATACTAATCAACCACAAACCTATAAATCATAACGTCTCACACTTAATAAAATTTTGGAGAATATTAAGATCCATAGGCCGACCTTATTGAGGACCAAAATTTAGTTTGGTGAACTTTGTGTTTACCCAAACTCAACTTGAGTTAGCTAAAACAAAATACTAATCATGGTAGCCTCCCACCATTGACCTTGACCTAAGTTTGATGAGCTCACTTAAGATTTATGATACATGGAGTTTAATCCAAATCATATTCTAATCTCAACTGATTTTGCTGAGTCTAGGGACCTAATTCAACCCATCTTAGAATATAGTCATGTAATATCCCATTTAATTAATTCCTAATTAAGTTTTTTTTAAGTTAATTAATGCTTTCGTAGCATTTATAGCATCCACTTTTCGTATGCATTATGCCACTGAGCGTGTTCATCGATAAAATTCTATTTCCTTCCTTAAGCAATTTTTCTGACGCAGATATACCTCGACTCAAAGATCGACGGATTTCCTCCCTTCCTTTCCCGACGATCGCTCTGAAAAAAGCCGCCCCTTCCTCATCGAGTATTATACCGCCTTTACCTACAAATAAGTAAAGGACGCACTTATGAATGAAAGTCAAACCTAATAATTATGAATGACATTTCTAAAAATGAAAATGATATATATAAATGAAATAAAATCAATTTGACATTGATTGATACATATGAACTTAGCATATTATTATCATTGTTACATTTCTACAAAGACTTACGCATATTGTGATAAATGTACATTCAGATAGTTTACCTATCTTTACAAATTTTAAATTTACATCTACATGCAGTTGCCTCTAAATCTGCAAGCTTGTTTTAGCACTTGTCTCACTAAGCTTTTAAAATTTTATGATGCTACTTGAAATTTTCGGAAAAGCAGGGTAGAAGTTAGTTTGTTGAATTGTATAGTTAAGCCTTAAAGGATTTTTGCATACATTAAATGTCTTTAGCACCTCATTTATTTAAAGATTTCATGCTTCAGATTTGTGATATGAATTCAATCATGGTAGCCTCCCACCATTGACCTTGACCTAAGTTTGATGAGAGCTCACTTAAGATTTATGATACATGGAGTTTAATCCAAATCATATTCTAATCTCAACTGATTTTGCTGAGTCTAGGGACCTAATTCAACCCATCTTAGAATATAGTCAAACCAAAATAAATGAATTTGAACAATTAAAATGACCAAAATCTTGAATAACCCCTAAGCAATTATTAAATTTAGTATTAACTTAAAATCCATAAGTTGGTTTTCTATAAAACCTTAACCAACATCGAAATCTTTAGCTTTCACTTGAACATATACCAAATTATAGTTGATGTTGAAATCTATAGCCTTTGACCTAGGTTTGAACTTATTTAACCATATTTGAGATTAGCTTCAATTTCTCACAAAAATCTTAGCTATCTACTCACACATAAGTACTCAAGTGAAAGCCCAAGTGAAATTGGCTATTTTGCACATAAACACCTAATTAATGAATGCACTTGAGTATTTGGATATTTCATTGAGCGAAGTCAATTGTTCACCTAAGATTCTTAGAGTCATTTACATGAGTTTGCTTAAATTGATTATTCACTTATAGGAACATTTTTTTATCCCTCTTGTATTTATATGCTTATTTATATAAAGTTGCATTGTCGCCCTCATATCCACTTGACTTCTCATTTATAAGTGTTTATCTACTCCTCTAAGCATGTTTTTCTTCTTGTTGCACTTTGTTATTTTCCAATGTGAAATTTCCTTGTCATTTATATGCACTAAGCAACTCATATATACAATTTGCTTAAATTGGCTAGTCCCTCATATAATTTCATCATATTATCCCAATTTTATTAATTACTAACCACTAATATGTGAGCAAGCTTATTTAGCTGACCTTTTGACATATTTGACCCATTGAGTCAAATTGATTAACTTGAGCCTAATCCTAATAATTGAGCCCAAATGATCCTAAATTAGACTTAACCAATTCTTTAACACAATAACATAATATAACCATAATCCCAATAATCCATCATAATAATTGTCTCACCTAGCCTAAAGACTTGTCCCTACACCTAACTAAAGCCAATAATATATTTACTTGTAAGATACCTTCTTATGGATCAAGGTTAATTTTAAACTAATTTGAGACCTTATTGGAGTTGACTTGAATTGATCCTATACAATCTCGATTGAACAATTGGACCATGATAGGCCTCTTGAGTTCATTATTATAATGGGGCATTTACATACATAGCACACAATTCTTATATATTTACATATCTAACACCTAAACATAAATATTTACATATATAGCACCTAAATCTTTATTATTGTAACAAAATAGTACTTTTCTTACATTTTGAAGTAAAATTCACCTTTTGAAGCATAGAAAAGGTGCTGTGTTTATAAATATCAAACTTTAGGTGTTAGATATGTAAATGCATAAAAATTGTGTGTTATATATGTAAATTTCTTTATTATAATTGGCATTAATCTTAGGTTTGTTAATCTAAAGATTGCTCTAGGTGACATTAAAGAAATGTAGAGATTTTTGTCATATATCTAGACCTCAGGAGAAGCTACTCAAGATTGTAGCAAATTTATCGAATAATGGGGTACACATTTTTGTTCATTGTTTTTAAGAAAAACTAATTAATTTATAGACGATTTTTTAAAAATAAGTATCATTAGAAATGTAATTAGGCAATTAAGTATCATTAAAAAAATTTAGAAATAGGTATAGTATTAGGTAGCCACGCCTAATCGATGTGTAATGACATGAAAGACAAATACCCACTTATGTAGCAGAAGGCGACTAACCGAGATGAAATTTTTTTACATCAAGGATTGACTTTGAGCTCTTATGTTTCTGCTTTAGTTTTAGATGTTCCGATTGCAAGCTTAAAACCCTTATCATCAATTATAGAGATCAACCTTAGAGTCTGCAAGTATTCATTTAAGTAGATCTAAAATACCTAAGAACAAATAAAATTGATAGATAAAACTAAAATAGATTATTTATAAGTTTTCATTCCAAAAAGTGAGTACAAGTATTTACATAAATGGATGATCCAGAAATAAAAATAAAATAGATAAGAATAAATGTAGTACAGACGCACAAATAGACTATCCTAAACATCTAACGCCTCGTCATGGAATCACACCACTCCTCGGTGTGTGGTCACGCGTGATGGATGATCACGCAGCTAATGGTGGTCCTCCAATGCAAGATCTTCAAAAGTCTGCATCGAATAGTCCTGTGATGGGAAGATATGTGACTATGACTCATACGTAGGTTGGTATATAGAAGGACACGGATCGATACATAGATGGACCCGATCAAGATATGTGATGGCTGACGCCGTGGGACATCCTCTGTATGCTCTGATCCGTACAATGTATCCCTGATATGTACATGCAATCGCAAGTCTCTGTATAGCACCTTGTACCTGTCGATGGCTCCTTGTAGCTCGTGCTCATCCACACGGCCGAAGTACGGTTGAAAGATGTCCTAAGTCGCCAAGTTGTGCTCCGACTACACGAAAAATTAGTGTGTGAAATTAGCCTCAAGTAACATATTGAATTTAAATGAATACTTATGTTAACGCTTACATATATACGCTCTATAGGTGCTCTGGGATAGTAAGTGGTCAGAAGATCCGTGTGGTGGCTAGAAATAGAGAAGCTCACGACCAACCAAAGACATGTCGGTTGATAGCCACCAACCTGTCCTCATCTTCATTCAAGCCCTTGACGAAGTAATCCCTCTGCCTCCCCCAAGCGATAATGTGCACTTGGTGGTAATCAACTCAATCGACATCCATTTTGCCTCGACCATCGACCCTTTTGAAACTAGGGTCAACTGATGCTACATCTACTATGGGTATGAGTCAACCGTCAGCCATCGTAAATGTCACTCCACCCTCTTCCAATCGAGAGACTCCCTAACCATATATCGAGCTGTTGAGCATGTAGTGATGATGCGTGATGCTGTTTTCCCAAATTACTTGCACATATTAAAAACTATGTTAAATTAGAATATGCATTATAAATATTTGAATCAAAATGTACTCTGCAAGTCTAACCTAAGTATGTAGCAAATCATCCTGCTCATTTATATATAATGCATAGCTCGCCATTGGCATCTGGTGAACATATCTCTCGTTCCACCTATTCACACAACACAGTTTAAACAAACATATAAGCAAGAAATTTGAAAGTGTATAAAGTAAAATATACCTCAACCTAATATTGAGACCATCAAGATCAATCGGATATGACACATGTAGAGTCAGCCTCCCCACATGAATATGCTCCTAAGACCATATCTGTAGTAGGTGTGGCAGCCAACCATGTTGACCCTGGTGGGCCTAGTTGACTCGAAGAGTTCTTTATAGAGGTGGGCCAGAACTGGTCCTCCTATAGCCAGCGTACTAAATGAATCTAGGTCCTCTAGAAGTGGAAGATAAGTGGACTTGACCGATGTATCCAAAGAAGAAGAAACACCTAATAAGAAAGAATGTGGCACGCAGTGCAAAAACTCTTCGCTCGATACGCGTATGATTCTCCGTAAAAAACGATGTGACCGACGGTCATGGTACATCATGTCGGGTGTAACCAATAACTTGTCCAAAGAATCCGCCTAACCCATCTCTTTCCCTCACCAATCATAATTGGGCCAATAACAAGTGGCCCATCAACACATAATCCCAGGATCATCGCCACATCCTGGAGTGTCATAGTCATCTCACCAACAGCTAGGTGGAAGGTGTTGGTCTGTGGAGACCATCTCTCAATCAGGACAATAAGCAGATGATGATCTAGGCAGATGAAACGAAGCTGGCTAGCACATTGTAGGCCTACTGCCTCTAGCCCACTAATGAATCTTCTGCAACTGATGAGTCACTTCTTCAGCATAAGCAAGTGTGAACCAGCCTTTAGAACAATATTCTGCAAAAAAAAAGATCGATCAGTCATTAACCAAAATAAAAATTATGCAGGTGTAACATAGAAATATAAATTAAATATTACTTACAGTATCAGGGTGAGCGGCTCTATGTCGTCCATGTAGGGAGGCTATGCTAGGGTGGACCTCAGTAGGTGGCTACTCTAACTGTGGCATGGCCTCCCTAGGATGGCCCCGACGCCAACGTCTATCTGGTGGGCGGTGCTCCTCTGCCATCGTACCTATTGAAGAAAATAAATGTAGGAGTCAGTGTCAGACAGTTCTAAATAATGAAAGGGAAAATTGTACCGTAAAGTAAGCTAAAAAAAGTACTGCAACCTACGAGTATAATCTAAGTAACATGCACTACACATATAAATTATATCTACGATATACCTTCTACTATTAACATGATTCGGAAAACTAAAGCGTAAAGTAAGGAAAAAATAATAGTACTACAACCTACGAGGAAAATCTAAGTAACATGCACTAAACATATACATTTTATGCTAAAGTATCCATACATACCTTCTACTATTAACAGTGTGTCCGATAACCAGAAGTGGTAGTTGCACATAACCGCAGTTCTACCAGCTATTTTCATCCATTGTATTTTTGAACTTGCTAGTACGAGGCCTACCAAACCTTCTACAAAAATTGGGTGGCTGCAATGCTACTAATCCATGCTCTGCATTGAAAGATGGCTACTCAGAACGGTCAAGCAAAGGGTGAAACTCATTTATGTATGTGAGCTTATACAGATGCAGTATGTAGTACTATGACACACACATTAGGTGGTTCAATCTTCTAAATCCCAGTGCAGCAATAACATGCGGGCATGGCCAATGATATATGATCGTGTTGTTACAACTGCAGTTACATTCACTATTATCAAGAAAATCAACTCTAAATGATCAGCTTGACCTGTCAAATACCTACATCTCCCGGGGGTTGATGTTTACCTGTTCAGGGAAATGTCTGGCTTCCCTTTCAGTACGCTGTAACATTGTGGATACCCTTTGGGTGAAAATATATAAGTTGGTCTCCTATTGCTGAGTTGCAGAGGCAAGTCTTTTCATGAACAATGCAACCAAGTTATAGTTAATAGCAGTATTTAGAGCCTGAATCGGTAAATCACGAGCCCTTTTTAGAACAATGTTAAAACATTTAGATGCATTAGTCATCATTATACCATAACACATTCCACCATTATGTACAATTGACTTTTTAATAGGGTCGTGCTCCACAAACCATTTGTGAGCTTCTTCTTTCACATTTTTAATATCTGACATGAAATGATTAAACTCACGAATATCATCAGTGTTTCCTGCCATATACATCTTCTGACATAAAAATTCAACATCACCAATCGCCAATCTACGTATCACCTTTTTAAAATTTTCACGCATGTGGTGCAAGCAATGTCTGTGAGCGGTCCATGAAAAAACTTCTCTACACCCACGTAACAAACCAGCATGTTTATCAGATATTATGCACAAATCACGTCCAGCAGACACAACAGGCAGCATATCATGTATGCATAGTAAGAACCACATCCAGGAATCAGTCAACTCGGACTCTACAATAGAAAAGGCAAGTGAAAATAACCCATTGTTTCCATCTATTCCAACAACAGTTAATAACGTACCACGGTACTTTCCTAACAAAAATGTATTGTCTAAGCTCAGCACTGGGCAGTAGCTAGCCCAACCCATAATGGAAGGACCAAATGCCCAAAAAAATCTTTGGAAGCGGTATGCTAGAAATCGTAGACTGCCGGGTAAAGTAGTATAAACTGATTCCATGTAAAGGCTGATAGTCCTATAAGACTCTTCTCAACTACCAAAGATTATTTTTATTGTCTTACGCCTTGCATCTCAGGCCTTCATGTAGGAAACTTTAACATTGAACTTTGACTCCATTCTACCTATAATCTCCCTAGGTTTCAGATCAATTTGATGCATGATCACAGGTATAATGAAATAAGCAATGAATTTTAAACTACACTGTCGATGATCGTCTGCATTAACTACATTGATACATTTATGGTTTTCCCCAACTCTGGATATTCTCAAAGCACCCCCTAAGCGCCTGCTGCTGTTATAATGCAAACGTCAATTACATGATCTTGTAGGACTATCATGGTGTACACATATAACTGTATAGTTCTTTTGGTTAGAGGTCACTGTTTGGAATTGAACATTATTCACTATACATCACCCAATAACAACAAACTGAAGACTCCGTTTACTTGCGAAACACATACCTTTGACAAGGTCACTTGGGATTTCAATATCGTATGTTATGATATTTTCATCAGATGGACCGTCAAAGTAAATATCATTGTCCCACTTTCTCGTAGTTTGACACATCTGTACATACTCGTTTATAGACAACATCTGACTTTCACTATCAATATATGAGTGAATAATTTTTTAAAAGATCGACCTACATTCCCAATCACGGTTCAACCCAAGTGAACAATCATCATCATTGATATCCTGCTCAAACTCACTACTTGAACCACTGTTCATAGTCTGATACTCATCATCGCCTATAGCATTCTGCAGCACATACGGTTCCTCCGAACGATAAATAACATCATCGCTGCCATAAAAGTCATAAACAAGATGGCACATATGGTTAAACTTATTAAAGTAAGCAGAGGAAATTAAATAATACAAGTATAAACAGAGAAAGGTTGATAAGGTATTACATGGGAATCAATTCATCAAATCGCTCGTGTTGTCGCTATGTGAAATCTGGTATGCATCATATATTCACTAACCTTATTATCAGATCAGTTGATATGGATGCAACATTAGCATCCTCCACTTCCTCATACAACACTAATATCTGACGGAAAGCTTCGTTCAATGTAACATAGCAAACTTCATCGTCATATATAGCAGACGTTATAAATCCGATACCCACCGGATAACGGCATGTAAGACTGACTGTGTGACGCTCTGAATCAATATGCAAGAATCTCATAATTCTTTGTTTCAATTCCAGTAAGGTGTTGTGCCGCAAAACCTTAACTGGACGATTTCGACCTCCCACATAACTTGGACTGAATTGCTCGTCGATATTTAGTTCGCATCCATAGAAAAAGATCAGTGAAATAAATTCTCTACCCATTCTTGTAGAATAAACTATATAAATTATAAGAAATTTAAATCAATCGACACGTTATACAAACGCCGTCATCTAACGTGACTACAATTAACAGGGATCTAAGCTTATAGGCCAACTGCAACAACTTAAACCCAACTCTTACCTTTCAAATTTATGTCGTACACCCTAAATAATACTATACTCGACATCTTATCACCTGAACCCCAATGCTAACACAAACATATAATCAAATCCAACCAAAAATTCTAACAATACAACTATAATTCCTAGTACACATACTCTATTAATTTATAAATGAAAAGAAATAGAGATTTACCATGTGTTGACGAAGAATGATGGGAATGTGAGCAAAAAATGGTAGAATCCGCCGCAGGAAACTTCCCCGAACAAAATGGAGCCGCCGAAAACGTCGGCGGAAGCTAATGTTGGCTTCCAACGGCTGCTAGATGGAGAGGGAAGTCGTCAAACGTCGTGGATGTGGCTGTCGGGAAAAAATTAGCTGCTTTTGGCTAGAAGGAGAAAACAGAATAATGCTGGCGGTTGGAGCAATGTCGACGGCTGTCGTGAAGCTTGGAGATAAAGAGGATTGTGCTCGGAAGGGGCAAACCGGTCGGCGGCTCGCGTGGAGGCGTCGGAGGCGTCAGGGGTGGAACGTAGGAGTACAGAGTGAAAGAATAGGGTCGATCGGTTCGATCGACTCAATTTCTTTATCCTCATGCTTCACATCACCATAGCAACTTTACGTCACGTTGATTCCGACATGGCTACCTAGTCGCCCACTTAGTGGGCGACTATACCTATTTCTAAATTTTTTTAATGATACTTAATTGCCTAATTATATTTCTAATGATACTTATTTTTAAAAAATTGCCTATTTTACATGCAAAAATATAGCTAATTACTTTTCTTTTTTAAATATTGAATATTTATAAGATTCAATTTGTTTTTCCAAAATTCAATCTTTAGAAATTTAAAAAATTGTAGTAATTTGGGAAGAACCACATATTTATCTTGTTTCATTTTTTTATAATTATGCTAATTAAAGATTAATTTTTATATAACTTTAATGGTAATTATTTTAATTGATAAGAATTTTAAAAAATATTATCCAAACCTTATATTCCAATCTAACCTATATTTTAATAAAATCTCATTTTATAGATTATCTTAAAAAAATATTCTCTAATATTATGAAAAATTAAATTTATATTTAAAAAATAAAATTAAAAGATAATTGACTACATTTTGCAACTGATCTTTAAACCTATTTCAATTATATAATTTTATCCATATAACTAACTTCTGAAATATTTTGTTCATTAACATTAAATCAAACCTTTTAAATCTAGTAAAAACATCACCTTTATAAAGAAAAAAATTTAGATCATGGTATTTTGATTTATTTTGAATCAAAATAATCTTAAAATTTTGACACAATACATTTCTATTAAAATATTATAAATTTGCATGGTTTTAACTTTCATGTAAATTCAAAATTAATGTCAACATCTACAATAAAATGTATAATCGAAAAATAAAATATTAAGATATATAGATATATATAGATATATATATATATATATATCATAAAAATTCATAAAAATTAATACATATCTAATTTTTATAAGATCATTTTTAATAAAAATTGGATTTTTTTTTTAACCTAATATTTCCTTTTAGGTGCTCCCACAGTCCCACTGCTTTCACCGGCGGTGGGTTACTATCTGTCGCGGCTAATGTGAAAAAAAAAACAAAGAAGCTATTTTATAAATGAGTGTTTTATATTTGATATTTCTTCTACAGTTTAAGCTAGAGATAGGGATGTAAAGTAGTCGAATATGAACGAGCTGAGGCTCTGTTCGTGTACATCTTGTTTACATTTGTTTATGTTTACAGATGATTTAAGCTTGTTATGAGAATATTCATGTTCGACGCTTATTGCTTTTAAGCTCGAATGTTGTTGTTCCGAATAAGGCTCGTTTATTTATTTGCTCGAATCAGCTCTATTTCAGCTCATGAAGAAGCCCAAAATATGCTCGAATTTATCAAATTAAGTATTAAAACTAATTTTTTTAAATTTTGAATTATTATAACACAAAAGTTTAGAAACAAATAAGAAAAAAAACATAAAACAATATACAAATTTTATTAATATTTAATAATTTTTTAAATTTATGATATACATTCAACATAAAATTTTTCTAATGAAAGACATGCAAATACAATGATACAAAAGTATAAAAAATGTTTTATTAAACTAGAGAAAGAAATATAAAGTCCTTATGGGGGATAAGGCTCAAAGATCTAATGCTCTAGGAGCTACAAGAAGATTAAAGAGTTTAATCTCCATCTAAGTACAAAAAACTAGAAAATAAAAAAAGCTAAAGAAAGGTAAAAACTAAAAAAGACAGCAACCGATGAAGAGAGCTCGAAAAAGATTAGCAGTCAGCAGAATTCAAGGTCCAACACCTTGAAACTTGAAAGGAGTGGAGAAATGATCTGCAAAAAAAACACTTGAAAAGATAGTTAATGAAGAGAAAAAATGTATATGAGTAAGATCTATAAGGGAAGGCATAGATGGCTCAGGCTCAGAGTAAAAAATATTTTCATTTTAATTATCAACATAAGAGGTAACAAATTAGTGACCATCCAACTTCCAAGAAGGGTTACAATCACAAAAGATGCTACCAGCCAAAGAAAAGAATTTTATGATCATCATAGCCATCATAGCCAATTAGCCACCATAAGCAACAAAAGCAACAACATCACAGAGATAAGGTAACTTACCTCTATGATATTGTTGCTTTTGTTGCTTATGATTTAGGGTAGGGTTGTCAAAACAGGTAAGGAGGCTGTGAAAAAGGCACCATGGGTGTCAAGCTATAATACAAGTAATGCAGGTTATGAGGTACAAGTGAATTAATGAGTCAATCAATCTCATGATTCTCATAGAATGATAGAGACAACAAAAGCAAGTAAGCAACCTTCAAAGTTCAAAGTTCAAAGTAACTTAGACTTTGCAGTCAAAGCAACAACAGCCAAGTAGGTAAGTAGCCAACAATTCCAAAAAAAAATAACAATAATACAAGTATACTGTATACAACAATATCATTCACCAAAATGTAGAACAACCCACTGGAAACAAAGAGGATGCAAAAAAGCTCTTAATAAGTCTAATTAATCAATCTAGAAAAAATAGTTCTAATCAAAGCAAAGAGGCTACAAAAAAGGAACCATTTTAGGTCCACCGAGAAGTGGGTTGAACAGCCAACCAAGTTACCAAAGTACCAAACCTAGAAGAATTAATAAAAGCAACCATCAATGGCTGGATAGATATGAAACCAAACACAAAAATAAGCCAAAATCCTCTGATGTCATATCATAGTAATAATACAACAATACCATTCACCAAAATATTGAACAGCCCACTATAAGCAAAGATAATGCAAAAAAAGACACTTAATAGTTCTAATTAACCAATCTAGAAAAAATAGTTCTAATCGAAGCAAAGAGGCAGCCAAAAATTAGGTCCACTAAGAAGTGAGAATAAGTTGAACAGTCACCAAGTTACCAATGTTTCAAACCTGAAAGAATCAACAAAACCAATCATCAATGGCTGTATAGAAATGAAATCAAACACAATAATAAGCCAAAATCCTTTTGATGCCATAGCATAGCAATTATATAACACATCATTCACTAAAATATAGAACATCCCACTAAACGCAAAGAGGATGCAAAAGAAGGCAGTTAATAGTTCCAATTAATCAATCCAGAAAAAATAGTTTTAATCAAAGCAAAGAGGCTGCCAAAAAAATAACCATTTTAAATCCACCGAGAAGTGAGAACATGCTGAACAACCAACCAAAGTTCCAAACCTGAAACTCTAAAAGAATCAATAAAAGCAACCATCAATGGCTGGATAGAAATGAAATGGAACACAATAATAAGCCAAAATCCTATAATGTCATAGCATAACAAATATCAATCACATCTAACAACCAACATGTTATCTATTATAAGAAGTTGTAGACTTGTAGCATAGCAGATTTAAAATAGCAAAATAGTAGTTGAATGAAGACAATAAAACAACAAAATAACATAGAATGATAGAACTGACCAGTGGGCAGTGGTCCAATGGAGTCAGTGGACAGAAGTTGAATGAAAATATAAGAGTTTTGAAACTAGAGAGGCTCATATTTAATTACAACACATATATGATATGACAATGACATAACGCCATACACTTTATATGATTGCACGTTTAACTTTAACATGCCATTCCAAATATAGAGAGACAAATGTTGGAATATAAAAGTATTTGATGCTCATCTATCATCATCTTAAAATCCCACATAAGGTTGACAAATTGCATGCATCCAAATTATAGAGGATCAATAAAAAAATATATGCTCCAATTTACATATTTTGCCATCAATTTAATCCTCTATAGGGTTACATGAAATAATGACAAACCAAAACAAAGGCAACAAGCAACGAAGCAACATTTACCTATTTTAGCATTTTAAATCATCATTCTATAATTTCCGCCAAAAAAATAATTAGAACAAAATAATATTACACAGTAATTTATAAATTTAAATCAACCCAAAGTCAAAGTAAGCAAACAATCCATCAACCATCATCAACATAAGTGTATAACCAAATCTATAAAATAAAAATAGGAAAAGTATTTGCAATTAAATGTATATGAAATCCTCAAGTGATTAGTAACATAATAGTAAAAAAAGGCATTGCTGGCTTCTTGCTCATGAATCACCCAATGGAACACCCAATTTTTCTTCCTCCAACATTTATTGCTGTATAAAAAAATTAAAAATATTAAAAGTAAAATATATATATAATGAAATAATAATATTAAATTGCATGATATTATATTGAAGAAATGAAGCACTTACCAATGGTGTTTTAGCATTTAGTTGAGATGAACTGATCCAATTAGATGCACAAACTAATATATTAACTGTCTTGATAGATAAACAACTTCTATAATCATCTAACACCCTTCCACCAGCACTAAATACGGATTTAGAAGCAATAGTCATTATTAGAATTGATAAAATATCACGAGCCATTCTAGACAAACACAGATATTTCAATGTGCTCATTTTTCACCATTTCAAAATATCAAATTGCTCAGTATTGCAAACAAATAACCCTTCATCAAGATACACATGCAAGTGATCAGAGAAGCCGATGACATAACAAAATCTTTAAAACCCAACATACAATCAAATTGAGATGTGCCAAGAGGATCTATAATAGACTTTGAAGAAGAAAATCCCACATTGATAGATTCATTCATTGATGCAATAGAAGAACTCTCAGAAGCATATATGCATGTATTTCCCAAAGAGCCTTCTCAACAGATGTAATTTGAGAATCAAGTTCATGTAATTCATAGATCTTAGGAAACATAAATGAAATGAATTTAACTTTAAATGAGGATCAAGAACTGCAGCAATAGATATTAGTAGGTTACACTCCCCACAATATTTATCAAATTTTATTTTCATAATTACGATAATTTTTCTAATATACTCATCTTCAGATCTAGATTCTTCCCAAAGAAGCTTCTTAACATGCATTACAGTTGAAAAAAAAATATTTGATGTTGGATATGATGTACCAAAAATTATTTGAGTGACATTATTAAAAATTGATAAGAACTTTCTGATTTTTTCATACCTCAGCTAATCAAAATCTAATGATACCCACTTGTGATTTGAATCTCTAGCTACATAATGAGTTAAGACAGTACGATAAATAAAAGCAGCCTCAAACATCATATAAATTGAATTCCAATGTGTTGGCACATCAATACAAAGAGACCATGACATAGATACATCTAACTGTTTTGCAATCTCAACAAATTTGTGTAGCCTTGTAGAAGATTTTTTGAGATATTTAACTTACTCCTTATATTATAAATTATGTCATGCACTTCTTTCAAATCATCCTGCATCATTATATTCAATATATGTGCACAACACCTGATATGAAAAAAATGATCACGAAAATGCAGTTTTCCTCTTGAATCAAAGTTATTTCTAAGGCAATAAGCTGTAACATCATTGTTACTAGCATTATCAAGAGTAATTGTAGAGACTTTATCCTGAAAATTTCATTCTAACAAACAGTCACATATAGCATCACAGATGAAAGTCCTAGTATGAGGAGGGTCAAGTTCAATGAAATTAATAATCTTTTTCTAGATTTTCCATCATAAATCAATGAAATGAATAGTCAAACACATATACCCTATTGTTTGATTAGATGTTCAATAATCTGATATTAAAGAAACTCTCTGAACACTGCTAAGATAAGTCTTAAGTTTTTCTTTCTCAACATCATAAATTCTCATGCAATCATTTTTTATACACTTTCATAGTTAGGATTCAAATATTTCAATAAAATATAAAACCAAGTGTGCTCTACCATCATAAAAGGATATTCATGGACAATAATCATTCTTGCAATAATTTCTCTGACCTATCTTTGATCATAATTTTTAGGATCATGAAAAATAGAAATGTAAAATTCACTAGCAATATCAATTGGGGAGAAATTCAATTGCTTCTGTCTTTTATCTAACAAATCAATAACTTATTTACCTTTTGATTTAATTTTATCATAATCTTTGATATGTCTGAGAAGTTGTGAACTTGTGCCTATTTTTGATTTTTGGAACTTAACTCTACAAGACATACATTACAAGCAAGGAATCTCAACACCCTTAGACATAGTTTTAACTTTTACAAAGTACTCACATACACTAGACTTTCTCTTTCTAGATTTTTTAGCCTGCACCTCTAGTATAGTGCTAGTATTCTCAATAATTTGTTAAGATGTTTGATTATGACTGCCTTCCAAATGTTCCATATCAACTGGTGGTACCTCACCAGTTGATGCAGATTCGGAATGCTCAAATGATGACATATGTTGTATGTAAACTATGAATAACTCCAAACATCATGTGTTAAATAATAAATATATTAAAAATAATGCATTCATATATATAACAGAGTTTAGAACATACATAATACATTGCAATCAAGCTTTGCATAATCAAAATTATAAGGATGAATATCATTTATAATAGAAGGAGAGTGAGCTTCATTATAATAGAAATAAGAAGATTATTAGAAAATTAGTTGATTGACTAATGACAATTTAAATCATCTATTTTTTTTCAAAAATAATTTGGTAAAAATAGAAAAAATAAATAATCATCAAAGATCAAAGTAAAAGCATATGAATATATGATCCTTTTTCTTGCTCAGGACTCAGAATGATATAAAGCATACTTCAAGCATTACTAGTTGGAGAGCTTACAATTAGCTACAAAAAAACTCTTATCTTTTCATTTAAATATTCAACTGTTGTCCACTGTCACTAGACCACTGTCCACTACACACTACCCACTGCCCACTGCCCACTATCCACTGCTCACTTCTATCATTCTATATTATTTTATTATTTTGTTGTTTTCATTCAACTGCTATTTTGCTCTTTTAAATCTGCAATACTACAAGTCTACAACTTCTTATAATAGATAACATGTTGGCTGTTAGATGTGATTGAGTATTTGCTATGCTATGGCATCAGAGGATTTTGGCTTATTATTGTATTTCGTTTCATTTCTATCTACCCATTGATGGTTACTTTTATTGATTCTTTCAGGTTTCAGGTTTGGCACTTTGATAACTTGGTTGACTGTTCAGTCTATTCTCACTTCTCAGTGGACTTAAAATGGTTCTTTTTCTTTACAACCACTTTGCTCTGATTAGAGCTATTTTTCATAGATTGATTAATTATAATTATTAAGTACCTTCTTTTGCATCCTCTTTGCTTCTAGTAGATTGTTCTATATTTTGGTGAATGGTGCTGTTATATACATAATACAGTATACTTGCATTGTTATTATTTTTTTCTAGAATTGTTAGCTACTTGCCTACTTGACTGTTGTTGCTTTTACTGCAAAGCCTAACTTACTTTGAACTTTGAAGAAACCAGAAGGAATGAACAACGTAAATACGTAACACATTGAAACTAAACACTAACAGTAAACAACATCACAGTCTCACAGATTCATAAGAATCACAACTAACAGAGGCTCACATATAACAGAGGAGTCATGCTCCTAAAAAAAATCATATAATCGCAATAAGCATAGATTGGTGAAAGGCCACAGACCGTGAGATGCGGACATACCGAAGGGTCGAGACCGCTACTAATCCCAAATTAACAGTTAATAGGAATTCACAGAGAAGAGTCAGAGCATCAGACGACTCAAAAAAGTGAGAACGAGAGAGGGACAGAGTCACAGAGCCACAGAGGATCAGATGATTCAGATTCATGTAGAAGATTCTCCACTTGCTCGATACGCCACGCAGTGACGCAAGAACGAGAAATGGAGAGGTGACTGAGGAAGGGATTGTGGACCGGAGTGCATACGCCGATGCTCGGGGCCGGACAAGGAGAAGTGGAGATTGGAAAACTCAGAGGCAGAAGAACTAGGGCAAGAACGCTCGAATCGCTTGCCAATGAAACACCAAAAAGATTTAAGCAAAACAGCAGAATTCAATCGCTTGGAGAAGTCAAATAGGCTAAAATAAATATCGAAATAACACAATCGAGGTCCCGAGGAATCGCGCCATGGCCCTCAGCCCGCCCATGCGCAGTTCGAGCCTTATCGAGCCGAACACGAGCAAACAGTTCCGCTATTTGTGTTCGGCTCGTTCCGAATTCGAACAGAAATTTTTTGTTCGTGTTCGACTCTTTAGTTTAACGAACGAGCTGAACATGAGCTAATTTTTGAGCCGAACACAAGCTATTTGCGAACAACGAGCTGTTTTGACAGCCCTAGCTACAGAAGAGCACTTGGAAACAGGGATGATTATGATAATGCACTAGTGGTGTTCGATGAAATGCCAAGGACACAGTGAAGGAGGTGGAGGCGAGGGACGGGTATGCCGGTGAACTCCTGCCTATTGATTGGAGGGCGGGCGTCTAGTTGGACGATGACAAGGATGCGTTGGAGGCACCGCCGATGAAAGTAGTTGGAGCACCTAAAGGGAAATATTAGGTAAAAAAAAAATATTTTGATCCAATTTTTATTAAAAGGATCTTATAAAAAAATAGATATGTATTACTTTTTATGAATTTTTATTTTATATATATATATATATATATATACATATTTATGAATTTTTATTAATTATTATTAAATGATCTTAATATTTTATTTTTTTGATTATACATTTTATTCTAGATGTCAACATTAATTTAAAATTTACATGAAAATTAAAAATCATGTAAATTGATAATATTTGAATTTAATAGAAATATATTGTGTCAAATGTTTAAGATTATTTTGATTCAAAATAAATCAAGATATCATGATCTAGTTTTTTTTTTCTATTTAAAGGTGATGTTTTTATTGGATTTAAAAGGTTTGATTTAATGTTAATGAATAAAATATTTTAGATGATAGTTATATACATAGGTTTAAAATAAGTTACAAAATGTATTCAATTATCTTTAATTTTAATTTTTAAAACTTAAATTCATGGTTTTTCATAATATTAGGGAATAGTTTTTTTTTAAATAATCTATAAAATAAGATTTTATTATAATATAGATCAGATTGAAATATAAGATTTGAATAATAATTTTTAGAATTCTTATCAATAAAAATAATTATTATTAAATTTAGATAAAAAATAAATTTTAATTAGCATAATTATAAAAAAAGAAAGAAGATAAATATATGATTCTTCTCAAATTACTATTGCACTAGAAATTACAGAGAGTAAAATTTTCACTTTCCTTCAAATCCAAAGACACACACAAGATTTAAAGAGTGAACAAGAAAGTTCGAATTTTTTTGGAAAACCTCAAAAGAGGGAAAAACCACGCCAAGAAAAGCTTCCACTATGTATCTGTTTCAAAGTACAAGATCTTCCGATACCAGGATTACAGAATTGTATATGAAAGGACAACAGTATGTGACAACGATCATGTTGTAATGATTAAGTAGTAGCGATGATAAAGTGAACTATGCGAAGCAATCACGGTGAAAATATGAGAACAATTGCGAAATCAAGAACAATGGCAATGGGGAACAATCAGTAGAAATGGAACAATCATTGGTAGAAGTCATCATGATGAGACGAGATTGGCGACGACAATGATGGCGGGCGTGATGGTGGTTGACTACCGTTAGGCCGGTGTCTTGGAGGAACTTTTCTCTCTCTCTTGCTTGGGCCCCTCTCATATAAGGAATGAGGGGTTATTTATAGATTGGAGGAGTGACGTCTCTGTAAATACATGAAAATCCAAACCACTCCTCTCCATCGGACAGCTCATGATGATTCCCTTGATCATATGATGTATTTTGTGTATTTGAATGCTCATATTAAGTCGGAATTGTAAGATCTTTTGCTTGTTGGAGCGGCTTCGAGGCGCTCGGTTTTATTATAAACACTCCATATTTGAAGCTTTTAGGAATTTAACGATGTCCCAAAGTTTCCAATGATATTTTAAGTGCTTGATCTCGAAAGTTTTAATTTACGTCGCTTGCTTTCGACATCAAGATTCGTGCTTCTACTAGAGGAATTTTCAGGATCATATCAGTTGCCCCCTATTTTTGGATGATATTATCTCAATCATAAAAAAATGTCAAGTAATTCAAAATAATAAATTCTTCAACGAGATCTGCAGATCCATTAACCACACATTTTGATAGAACATATCTTCATGTAAGCACAAGATTATGACTACGGAAGCAGATGCATAGCCACAAATATGTGTAGGTATGTGCGAGCGTAAAATTTGTTACATCACGGGTCTCTAGGCTCTCAGGGCCAGCGCCCAGCGTGCCGTAAAGCGACCGCGGAGCTTCAGCGTGCACCGGCTCACCCGTGGTGCGGGCGGTCGGGCGGGTCGCCTAATGGTCATGGAATGATGTCGGCCAAGCGGGCGGCGAGGCAGCAGCGTCTTGGCTCGTGCGCCATGAGAGCATGTCGAACTCAAGAGCTTTTGTCGTTTGACCCATTTTAAGCCCGACGATTTTGGTTTTGCATTTTTTGGCAATTTTGGGTGGTTTCTCTTTGATTTTTTTACCTTTTTTATCATAGAGGTCTATAAAACCCCAGGGCCAGAAGGCATCTTCTCTTCTTGAGAGAAGGTCGAGGCGATCAAGACCCGTAGTTCATACGACAAGGCTCCAGTTTTCCCTCGAAAGAGGTGTTAACTAACCTCGTCGGACCGACCGGGTTCGGAGGCGATCAAGACCGTAGTTCATACGACAAGGCTCCAGTTTTCCCTTGAAAGAGGTGTCAACTGACCTCGTCGGACCGACCGGTTCGGAGGCGATCAAAACCCGTAGTTCATACGGCAAGGCTCTAGTTTTCCCTTGAAGGAGGTGTCGACCCGTCGGATCGGCCGGTTGGGCGATCAAGACCCATAGTTCATACGGCGCTCTTTCCCTTGAAAGAGGTGTCAATGACCTCGTCGGACCGACCGGTTGAGACGATCAAGACAGTTCATCGAGCTCCGTTTCTCTCGAAAGAGGTGTCAACTAACCGTCGGACCGACCAGTTTGGAGGTGATCAAGGAGATGATAACCGAGAGCGTGGGTGATGGCGATACTTTCAGCGATGGTGGCGGCGTGTCGGCAGCGGTAACTGCAGTGTGGTGAGATAAACCACGATGGTGGTACCGGATGCCGGCGATAATTGGCGGCGGTAAACGGCGTAATGCGATGTCAGCGAGTAATCGGCGTGACGGCCTGATGGTTGAGGTCGGTGCAGCGGCAGCCGCGGCAGTGAAATTCAACAGTGGCAGAGACATGCGGAAGATATGGCACGATGGTGGTGAGCAAAATTGCGCGATGGTCGTGGTGGGCCGCGATGGCGGTGGATCAGCAAGGTAACCTGGCGAAGCAACATGTCAGCAGTAGTGGCGTCGGTAATCAGCGAGATAGCCGGCAGCGATGGTTAACCGGCGATTGCCGATGGTGGCACCGGCAACGTGTCAGCAGCTGGCCAGCTGATGGTTGGCAGCCAAGTGGTTGGCGCTCGGTAACC
Organism: Cymbidium sinense; assembly: GCA_021442155.1. Classification (NCBI taxonomy): domain Eukaryota; kingdom Viridiplantae; phylum Streptophyta; class Magnoliopsida; order Asparagales; family Orchidaceae; genus Cymbidium; species Cymbidium sinense. The sequence continues at coordinate 68,506,858 of CM038221.1, read as the reverse complement.
GGCAATGGTCAGCAGTGGTGGAGATCGGTGTAGCAGGATGGCCGACGGCGATGGTGATGACCTATCGATTGTTTGTCGAGTGTGACTTGATGGCGTTAACGATGGCGTTAACCTATGTGGAAGAGGTTGAATTGAATCCAGGGATTTTGACCCATCGAGATTGTTTAGTGTTACATGGCGTTAACTGTATGGAAGAGGTCAAATTGAATTCGTTGAGATTTTGTCCTATCTGAGGTTGTTTGTCAGGGTGTTACCCGATGGCGTTAACCTGTATGGAAGAGGTCGTGGGAAGTCTACCAAGGACCTTTTGACCTATCTAAGTTGTTTGTCATGTAGATGGCGTTAATATGGAAGAGGTTGAATTAAATCGTTGAGAATTTTGACTATCCGAGGTTGTTTATCGAGTGTTACCCTGGCGTTAACTCATGGAAGAGGTCAAATTGCTCGTGATTTTGACCTATCCGAGGTTGTTTGTCGGGTGTTGCGATGGCGTTAACTGTATGGATGAGTTAAATTGAATCCGTTGATGATTTTGACTATCCGGTTGTTTGTCGGTGTTACCCGATGACTTTAACCTGTATGGATGAGGTGAATTGAATCCGAGGATTTTGACCTATCCGAGGTTGTTTGTCAGGGTGTTACCCGATGACTTTAACCTGTATGGATGAGGTCGAATTGAATCCACTGAGGATTTTTGACCTATCCGAGGTTGTTTGTCAGGGTGTTATCCGAAGACGTTAACCTATGTGGAAGAGGTCAAATTGAATCCGTTGAGATTTTGACCTATCCGAGGTTAGTTGTCAGGGTGTTACCTGATGACGTTAACCTGTATGGATGAGGTCGAATTGAATCCGTTGAGGATTTTTGACCTATCCGAGGTTGTTTGTCAGGGTGTTACCCGATGACTTTAACCTGTATGGATGAGGTCGAATTGAATCCACTGAAGATTTTTGACCTATCCGAGGTTGTTTGTCAGAGTCTTTGCTCGATGACATTAACCTATGTGGAAGAGACCGTGGGAAGTCCACCAAGGACCTTTTGACCTATCCTAGGTTGTTTGTCAAAGTCTTTGCTCGATGATGTTAACATGTATGGAAGAGGTCGAATCAAAACATCCATTTATGGTTGTAGCCAAAGTTGCTCCTTAACCTTGGTTTTATTTTTCCATGAGTATGATTGGAAAATCATAATTTGCAAAGCTATATCTCTTCTCAATGCTGAAATATCCTTCAACTTTGACTTGTTTCTTGGGATGGTAATCGATTAGATGCTTAACATGGGCGATCTTCTGAGATTAAGAGTTGCCCCCCAGTTTTCGATAAAAGTTGAAGGAACGTAGTTTGATGAATCTTCATTCTTCGCTTACGCTCCTTAAGAGCTTGAAATGCTCCACCTCGATGGTGGTTTTGATCTTGTTGGAAAAATTGGTCACCATACAAGATGAAATAATGGGAATCAGCTTCCCACAGACAACGCCAAACTGTTGCGTGCTAGAAAACCAGTTACGATAGAGTAAAAGTTTTCTCCTTAGCTTCGTTGTGAAATCCAGCACACACACAGGTATTTAAAGAGTGAACAAGAAAGCTCCAGAATTTTTACGTGAAAACCCTCGAAAAGAGGGAAAACCAGGCCTGGTCAGTCAAAAAGCTTCCACTATGTATCTTTAGTACAAGATCTTCCGATACAGGGATTACAAATATATGAGAAAGAAACAACAGCTATGTGACAACGATCAGGTTGTAACAGTTGCTAATAGTAACAGATGATGGTGAACTGTGCGGAGCAATCACCGGTGGAAATGCGGGGAATAATTCGCGAAATCAGGGGAACAATCATTGCGAGAAACAATCAATCTTGGTAAAAATCGGGAACAATTCTTAGAAGTCATCATTGTAATAACCGAAAAAAAAAGAAATTTCATAACTTGTGCGGTTAAGCGCAAATGAAAGAAAGGGAACAAAAGGGAGACGGCGGTTTCGACAAACCAAACCAAATTCCCAAAATATGCAAGAGAGGAGAAAGGAGAGTCGTCGATATGCACGTCGGCAAGGAGAAGAAGGAGAAGCGGCCCGACCTAGTTATGTCTGTTCTACGTGCGTCACGTCAATCGCCAAGGAAGGAGAAGAGAAGGCCTTTCACGGCGTGTCGATAACCGAGGAAAAGCGAGTGCCAACAGAGGAAAGGAGAGCGCCTCCGTGCGTCTGCGAGTGAAGAAGCGATCGTGTGTTAGAGCAAACCGAGAGGTAATGTAAGTATATAATTTATAAAATAATATTTAAGTGAATTTTTATATGTTAATATTATGATCTCAAACTTTGATTTAAAGTTTATAGTTTTAACTTAAGATTTATTAATTTCAAAGAAATAGGTTAAATTAGAAAAATTAATCCTTGAAAAGAGAAGAATGGAATATATTGTATGTATATAATTTAATAATTAAATTACAAAATATGATAATAATAATTATTATTATTAATTGAAGATTTAATTTTAACTTAGAAAATAGGTAATGAATAAGGACGGATGTGAGTGTTAAATTATAAAAGCTATATGTAAGGAGGTTCAAGAGTATTGATTAAATTAATATTTGATTATATAGGAATTTCAATTAAGGAAGGAAGTGTTAAAGGAAAGGAGATTCAAGAGGAAATTGTAAGTTAAGGTGGGTAATTATGTTCTTACATTTATGGTAAAAATATCTTAATTTCTTATGATGAAACGCATGTTCATATGATTATGACTTTTCATTATGCGGTTGTGATGATTTTTCCTGTTTCTTAAACGTGATGTAGCTTGTTTCTTCATATTGGATAATAACCGAATCTAGATCATATTGCGTTATCATTTTATAAAGTTCACGATTTCGTTAATCATGAATTAATGTCCATAGTGGTATAATTGTATGCTATGAAGAGTTCACCCCTTAGTACGGCGGGGCCGAATGCACGTGCACAAAATGATTCAAAAGGGCCAATAAAATTGGCAAATGACAATGGCAATGGTAATAGATACTTGTTCTTTGAATGAGTATTTCGACAGATGACTCTTGGAAGGATGATAAAAGTAAAAAAGTAAAAGTTTATATGATAAATATTTATGTATACCGACCCCCATATGCTACTGATAAATGTTTATGTATACCGACCCTCATATGCTACTGATAAATGTTTATATATACCTACCTCCCATAGGTTTGATTGTATGAGCATATTTCTTTTATGTACCCGTGACAGCGGAAAACTAGCATGCATACTAGTTCTTTCTTCTTGTTTACTATAGTGTAATAGCATAATTGACTCACTGAATTATATTCAGTTATTAGTTGCTTAATCTTTTTGTAATCCTAATTAAATGGTGATAGAAGGAAAGTCATGTTTACCACCGTAGAGGGACTTCAGGAGATAGGTAATTATGTCATGTTGAGTTATGTTTAAAATGTATTTTCTCCTGAACTTTATTAGAATATTTATGCATGGAAATTGTATAATTATTTATGGTTTGTAGTAGCTCTTTTATGATTGGAGATTGAAGATTTTATTTATGATTGGAAATGTTAAAAATATTTTTTATTTATCCATCCGTCACATTCGCCTTGGTATTCCAAGCTCCCGGGCCGGGTCGTGATAAGAGTGGTATCAGAGCGAGATTTGCATGTGATTATATTTAGGGATATAAGTATGATCATAATCAAAAAAGCCATTAGGAAGATGATAAATTTTATGAAGAGATTTGATGTGATTTTAGGAATGATTGACTATCTAAACATTATGCTACTATAGATTATTGTAAAAAGATAATCAAATTCAATATTCCTGGAAAAGAAGAATTCAAATTCGTGGGGCATAAAGGAGTATTAACTATGATGGTGTCTTGCTTAAAAGTTCAAAAGATGCTAGCAAAAGGCTATGAAGGTTTTATTGCTCAAGTTACTTATGTTACTAAAGAGGTAAAGAAGATAGAGGATGTACCAGTAGTAAAAGAGTATCCATAAGTTTTTCTAGATGATTTACCAGGTTTACCTCCAGTCAGAGAGATAGATTTCTCTATTGATTTAATTCAAGGTGCAAAACCTGTAGCAAAAGTATCATATAGAATGACGGTTAAAGAATTACAAGAGTTGAAGAATCAGCTACAAGAATTGTTAGAGAAGGGATTTATCAGCCTAGCACATCTCCTTGGGAGCTCATTATTTGTGAAGAAGAAAGATGGGAGCTTAAGGCTATGCATCGATTATAGAGCTTAATAAACGACATTGAAGAATAAATATCCCTTGCCAATTGATGATCTTTTAACCAACTAGAAGAACTTACGTATTTTCAAAGATTGATTTAAGATCGTTATCATCGGTTGAGAATCAAAGAAGAATATATACCAAAGGCGCATTGATAAGGTATGGGCACTATGAGTTTATGGTGATGCCTTTTGGCTTAACAAATGCTCCAGCTGTATTTATGGATCTCATGAATAGAATCTTTAAACCCTTTTTAGATTCATTTGTGATTATATTCATAGATGATATTCTAATTTATTCACGAGATGAAGCAGCTCTTGAAAACCATCTTTTCATTATTTTACAAGCTCTGAAAGGAAATGAATTGTATGCAAAGTTTTCAAAGTGTGAATTTTGGTTAAATAACATCATATTCTTGGGGCACATGATTAGTAGTGAAGGGTTTAGATCGAGTAAAGTCGAGAGCAATATGAATGGCCTAACTTATCACAGTCGAAGTTTCTTATGATTGGCAGGATATTACAGGTTGAAGGGTTTTCACAAATTGCCATGCCACTATCAAGGCTAACTCAGAAAGCAGTCAAATTTGATTGGTCAGATCAGTGTGAAGAGGCTTTTCAAAAATTGAAGAATTATTTAATGACTGCACTAGTATTAACTATTCCATCATGGACAGAAGGATTTCAAATTTATAGTGATGCATCATTAAGAGGCTTGGGATGTGTACTTATGCAGAATGGAAGAGTGATTGATTATGCTTCAAGGCAATTGAAAAATCATGAAAAGAATTATCCATGATCCCAGAAAGCGGCGAAGTATTATTGCATTAAAATTTGAAGGCATTATTTATATGGAGTAAGGTGTGAAATTTTACTGATCATCAAAGCTTGAAATATATCTTTACTCAGAAGGAGCTAAATTTAAGGCAAAGAGATGGTTGGAACTCATTAAAGATTATGATTTAGATATTCAATATCATCTAGGGAAGGCAAATGTAGTTGCTGATGCTTTAAGTAGAAAAACATCTAGTAGTATTTATTGGTTGATCTCTCAATAGGAGGAATTGATTAAAGATTTAGAAAAATTGAAAATTTCAATCATTAAATCTACAGATGATCATGCTTTACTGCTAAATCAAATGGTCATACACACAAATTTGAAAGACAAAATACGAGATGCTTTACCTCAAGATGATGACTTTCAGAAAATTTTAGATTTGGTAAAAGTAGGCCATACAGAAGATTTTGAAATCGATGAAGAGGGATTACTGAAGTATCATGGTAGGGTTTGCATTCCAAATGTTGGAGATTTGAGGAAAGATATCTTACATGAAGCACATCATTCAAATTATACAATTCATCCAGGCAGTAGCAAAATATATCAGGATCTTAAGGAAATATTTTGGTAGCCAGGAATGAAAAGAAGTGTAGCTGATTTTGTTTATAAATGTCAATCATATCAGATGGTTAAAGCGAACATCCAGTGGACTTTTACCCTTCGATACTTGAGTGGAAATGGGATGATATTACTATGGATTTTATTGTTGGCTTACCTAGATCCAGAAAAGGATGCGATACTATTTGGGTTATTATTGATAGGTTGACTAAATGCACTCTTATATCTATCAAACAATCGATCTTTGTTGAAAAAGCAAGAAAATATGTTGATGAAATTGTGAAGTTACATTGTGTGCCAAAATCTATAGTATCTGATCGGGATGGTCGATTTACATCTAGATTGTGGAAAAAATTCAAGAAGCTTTAGGTAAGCTTACTTTCAGCACTGCATTTCATCCTCAAACTGATGGTCAGTCAGAAAGAACAATTCAAATACTTGAAGATTTGCTTAGACTTTGTATCCTTGATTTTGGAGGAAATTAGGAAATTCATTTGCCTTTAATTGAGTTTGCCTACTAATAAGCTTTCAAGCAAGTATTGGTATGGCTCCACTATGAAGCATTGTATGGAAGAAAATCAGAACAGCTTTGTGGGAGAGTGAAAGAAGAATCATTGGTGCGGATAGTAGATGAAGCCAAAAGATCATTGATTATTGATAGATTAAAAGATGTTCAAGATAGAGGAAATATTATGATGCTAAACATCGACCGGTAGAGTTTGAAGTGGGAGAATTTGTATTTCTTAAAATCAGCCCCATGAAAGGTATAAAATGATTTGGCAAAGTTAGAAAGTTGAGCCCACGCTATATTAGTCCATATGAAATCTTGGAAAGAATTGGAAAAATGGCTTATAGACTGGCTTTATCTTCTCACATACAAGGAGTGCACAATGTGTTTCATATTTCTCTTCTGCGAAAATATATTACTGATGAAGCCAACAAGATTATTGCTGATCCTATTGATATTCAACCTGATCTCATATTTGTGGAGGAGCCAGAAAGAATTATAGATTATGATGTCAAGCATCTCTGAATAATTCAATTGTCATTAATTGTCTTTTGGAAACATGGATCAGATCGAGAAGCTACGTGGGAGAAGGAATCAGAAATGTGAGAGCTTTATCCTCAATTGTTTAATTAAAGGTATGTGTATTTCTATTAATATCATTTAATTTCGAGGACGAAATTTTTATAAGAGAAGAAATTGTAATAACGGAAAAAAAAAATTCATAATTGTCATGGCGGTTAGCCGCGGAATGGAAAGAAAGGGAACCAAAGGGAGGGGTAGCCAGTTTTGACAAACCGAAACCAAATTCCCAAAACACGAGAGGGAGAAAGGAAGGAGGAGACTCTACATGCGTGCTACCGAAGAGGCGTCGTCGGCGACGTCAACAATCAGGAGAAGAAGGAGAAGCGGTGGTGACCTAGTTCTCGTGCCACGTACGTCAGCGTCGCCGTCAAGGAAGGAGAAGAAGGCCTTTGCCGACGTGTCTTGTGAGGAAGAAGCGAGTGCAAAGGGAGGAAAGGAGCGAGCCTCCGCGTCTTGAGAGTGAAGAAATGGCGTGCATGTGTTAGGGCAAAACCAAGAGGTAATGTAAGTATATAATTTATAAAATAATGTTTAATTGAATTTTTATGTTAATATTATGATCTCAAACTTTGATTTAAAGTTTATAGTTTTTAACTTAAGATTTATTAATTTCAACAAATAGGTTAAATTAGGAAAATTAATCCTTGAAAAGAGAAGAATGGAATATATTGTGTATGTATATAATTTAATAATTAAATTACAAAATATGATAATAATAATTATTATTATTAATTGAAGATTTAATTTTAACCTATAAAATAGGTAATCAATAAGGACAGATGTGAGTGTTAAATTATAAAAGCTATATGTAAGGAGGTTCAAGTATTGATTAAATTAATATTTGATTATAGAATTTTAATTAAGGAATGAAGTTAAAGGAAAGGAGATTCAAGAGAAAGTAAGTTAAGGTGGGTAATTATGTTCTTACATTTATGGTAAAATATCTTAATTTCTTATAATGAAACGATGTTCATATGATTATGACTTTTCATACTACAAATTGTGATGATTTTTCCTGTTTTCTTAAACCGATGTAGCTTTCTTTCTTCATGTTGGATAATAACAGAATGTTAGATCATATTGCCATTATCATTTTATAAAGTTCGATTCGTTAATCATGAATTAATGTCCATAGTGGTATAATTGTATCTATGAATGTGTATGTTGAAGCAGTTCACCCCCTTATATCGGTGGGGCCTTGATATGCGCGTGCACAAAATGATTCAAAATGGCCATGAAATTGGCAAATATTCAAAAGAGGCCGAAATTGGCAAAATAATGACAATGGTAATAGATACTTGTTCTTTGAATGAGTATTTCGACGGTGACTCTTGGAAGGATGATAAAAGTAAAAAGTAAAAGTTTATATGATAAATGTTTATGTATCACATGCTATCGATAAATGTTTATATACCCTCATATGCTTGATAAATGTTTATGTATACCTCTCCCATAGGTTTGATTGTATGAGCATATTTCTTTTATGTACGTGGCGGACAGCATGCATATCTTTCTTCTTGTTCTTATAGTGTAATAGCATAATTAATCGAATTATATTCATTTATTGTTCTTAATCTTTTTAATCTACTAATTAAATAAATGATAAGGAAAAGTCATGTTTACCAGTAGAGGACTTGAGATAGGTAATTATATATTGAGTTATGTTTAAAATGTGTTTTCTCACGAACTTTGTTAGAATATTTATTCATGAAAATTGTATAATTATTTTGGTAGTTTCTTTTATGATTGGAGATTGGAGATTTTATTTATGATTGGAAATGTTAAGAAATGTTTTATTTTATCCGTCCGGCCTCATTCCTTTGGTATTCCAAGCTCGGTAGGGTGATCATGATCAGATCTACGAGATTGGCAACAATGATCGATGGCGATGAATTGAGTGGCGGCACGATTGTGCTTGGAGGATCTTTAGAGCTCTCTCCTCTCTCTTGCTTGGGCCCCCTCATATGAGGAATGAGGCTATTTATAGATTGGAGGAGTGACATCTCTGTAAATACATGCAAAATCCGAACCACTCTCCATGGACTCATGATGATTCCCTTGATCATATTATGTATTTTGTGTATTTGAATGCTCAAATGAAGTTGTAAGATCTTTGCTTATTGGGCTTTCGTCGAGGCTCGATTTATTATAAACACTCCATATTTGAGAGCTTTTAGGAATTTAACTGATGTCAAAGTTTTGAAATGATATTTTAAGTGTTTATCTCACCTGAGTTTGATTTTATCGCTTTTATCAGATTCGTCTTATGAATTTTCAGGATCATATCAACTACAATTTTTAATTTTCTAAAGATTGAATTTTGGAAAAAAAAATTGAATCTTATAAATATTTAATATTTAAAAAAGAAAAATAATTAGCTGTATTTTTGCATGAAAAATAAATAATTATTCTAAAAATAACGAACAAAAATGTGCACCCCATTATCCGATAAATCTGCTGCAATGTTTTTTTAAAAAGAATATTTGTCCAAAATTTAGCTGGCAAATTGCAATTCGTTAGTGGTGTATATCCCATTAGTGTCTGTAATGTTGCCACGTAAACAAGTATGGCTGTTTCGTGTTTTCTTATGACAGCTAATCCGATCACAACCAAAGCAACTTCTCATAAATCTTATTCACATCAGATGCCTCCCATCTCTTATATATCGCTTCCGCTTCCACCTATTTTTTTTCCTTCGTTAATCGAATCGAGCGGAGGAAATAAAGAAATATATTAAAAAATGAGAAAAAATTGTAGAGCAACGAAGAGAGCTATATAAGCAGAGAGAGAAAGGGAGAGGTGGAGAAGGCGATGAGGAGCTCCTCTGATCTGTCGATGCGGACAAACAGATCTTAGACGGAGAAGAGAGAGGGGATTCCCTCGTTGCTCTCATCGGAAGGTGGAGCGCAGATCGACCGGTGAGTATTTCACGCTCAATTCGATCTCTTCTGCTTTCCATTTGTTTTCATCTTTTTTCTTATTTTTTTCCCGAATTCGCATCGTTTCTGTTCGATCGGAGGAGGATCTGAGCTTCCTCTATTGATTTACAGGGTGTTTACCCTCCTGCAGCTATGCTGCAATGGTTTTTTTTTTGTTCGGGCTTTGGGTTTTGAACGTGGATGCGGTTTGCTTTGATTTGTTCGTTTTATCTGTCCTGTGTTGGATATGTAGTATTCTTCGGTTATTACGCTGTGGTAGTTATTCCACTTTGGTGAAAAATGAATTGGTTGTTGGATAGATCGAATATCTTTGTCTGCTTAGTGAATTTTGTATCGGATTGGATCTAGTTGGTTGATTTTTTTCGCGATGAATTGTTTGTTGGATGGTAAATTGCTCATCTAATTTTGTATTTGTGATTGTTTGATTGAGAATAATGTGTTGGAGATTGCAGGAGGGAGAATGGAGTCGGATCTCGGAAAGCTTTTCATTGGGGGCATTTCCTGGGATACCAATGAGGATCGCCTCCGGGAGTATTTCAAGAGCTTTGGGGAAGTTGTTGAGGCCGTGATCATGAAGGACCGGACCACTGGTCGTGCTCGCGGTTTCGGGTTTGTGGTCTTCGCGGACCCTGCTGTTGCGGAGAGGGTCGTCTTGGAAAAGCACCTGATCGATGGCCGGATGGTAAGTAACATTACATTACGAATCGTTTGATTTCCATTTGCCGTTGAGAACTTGAAACGCGCATCCTATTTTAAATGGGCATGCTTGAAGTAATGGCAAAAAAAAAAAAGAAAATGAAAACACGTGCGTCTTAATCAATATCCATCTTACATACATTGCCATATAGGTGTTATTTTTAACTGTGGTTTAATCTATTTCTTCTTGAGATTGAATTTTCATATGGTTTTCTATTCATATTCCGTGTAATTTTAGTTTTTAATCATGCGTAACAGGTGGAAGCCAAGAAGGCTGTACCGAGGGACGATCATCTCTTACTTAATAGAAACATTGGCAGCGTCCCAGGTTCTCCTGTTCCTGGACGAACCAGAAAAATATTTGTAGGAGGTCTAGCCTCCACTGTAACAGATGCAGACTTCAAGAAATATTTTGAGCAGTTTGGGACCATCACAGATGTTGTTGTGATGTATGATCACAACACTCAGAGACCAAGAGGTTTTGGTTTCATTACCTTTGATTCAGAAGATGCCATAGATAAAGTTTTGCACAAAACTTTTCATGAACTCAATGGAAAGATGGTGGAGGTCAAGAGAGCTGTTCCTAAGGAGCTCTCGCCGGGACCTAACATGCGGCTACCAATGGGAGGTTATAGCTATGGTTTGAATAGGGTTAACAACATTCTTAATGGATATAGTCCAGGATTCAACCCAAGCTCTACAGGCAGCTATGGAATGAGGATGGATGGCCGGTTTGGACACTTAGCTAGTGGTCGTAAAGGACTGCCACCCTTCAGTCCTGGTTATGGAATTGGAATGAATTTTGAGTCTGGGGCAAGTTTGAGTTATGGTGGGAACTCTAATTTCAGTAGCAACTTTGATTATGGTCGAGCCATAAGCCCATATTATAATGCGAACTCAAGCAGGTTTGGCAATCCCATTACATACGGTGCGGGTAGTGGTAATCCTGATTTACCATTTAATTCAACTTCTCGTAACATATGGACTAATGGTGGCCTTAACTATAACACAACGCCTGCAAATTCAAATTCCTACATGGCCTCTGCAAGTGGTAACCTTAACTGGGTGGGATCCTCTTCTCCTCTTGCAGCGCATGGTGCGGGCAACAGTTCAGGCTTTACCACTGGGAATCTCAGCTATGGAATTGGGGAGAATAGTTTCGGTTTAGTTGCGGGCAGTTATGGAAGGACCAGTGGCGCTGGTTCCATTAATACTTCCTTCTCAACTCCAAGAAATGGATATGAAGGAAATTATACAGATTCATATGGAGGTAACTCAATCTATGGAGATTCTACATGGCAGTCAGCTTCATCTGAACTTGATGGATCTAGTCCATTTGCTTATGGGTTTGGTGCCACACAATCGGAGGTAACAGCCAAGGGTTTGCCAAGTTACATGGGTGGTTATAATGTTACAACTAGACAAATGAATAGAGGTAAGCAAAATGCTCCTACTATTGTAGTTTCAATTGAGATTGTAATTACTTTTTATATTAGAATTAGAAAAATACTAAAAAATTAGTAAAGGTAATTCTTCCAATAGCTTGGTGACTATGAAACATCATTAATGATCATAGAGTCTGCTGACTTAATATTTGAATTATTTTTTCATTCTTCATTCATGCCATTTGCTTTGTTATACATATATTCCTACCGAAATCATGAACACTTGTTAACATACTTTATTCATTCCTTTTTCTTTTCTACAAATCTTTCTACTAAAGTATTGATACAAGAGTTGTAGAAATTTAATGTTCTATCTGGTGTTTTTTCTAACTATTATGAGATGCAAATATAAAATAGAGGGAATCACATGCATAACACTAAACAAATTCATCTATTTACACAATTATCACCCATGTTATTTTTTTGAACTATCAAACCTGTATATTTGCTTATGCTGCCATCAGACTATTTGGGAATTTGATGAACAAAAACTAAATGTTGGGATTTTCTCATAAATTTCAATATCATATGAGAATTGGAAAAATCGATGTAAGAGGGTGTTTGGTAAATAACCAAGTTCCAAGTGTAGTGTATGTAATCGGTCTATATTAAAATATTGTAAATATCACAAATATCCCTAGCATTTGATCTACATTATTGTAGTCCACGTTTCTAAAAATCCTCTAAATTTGTCCTTAACAGCTTATAAGACTTCACTATAGTCCACCAATTGATTTTTTTTAGTTTTCTAGAACACTCTATTTGAGCTCTGTTGCCCGATAATAGAGCTTTTCTTAGCTCTCTGAATTTTAAAATGAAATTGTTTGAAGGTGAGATCTTGAGATTTCAAGCCGAATCTCCCTATTATAGTTGAGGTCAAGCTACTCACTTTCTTGGCATAGGAAAAAGAACAGGAGAGATGTGGAGACGGCAAAAAAAAGAGAACAATGGAGTCTTGATAGTGACCTGTGTAGTATTACCAATGATCTTCGGAGATTGCCCAAATTAGGAGGGGTTGTGGGGTGATTTTGCATTTTCAGAAAAAGAGAGGGGAAATGGAGAGAAATTGTGGGGTATTTATGCATTTTTTCAAATAGATGGCTATGCTATCAGAGGGATCTACATGAAGCTTAATCTTAACATAGGGGACACAAGCAAAGGATCTTCTAATTTTCATTTCTCCTCTTTATAACAACTACCCTTATTACATACCTTCACAAAAGCCTCAGTGTCTTCCATAACCAGACTGTGAGGTTTCATATTCGGTGGTAAGTGGTACTTGTAATTTGTAAAGAATGCTTATTGATGTATGTTCCCCTTTCTAGTTGCTGTCTAAAAAGATGGTTGTGATTTCTGAAAGAATCTTACCTCCTGGTTTGTCTGATTGCTATTTTCTTCCTCCAACGGGCAAGAGTGATGATAAAGATCCCGCCTTCACATAAAAGAGCTTTACTTTAGTTCAGTTGCCATAAATGTGATGTTAGTCTCATAATTTCCTAAATATGACACAGTATAACAATAGATTTTAGTTTGATGTCACCCCCAATAGGTAGGCGTCACATTTCTTGTCTAGTCTTTTGGACATCAGAAGGGTTCGCCATTGATCTTCCGTCGGGCAAACAAACTAGTAACAGCATATAAGCTGTTCAGACAAAGTTTCAGGATAGTCCCAATTTGAAGTGACTCCTGCAATGAGATGGAGCTTTCGAATCTAGACTAGGTTTTCTGGAAAGAATACTAGTGTTTCATGTATACTACACTGTGTTTAATAGCTAAAATTTGTGCTTAATGCATGAAGAACATATGCTGATGTCTGTAATTCATTGGTTATATAGGAAAATATAAAAATAAATGATAGGCCTTAAGAAGAGGGATTATCAGAATGAGAGAAGTTAAAATAAGAATGATCTTAGAGTTAAGTTCAACTTGTGCCCAACATCTGTTTGTAATGTGTTCAGACGGTATTAACAATTCTCAGGAATATTTAATAGAAAAGAACAGGACAACCTAATTGAGTGCCTGAAATGTCCTCCTGAAGCGACTGATGTACTGAGGTGATAAGCTGTGATGAAGCGACGTGCCGTACTGATGCGAAATTGGACACTGCGTTCTGAAATGACTTGACTTCCAAATATGACATCTGGTTTCTTTTTTTTTTTTTTTTTCAGGGGTTTGATTGATAAATTCACACATTATGTAAGTCTTGAATATTGACCCACCATCTCTTAGCTTGGTGGCGTGCGACGGAACCAGTCCGGTTGAATCCTCTCCAGGCGCTGCAAATCGGGGAAATTAAGTGGGGCGTCGTGTGGGTGATGAATGTGGCTATTCAGGTGGGATTAGTCCTCTGATCCTCATAGATGGGTGGGGTGTATAATTCCAAAAAAAGTCTTGAATATTGGATCTTTTAGTTGAAAGGAAAGCTCTCAATCACTAAGCTAAAATATCTTAATGACATATAATTTTGAACAAGACAAATTTGCAAAGATCTGTCTGTCTATAATTAAAAGAGATTCTTTGAGGGCTCATTTATCTTTTTGATCTTGTTTATCTTGAACTTCTGATCTATATTCTTTCTTTTTACCCCTTCCACCGTGCTTGTGGGAAGATGGTAATAAAAATAAAAAAATCATTTTGAAGGGGCTCATCATCCCCAAATCTGAAAAAAAATCAATTCATTGTCTAAGAGAATTATAATTTTTATGCTGTTTTTTACTTAATAATGAGACATAATTCGATGACAGATTCAAATCGTTTTTTCTTTAAATATGTGAATTGTTTGATGCAATGGTGAGATCTAATTTGGGATAAATTTCTTGTTATTTGTAACTTGTCACAGTCCTTTCTGAATTGCTTATAATATATGGAACTCTCTCTTAACAGATGGATGACATTCTTGCGTGCATGTTTCAATATTAGACATGTCCTTATCGTGATTCAGCAGAGTTAGTGTGAAAATGTATGAAACTTTATTTTTTTTCCTTCTTTTAAATATAAAAAATCTCTAATTTTTTTATTATCCTATAACATTTATTTATTTATTTTTTCTCTCGCAGGAGTTGCTGCCTAGAGAGGTGTCATTCTTTTGGTTTCAGATCTTACAGCATGCTAAAAATTCAGTTAAAAAAAAAGGTGCATTGTTGTGAATTTCAATTTTCAAATATTCCGTTAAAATTTATAAATGGTTGGTTAATTATTTAGAGCTAACCAGAGAGTCCCATCTCTTAAAAATTTGAATTCTAGGTTCCCTAAGTATATAGCTTTTTTGTGCAAGGTTTGAGATTTGAGTTATTTTCTACAATTGAACTTAGGCTTTCCTTTTCTTGAGGTTGTGTAGAGATGTAAAACCAGATTGGGGGATATTATGTTCCTATGAGTGTTTGATTTATGTCAGTGATGAGAGTGATAAACCTTTGTCCTTTTTAATAATACAAAAACTTACTGTAGTATCTGGCAAAGAATCTTGTTTTGTCAATTATTGTGCTTTTTTTTTAAAAAAAAAAAAAGAGTCATTGAGTTGTGATATTTATCTAATATTTAGCATGGTTCATCAGAGATACACTTTCTCTTTCAGAATAAGGCAGTTCATGTTGGGGGTCTATTTGAATCGAGAAATCAATCGTACCGATGTTATTTAGTTGGTTTGATTCGATTTGCAATCTAATGATTCGATCTCACATTGTAAATACTAAGCTATTTAGTTTTTGATTTTAGATTTGGTTCTTACAAAATAATTAGTTAAACCGAAATAGTTAAAAAATTAAGTATAAATATGTAATTTTAGTTGTAAATGCCGAAGTATTTATATAAATTGATAGATTTTATTTGTCTAAGAAATAATTAATCTATCAAATTTATTAAATTTTTTTGTTTATAAAAAAATTAAAAAAATCTTATTTTTATATGCTGTTCAATTTAATCAAAAATTGAACTAAATAAATTAAATTATAATTTGATTCAGTTGATTTGATTTTATATATTGTTCGAATAGTGCAGTTATTTTAAATTATTCGGTTCAACAAAATGGTTAGTTCAACTGATCGAACTGACAGAATGTATAACTCTAGTTCATGTTTTGATTTTGATTTTTATTTTCATGAAATCATAAAAGATCTAACTTAACTCTGTCACAACTAAACTATTATGTTCTTTTGCGTTCATCTTTTAAGTTTTAACAGTAATCTGTTACATGTTTTCATTAATTATATATATCATTTTTGTATCGACAATCAAAAATAGATTTCTCTCTCATGTTTAATGCTATCTATCTCTACCTCCAGTTATTGCTCGCATGTGCCCGATGAGAGCGACCTGCAGCTTGCGCAATAAAGTAATAAAGATTTTTTTTTCATTTTTTTATTTTTTATTTTTTGTTCTTTCGTATTTATTTGCTTAATTTGAGTGCTCAAACTTTTATTAAAGAACCTGCATGGTGTGGACTGTGGATGATGACTATACAAACATGGATATCCTTTATTAAAGCAATAATTAAAAAAAAAAATTTCACCCACCATCTCTTAGCTCAGTTGGTTAGCCAAATATCGAGTTCAATTCTCAGAGGCAGGTATCTGGTGAGGAAAAGAGAGGACAGCGAATGTGGCGTTAGGCAGCGTGATTAGTCGTAATGCGTCCACTTATAAAATGGGTGTGGTGTTGGGTGGATATTCTATTTTTGCTCACATCAATTAAATAGGATATTTAATTTCCAAAATGGGAAACGTGAAAAGAGTATTTATTCTCAAAAGGTTTTCAATTCTGAAACAGGGGAAGAATATTGCAGTTATTGGTGAAAAATGGCAAAATGGGAAATTTTATTTCTATTGGGATAAAGTTCAATATATTGATGTTAATTATTTAATTTTAAATCACCAGGCTATCTGGTACATTTGCAAGTTGATTTTATTTTATAGAACATTTTAAATGAGGGAAAAAAAAATTTCAGATTTAAAATGCATTAAATAATAGCGGCACTTTGGTATCGGAATATTAGCAAATTTTAAATATATTATAAATGAACTAGTTAAGGAATGATAAATACCTCAAAGGTTTCTCGTGCATTTGTTTTTCTTTAACAGAACACGTGAAAAATCAAATTCGATAGACGTAGGCTAAAACGTTCCATGCCCATCAACTGCCCTGTTTTTTGATCTTTTCCTCATCATGTAAGAGACATGCATGTGACACATTGGCTAATATGCCTATCCCTAGTGAATTGGACCTGTCCAATGGTTTGTGTGATGCATGTTGCCAAAGGTGAATCTATAGGCTTTTGCCAACCTTTCTAGCTCAATCACGACCAAAAGTTAGGCTATGATTAATAAGGTTGCAAACTAGCCGAGCAGACTTGTTCGAGTTCAAGCTCTTTTGTCATTATTGAGCTTGGTTCGAGATTTTAGGATGGTATTCAAGTTCGAGCTCTTTTAAAAATCTTGTTGCTCGGCTTGTTACTCGATTGATTAGCTTATCGGCGCATTATGGGTTATTTAATGAAATAAATGAGCATTAATCGAGCTTGTTCGTGAGCAGCGTGTTGAGAAATATAAATGATATTGTTTATAAATAAGTTTTAATTGAGTTTTAATCGGCGTTATCGAATTTCATGAAAACTTGTTAGCACTACGTAATCATGAGCATAAATCGAACAACAATTTGTTCAAACTTCATTTACTTGTCAGTATTTACAAAAGTGTTCAAATTCGCTCGATTAGTTAAATGAACGAATATAAACGAGCTTTAATAGAGTGGAGTCATGAGTAGCTTGTTGAATGCTCGGTTCATTTGCAGCCCTAATAATTAACAATGAACATTGAAAGTTGATCACAAAGTTTTATTATTATATTAATGAGAGAAAAGATTAAGTGTTTGATAATATAAATGTATTTTGATTGCTAATAAACATCATGTGTATTGATGGACATAAGTTGTCGAACAATGGGCTATTGAAATATCAAAATTTGCACAATAAGGATTGATCGATTTGATTGACTAAGGCCTAATGTTGATGAGTGGTTAATAAGTAAATAATAATTGATAGAAATCATCAAAGATCAATCAATAATGATTTATCAGTCAAGCAATGATGATCGAAGATATGCAAGTGATAATTATTATTAAATTTGAGATGATTAAATTAGTCTTTTTTGTTTTCATAAATTTTTTTTCTATTTTTATTTTAATATATAAATTTATTCTTTCTGAAAATAAAAGAATATATAAATTTATTCTTCAATAATGATTATATTTTTTTTATATTTTAATAAATTATTAAATCTCAAAATCAAATGAAAAGAAACTCTTTAAATAGAGAGAGAGAAAGAAATTTGCATGTTGCACGTGCATAAATTTTAAAAGATTTTAAAAAATAAAAATTAATTTATATTTTTTAATAATGAACAATATTTTTATAAAAATCATAATATAATATTATAATTCGGAACTAAAAATATATATAGTTTTTTTTTTCAGTAGAATTAATAATATCATAAAAGTATTTAACTCACATTTAAAAGAAAATCTCAATATTTTATTACAAATAATACATTTTTGTATTATTTAAAAATTCTAAACTCAAAGATATAAGAGAAAAAAAATTAATATGAATTTATTTATATAATAACACCTCCCATCAATAAATTCACTCTCTAACAACTCATAATTAAGCTAATTATAAGCATTATTCTATTAAAAGAGCGAAAGCCATATAATTCATATTGTCTTGTAGCATCTTTGAAGAAATTTTACATAATAATGGGCAATTTGGTTGGGTGCATTTGGTTTAATATTTCAAGATTCTACAAAGTAAAATTTCAGAATGTAATGCTCACACACTAGAAATAATACGTGTAATTTAATATTGGGTAAATTCCAAATACAGCCAAAGTGAAGCCGCTACCCCTCACTGGGTCACGGTCATGCCATCGCCGCCGCTCACATCTAATCTAAATAATTAATTGAAAATAGAATATAAGAAAAGTAAAAGTAATACAATTTTATAAGAAATAAATTTCTTTAAAAGTTATTTAGGATTACTTCTATTTTTTATTTTTTATACTTTATTTTATTTTATTTATATTTTAATTTAAAATAAAATATATCTTAAACAATATATAAGAGTAGCTTTTGTTTCTCCAAATATGATATCTTAGCTTTTAATTTTAAATAATTTGATTTGATGATTTCAGCAATATAATATCCAATAATTCATCTAAGAGAAATGATTAATTAAATTTCACTACTCTAGAATTTCAAATTAACACATGAATGGAAGAATGACGTTTCATTTTAATAGTATAAGTTAATCTTAATTAATATTAATGTTCGAACTCTTATTATTTTTAAATATTCAACTTCTAACATTCCACCACTCTACAATTTTAAATTAAAATTGCAAATGAAATTAAATATTGATAGATTTAGGTTATGTTTGTGATAACTGTAATTATTTGAAAAAATATTGGTAGAAGTATTGCAAAAAAATTTGCTACGTAAAAAATTACGATAAGACTTGCATTTTTTAAAATACAATAGATTGATTTGAACTTATTAATTTTAAAATTTGTTAAACCGCTTAATTTTAAATCCAAAATCTGCAAAAATTGATCCATTTAAAAAATAATATAAACCAAACCAATCCAAACATATTTTTTTTTTTATTTCTATTCAGTTTAGAAAAAATCAAAAATTAAAAATATAAATTACTATAATAATTATTTATCAAAGAATTATATTAATTATATCACTTTATCAAATCATTTCATACAAAATTAACTAACTCTTTAACAAATGAAATCAATAATATATAAATTTATCATTAAAATTACTTTTTTGATTGAATTTTTTAAAAAAAAAAATTGATTTTTAAGCTATTTTTAGTTTAATCGGTTTAATCTGATTAAGATGATACAAAATCGAATCGAAAACTAAAACGAAATCGAATATTACCAAATCCAAAATTTAAATCCATTTTTTTTTTTTTAAAATCGATCCAAATTCAAAATTGATTTGGAGTCGATATGACTAAAATTCCTCTAGCACGAATCTTGCCGAAAGTGTTGATCGAAATCAATGATCAAGACTTAAAATATTATTGGAAACTTTGGGACATCGTTAAATTTTTAAAAGTTCTCAAATATAGAAATAAATCGAAGGCCGTGGTTCAACAAGCCAAAGATCTTACAAACTTCATTTGAGCATTCAAATGCACAAAATACATCATATGATCAAGGGGATCATTTTGAGCCGTGATGAAGTGGAGTACGGGTTTTGCGTATTCTAAACGCCGCCTCCAATCTATAAATAGCCACTCATTCCTCATAGGGGAGGCCAAGTGAAGGAGAAGGAGGCAAGCAAGAGAGAGGAGAGAACTCTAAAGATCCTCCAGCACCGTGCCGCTTACTCGACGGTAGTCAACCACCGGGCCGCCATCACCGCCACATTCACCCGTTGTTGCCGGTAACATCATCGTCGTTAACTTCGTTAACTGCCATCAACTTCGTCCGCTCGCCGCTCCAACTTCTCGCCAACATCATCGCCAACCTTGTCGCCAACTTTGTCTATTACGGAATCTTCCACTTTGCCATTTTTAGAATTTTTGATTCTTTCACGTATAAATATTTTATTATTCAGAAAGCTAAGTAAACTTTACTCTACGAATCGGTTTTTCACGCAGTTTGGCGTCATTTGACAACTTTTATACATAGCGGCGCGCACGCCACGGTGCCGTCTATTCTCTATGGATGGACCGTAACCTCGAAATCTCGCTCTCATACTACATGCATTTGCGTGCGCAGGAGCATGGTGCGGTGGTATGCCATGGCTGGCGTACAGACGACATGGGTGGCCGCGAAGGAGAGTACGATCGAATCGTGATCTCCACCGTGAGTACTTTACTATTTTTGAGATGATTTTACGTGCGGGACTGCGATTCCTTTTGGCTCCCGAGTTGATTGAGATCTTCAAAATATGTGGTGTAGCTTTGTCACAATTTTCATTTTGAGCTTTAGTGGTCATCGTTGGTTTGACTATCTTCTTTAGAGAGCGTGGCGTTACTTTGAACATCAAATACTTGTGCCTAATGTGTAGATTCACATGTGATACTCAGGGACGTGTTTCTTATCGTGCTATAAAGAATTGGATAGAATTTTCAGCACGGGATTCCTCTAAAAATTGGTCTACTGGATTCTTTTTTGTGAAAAATGAGTGGGGCCTTCCTGAGAGATGGGGAAGATTGAATGACCTTCCAGATCCATTGCAGATGTCGGAGAATGAGATCCTGGCAACTCTTAATATCCCTGATGTAGGAAGCTTGCAACATGAGTTACGTCACATTGGCAAATATATATTTGAAGATAGAATGTTCAAGATTGGCCTTTCTATCCAGGCAAGGAGATCTCATTCTTTTTCACTAAAGAGATCAAGTAAAGGTGATAAAAGATCTCCTCATATTCACAGGGTTCTTTCAAGAAGCCCGTCATGAAATCAAGGTGGTGGCAACATTTCTTCCTTAAAGAAAAAGAAGACATGCGCTGAAGTGACTATATCAGATATCTGCGAAGAAGATGTTCGTCTCCAGTTGGCATCTGAGAGTTTAGCTTTCAACTCATGATGGGGAGAATGCAAGCCGCACATTCTGAAGAGGTGTTAAATCACATATGCATTGCGTTAACGAGATGAATTGGTACGTTATCTTCCCCTTCTTTCTTCTTTTCTTCTGTGTAATATTTGTGATATTTTTTTTATAGGTAACTCAAACATTAGGGCAGATGGCTCATTTGAGTGTCGCTTTAGATGAGTGGAATACTGAATTTGTGAAGATAAAATATATGCAAGGCGAGTATGAGCGAAAGATGAGCATCAAAGTCAAAGAAGTGGCAACTTTGGAGGATCAGCTGACCGAGTGCAGAACTGAGCTAGCGAACATGTCGACTTCTCTTTCTCCGTCGTGAGAGTGCACTCATGATGAGATTGAGGTGAGGACAGACCGCCGAGGGGAAGAGACTCAAGGCACTTGCAGCGGAGAAGGGAGCTCTCGAACTGGAGAAGAAAGCATTACAGGGTCCTCTTTTTGAGAAGGAACATATGATGTCAGAAGCGGAAGCAAATGAAATCTCCTTGAAGGCAGTGGAAGGCTTTAAGAGCACTCTAGCTTATCGCGTATAATTGAGTTTGAAGCTTCGTAATCATATTCTTGATGTTGAAGTGAAGGACTTGGAGCATGAGAGAGGAGGGCTTTATCCGAGGGTTTCTAAAAGGAATCCGCTTAGTGCATCGCAAAGACCGGAGCTGTTGAGGATCTATCACCCGTGTCCCAAGACTCTTCGATGGAGATGATGGAGTTGAGATGAGTCCAAGGGAGCATCTCAGTGGTGAGGAGGACGTTGATATCACCAACCGATATGATGTAGCATCACTTGATGTCACATTTTTTTTATGCACTTATTAGTGTATCAATCTTGATTCTTTCTTATATTACCATGTTAATGCTGTCAATGGAATATATATATTTTTTTTTATGTATGCTTTTATTTTATTTTTACATATTCGGGGTAATTGGTCGGAATATTATTCGACGACGCTAACCTGTATGGATGTGGTTGAATTAAATCCATCGAGATTATTGACCTATCCGAGGTTGTCAGCGTTACTTGACGTTAACGTATGGAAGAGGTCAAATTGAATCCAGAGAATTATTGACCTATCCAGGTTGTTTGTCAAAGCGTGTTTGCGACGCTAACGTATGGAAGAGATCGCGGATGTCCACCAAGGACCTTTTGACCTATCCTAGGTATTAGCCAAAGTATTACTTGACTTCTTACCTGTATGGAAGAGGTTCAATCAAGTCCCCTTGGGATTGATTATGCCCTGATTGAGATACAACGTGAGTTACATATTTCTCAAGTGGGAGGATTAAATGATGAAGAAACAAGCTTGTAAGAAAAAAGCTATGAATTCATTATTCTGATAAGTTCGGTGATACAATCATAAGGAGATTTTAACACGATATGAGTTTCAAGAGAAATGACAAATAACAACAAATCTTTATCCTATTAAGTGGGGTTGGCTACATGAAGAGGAAATGACAAGCGACAAAATAAAAGTTACATTATGCGAGGGAATTACCGATAATATTTTCAAGATTCTCGGTGTTCCAAGTTCGAGGTAAAGTTTTTCCCTCAATCCTTGAGCTTGAAAGTTCCCGGCTTCACCCTATAACCACATATGGGCCATCCCAAAGAGGTGAGAGTTTATTACGTTGAGGGCCTTTGCGCAGCCTTAAACAGAGGACCAAGTCACCGTGATATGGGACGAGGTTTTACTCTCATTGAAGTGACGAGCTACCCTTTGGTGATAGGAAGCCCGGGTAGGCCATGTCACGAGTTTGGGAGTAGTCCGTGTTGTCGGAGTTTTTCATCATTACCATCATGATCGAATAATTGAACTCTTAGACTTGGAACCACGATATCTACCGGTATAATAGTCAAAACACAAGTTATATGTCTCACCACGCTGTAAAGGGTAAGCTCAAAGAATATTAGAAAGCTCATCCCATTGCCCCCAAATTCTTGAGACGTGTTTTAGTCCTTTGAGTATAGCCTGTTGGTAGCTCACCGCCTGTTAGTTTGAGGATGTGCTACTATGAAATTGAATGAAGATCTTTGCAAAAGGACGTAAAACTTTTCCGAATTGGGTTCCGTTGTCGGTGATGATCTTTGCAGAAGACCAATCAACATACTATATTTTTCCAAACAAATTATTTAGCATTTGCCTCAGATTTTAAGTGGTTCGCTTCACCCATTTAGTGAAGTAGTCGACGGCTAAAATGATGAACTTTCGTTGATGCTATCTAAAAGGTCCCATGATATCAATCCCCATCGAGCAAAAGGCCGGCTTTGAATGGATGAGCGCTCAGTATGCTGTGGGAGGTTAGAAAACGACAACTTGCACATTTTTTGTGAACTCAAGTCTTGTTTCATCATAGGCCAATAGAACCCTTCATATAATTTTAAGGGCTAGCACCCTTCCTCCTAGGTGTTCTCCACATATCCCTGAGTGAACCTCTCTTAATGCGTAATCGGCCTCTGAAGGTGAGAGACATTTGAGGTACGGTCCAAAGAAAGCTCGTTTGTATAGTTCACCTCCGATAATAGTAAAGTTTGAAGCTTGTCTTCGGAGACAAATTATAGAAGTTGGGTCTTCAGGGAGAGTTCTTTCTTGTAGAAAAGACAGGATGGGGTCCATCCACGAATATTCCTTTATCTCATCAATTGCCTGAATCACCCATGACCTTTGGATACTCGGAAAATATATTTCTTCAACATGCCTTCTCTTAAACAGATCTCCAGTAGCAGATGAAGCAAGCTTAGCGAGAGTGTCAGCTCGAGTATTCCTCTCTCGTAGTATGTGAATGATTTGATGTGTCTTGAAATGGGCAAGAAGAGACTTCACCAAGTTGAGGTATCAGGCCGGATTATAAAGAAGTTTCCCTCAACTTGGGAGGCGACAAGTTGAGAGTCAGTGTGTATCACTAAGTCTTGAGCTTCACAGTCAATGGCGAGTCTCAACCCTATTATGAGAGCCTCATATTCAGCCATATTATTAGTTGGAATTTTAAGTCCATACTCTAAGGTGATGGGAAATAAGTAAGATTCGCACGACAAGATTCTAAGCTCCATCAACCTAGAGGGTCCATTGAGGAGACGAAAGACATGTAGCAGATAGCCCCTCTAGAGTTGGGGCAGTGCATTTCACTATAAAGTCGCAGTACTTGAGACTTTATGGCGATAAAATTTA
Organism: Cymbidium sinense; assembly: GCA_021442155.1. Classification (NCBI taxonomy): domain Eukaryota; kingdom Viridiplantae; phylum Streptophyta; class Magnoliopsida; order Asparagales; family Orchidaceae; genus Cymbidium; species Cymbidium sinense. The sequence goes on along the minus strand of CM038221.1, from coordinate 68,482,273 downwards.
TATCAAACTCTCCCCTTCTACCATTGATTAACCTCCCAAATGCTTCGGTCTAGGATGACCCTTAATGGTAAATGAGTGTAAACACCGATAGTGTGGGCTTAGAAGTATGGGTACAGTTTTCGCGCTGAGAAAACTAAAGCCAGAGCCACCTTATCGGCAAGTGGATAACGACTTTCTATATCGAGAATTTTGCTAACATAATAAATTGTTGTATCCCACTTTTTCTCACACTAAAGCGAGCTTATGGCAGAAGAAAAGCTAGATATAAGTATAACATCTCCCTTGAATAGGCTTGGATAGTAGGGTGGAGATGCTAAATACTCCCTTAGTGCTCAAAAGCAACATTCATCACCAATTGAAAATTATTATTTTAGCTCCCTTTAATATTTTAAATAATGGCAAGTATCTATCCCCGTAATCCAAGCGGATAACGCACAATTCTCCATTCAAACGTTGGACTTCCTTAATATTCTTGGGAGTCATATTTTGAGAGCTTTGATTTTCTTGGCCTCTATCCCACGATGGGTTACCATAAATCCAAGAATTTTCACGTAACCCCAAAAGCACATTTGGTCGGGTTGAGTCGCATGTTATAACATCGAAGGTTAAAGCATATTTTAAGTCAAATATGTTGTGATTCTTCAAAACTTTTCACTAACATGTCATCCACATATACCTATCAGTATAGACATATATTTTGGATGATTGAGATAATATCATCCAAAAATAGCAACCGATATGACCCAAAAATTTCTCTAAATCGACGATCAAAGCAAGTCGACGAGATATTGAAACCGGTCGAGATCACTTAAAATATTATTGGAAACTTTGAGACATCGAAATTCTAAAAACTCTCAAATATGGAGTGTTTATACAAATCGAAATGCCTCACGAAGTCGGTTCCATCAAGCCAAAGATCTTACAATCCCGACTTCATTTGAGCATTCAAATGCACAAAATACATCATATGATCAAGGGGATCATTTGAGTCAGATGAAGTGGAGTGGTACGGGTTTTGCATGTATTTCAAACGCCTCCTTCAATCTATAAATACCACTCATTCCTCATATGAGGGAGGCCAGTGGAGAGGAAGAAAGAGAGAGAGAGCTCTAAAGATCCTCCAAGCACATGTCGCCACTGAATGCTAACCACCGCCGTCGGCCATCGCCGCATGATCCTTCTTGCCGACCGTTGTTGGCATACATCATCGTAACATCGTGCCAACTTCGTTCCAACATCATCGAATGCCGCCAAACATCGTGTCAACTTTGTCGTCAACTTTGTCTATTACTAACAATGTTGTCCACTTCACATATGTAATCCGTGATCGGGAAGATCTTGTACTCAAAATGATACATAGTGGAAGCTTTTATTGAACCGTGATTTTTCCCTTTTTTTTGAGGTTTTCCACGTAAAATTATGGTTTTATTATTCTCTTTAAATCGCGTGTGGATTCCAAATTAGTAAAACAAACTTTAACCGCAACTCTTTTCTAGAAACAAGTTCATATTTTTGATTTTAACCAAAAAATACACACTCCTAATTTAAATGCATATTCACTACTGTTAGATATTTAAGAATTTCAATAAACTCATAATTAAATAATTTTAGAAATATCAGATTTATCTCATTGATATAGTTATCCTTTTATAGGCATAAGTTGCTTAGTTTCCCAATAGTTCAACATACATAAATGCATCAAAGATTATTTGATGACCATTCAAATAAATTTCATTTGTTAATATTATTTATGTTTTCTTACATCTTAATAAATTATTAAAACTAAAAATCAAACGATAAGAAACTCTTTAAATTTATCTCCTCAAAATATCTTTTTATTATTTTAATTTCATCAAAATAATTATTTTGCTTTTAAGCACAATTATTTTTAAAAATAATAAGTAATAAACTTTAAAATATTATATCTTAAATTTAGGACATTATAAAAGATAATTCTCTCTTTATCCATTAAATCCTACTATTTTTATTAACAAGGAAAGCAGAAGTGTCTTTAAAAAATATTACTGTTTTAAATTTAAAAAATAATTATATACATAGTCTAAATATAACTCTGAATAAATAATTACATGCAGAATCTAAATATAATTTTAAATTTAAATTTTAATAATATAGAAAATATTAATGATACAATATTATTAAAGTTTAAAAATAAAATCACACGTAATAATATCTCTTTAAGTTGAGGAGTCGTTTAAATTTTTCTAAAATTTCAATAAAATTTCAATTTGGTTATTGATGGCCGTAATTTTGGAGAGAAATAAATTATATATAAATTAATAAAACAATTTAATTTTGTCAAGAATGGGATTCGAACCCATGCCCTTTCGGACCAGTACCTGAAACTGGCGCCTTAGACCAACTCGGCCATCTTGACTTCGACAATTGGCATTGTATTTAAAATTTATAATTAAATAAAATTTAAAAATTAATATATTAGTATAATTTTAAAATATCTATTTAAGAAAAATTTTTGTCATAAAAAATTCAAATTATAATTAAATTAATTTGAAATTAGTGTAGTGTAAATTCTTTATATTAATGTTTGGATTTGCTTTGAGATTAATGTTGCATAAATAGTTTATATTATACTAATCTCATAATAAATTTAGTGATTTTCTAGCTTATCTTATTAAAGTTTATATTAGAGTATCATAACACTATTTATATGTACTTAATTTCAAAATTCATCCAATTAAGTATAAATCTTGATATATTTTTTTAGTTTAAGACTTTAAGAGTAAATTTAAGATCATCTAAATTTTAAATTTAGCAATCTTATAGTTAAACCGAACGTCTCGATAAAGTAAATCCGACAAGAATTAAAAGTAATTCAAATAAAGCAGCTGCGAGTTCTATCAGACTTCAAAGTGACAACTGTGTCATATTGATTATTTTGCGTGTTGACTTGTTATTTGACAAGCGACTCTTATAAAATCAAGTATATGATATAATGTGTCTAGATAAGATTTAAGATTTAAGATATATTTTTAGAGAGTAAAATTTCTCTATTGGTCAACATTTTGACTTATTATTTTGACTTTATTTATCCTTAGATGAATCTCTTAATTCAATAGATAGTACGCTAAAATTTGAATTCATACATCATTGTCATGTGCCCTAAAGTATATTTGATTTTTAGGTATCTTAATCAAATGGTTCATTTGTAATTATTCAATTAGCTAATTAATTACATTAAGTCACTTTACTATAATTAAATAATAATATTACACAATGATCAAAATTAAATGTCCAATTAGTTTAGGGAATGCTCATAAGTTCTATTTTAATTAATAGTCAAAGCACTTAACTATCTCATACCTAATCATTTTCATCAAGGAATGATTTTTTTTATATTTTCCAAAATACATATAAAATTAATTTTAATCTATTTTAAATTTTAAAAATATAAAATAAATATGTGGTTTTCAAATATACATGCTCTCACAGAAATGTCTATAATTAATGTGAAAAATATAAAAAAAATTTAATATGAACAGAATACTATCTTATTTGTCTAAATATGTTAACTTCGGTAATATAAAGGCCGCTAGGGCCTGGAATAGGCCCAATTAATACTTCTCGTTATCGTTGGATTCCGAAACGGACGGTCCTCATAAGACCACGTGTAATGTATGTTTCTTGTAATATTCCAAACAAGAGATTAAACGCTTTCGCCCAAAATAGAGAGAGAAGGATTACAGAATTTGGATTGCGAGCTTCACCTCTCTTATAAGGGAAATGAAAAATATTAGAGAATTAATTAAGTGATATAATAAAGAAAATAATGATTCAATATTATTAAAAACTAATAAATAATTGAGATTATTTTTAAAATAAATATACTTGGATTATTAAATAATAAATAGCATGCCACTTGAATTAAAATAATATATATAGTTATATTTAAATGTATATCATTATAATTTTTATTTTTTTATATTTCTCTCTCTCTCTCTCTCTCTCTGAATTTTTTAAATGATCACGTAAAAGTTTATTTAAGAAAAATTCATTACCAAAAATTCGACAAAAAGTTACATGACCTTTGAGGCTTTAACCCCCACCTTATCGTAGAGATTCAACAGAGCAAGGCTGATTTACCGATCAGCAGGGCAGGGCGTGGAAGGGCGGGGCCTCGAAGCGATAGGGGATATAGAAAGCGAAGGAGCGAGCAGGCGGAGATGGCGATGGCGGCGAACCCAAACCCTGAATTGGAGTCTGACATCGAGGAGGGAAATGGAACGCCCCTCCGGCTGCTCCTCTGGCTTCTCTGCTTGCTTCCTGAACGCTCTCTTGATATGGTTTCCTGCTTTTTGAAGCTTTGGTTCTGTTTGGTTTGAATAAATCAGAAGAGAGAGAGAGAGAGAGAAATGAAAAGGAAGTAGACATGGAAATGGTAAGACTCTGTTTGGTTTGAGGGAGTTGAAAGATTGGATATGAAAGGTAAATGAACATGTAAATTATTTTTTCATTCATTTGTTCGTAGAGGACGCATTGAATGGGAGAAGTTTTTTTTTTTTTTTTGTGGTTGTTTAGAACTTTGGGTTTTCGTTTATTGTGGGAGAGCTTAAGAGTCATAGACAAATCCATAAAATTTTCTTTCTATCTTTGGCCAGGAATTAGGATGGGAATCGTCAATGGGAACATGTATTGGGTCATATTTCTTAGGCTAATTCAATTTCTTCCTAACTGCATTGAAAAGAAACACCAGTTATGAATTTGTGAAGTAAAATGCACGTGCGTTCCCCATAATTCCTTTAAACCATAACAGACCTAAAATTGCGAGCTTTCTTTTAGTTTCATGGGTTTATTCTTTATTTTTCTTTGTTATATATTAACTTAGGCTGTGTTTGGATAGCATGCATTTGAGTGAAAGGGAATGAGAAATAAAGGTTGAAAACTCCAATCTATTGATCCTGATTCATAACCAACCTACAAATTATCAGGATTTCATTTCATTTCCTTCACCTTTTATGAATCCAAACTAAACCATGGGTTTCATATCTCTCAAGTTGATTTTATGTCAGTGTTATCACACACACACACACACACACACACACACTTAAATGCAGCCCTTTGGGGGAGAAGCTTAATCCCGAGCTAGATTCAACCGGAATTTGAAGGTTCAACCCCACCATTTGCATCTAATGATTCTAATCCGTGTACAAGTGAAATGGGATTACATGGCATGATTTACTTGTAAATAGAGTTTGTTTAATAAGATAATGCTTATTAAGCAAATTTACCATAATAATTGATGTCAAAGCTTGAAGAGATGAAGTAAAGGAAAAAAAAAAGAAGAAGATTGAGTTTAAAGAATTGATTTTGTTTATCTTAGCAAGAAGAAAGAAGAAATTTCGTCTTGAGGATGAAAATGTTTTTAGTTTTCAGCTTTTAACATATATTACACAACCATGTCAGAAGGTATGGTAAAAAGTTAGTTAATTCATGGAAATTGCATTTCTTGCAATGTTTATTTGTGGTTTGACCTGTATGCCAAGTAACAAAAGAATCACCAAATTGTTTGTCTTTTTTTTAACATGAATTGCGTGGCAAGCTAATGTGGCATGTTGCCGCACTTAGTTCCTCATTAAGTATGCCATTATTATTTTAGATCCAAACTTTGTCAAACAGCTAACAAGCATATACTTGTTGGCATGTTCAGATCTCTTTGTAGCAAAGGAGATAAAATATATTTTATTTCTAAATATCATCATGATCGTCTCCAATAATCTCTTATGAACACTTATGACCACTTATGACCAATCATGCTTCCTAATTCTTCTTTTCATTAATTCCTACCAATGTTGCTTGTTCTTTTTTAATCTATATTCCATAAATAATGTTGCACAACTTCTAGCCCTCTAGCTTTTCTCTACCATTTTTATTTCTAATCTTTCAACCTTAATTTTGATTTTCTGTTTTAGTTTTGTATCTTTGTCTCTTTCCAAACCCTCTTATCTGATGTAAATATGAAAGATGGCATCTTTTATAGGTGCCATCTTTCAGAGTTGCGACAAATCCATCTTTAAATTTTATTTTTTCAATCTTAACTTAGTTGTTTGTGACTTTGTTGCTACACATCATTGATCCAGGCAAGAAAGCCAACCTTAATATCTTCATATAAATTTTCTTTTAATTCTTCATGATATTTTGATATCACCTCCTAATGTTCCTTTTTATTTTAATCAGAAATTAAACTAAGTTTGCATGATTAACATGAAAGATTACTAGGATTATTTCTTAATATGAGCATATTTTTCTAACACATGCAAAAATTATAATTTATAAAGAAATGACCCTTAGACTTTTAGGAATCAAAGCAGTTGAAAGAAGTATCTGACAAAGCTTCATTCTTTCTAGCTTTGAACGATTCCGCATCCAACTTTGGTGACCCAAAAACGATAGGCATTGCCACCATCTTTCTTATCTTTTTCCTACACTCTCATTCTCACTGGTTTTGATAAAATTCTATAATTCTAATTGGGTTCTATCAAGTCAATTTGTTTTTTGTAGAATCTTTTTCAATGAATTGTATTTTCTACCACAATAGTTAGTTTTTATTATCTCTTTTTGGGTTGAGTTCAAGTCAATCTATCTTCAAACCCATTTTTCATTACCCATAATCTAACCTATTTGATCTGCTACTAATGGTATTGACATAATTCTTCACTTAAATGATAACACAAGCATTTCATTTTCACCGGTCAAACACAAAAAAATGATTTCTTAGATTTATTTTTTAACCAATCAAACAACCTTAAGAAATTGAAATATGATGTATCTATTTTACACTACAACAACAACAACAAGCCTTTATCCCACTAAGTGGGGTTAGCTACATGAATCGCTCGCTCAGATATCCTATTATGTGTCAAATTCTCATTTAATTCAAGTGTAAGGTGTCTTTATACATCTTAACCAAGTCTTTTAGTCTACTCTACCTTTTTTAACATAAGGCAAATCTAATGCATCTACTCCCTAACTGGTCATTATCTGGGTCAACGCTTTATAAACCATCTATAAACTCTCTAATCTTCCACCTACTAACTTTTTTCCCAAACATACTCATTTCAGATTTTATCTCTAAGAGTCCACTCATCCACGTAAGCATCCTCATATCCAACACTTAACTTAGTCTTATGCTTCTCTTTATTGACCAACATTTTGCACCATAAATCATCGTTTACAATCAAAATTTTCTTTTAAGTTTAAGCAGAATATATCTATTTTACATTGAATTTGAAATATAATTGTATTTAGAATACATGCAACTAAAAAATTCCTCAAAGTAATTTAGTTTTACAAATTGAATAGAATGATAGTTGAAATGCTAATACTTCCTTTTTTATGAATTTTGAGTGATTTTTTTTAGCTATTTGATTTAAACAAAATCCCAATACATGAAATTATATAATTCTAAGTTAATTGTGTCACAAAATTTGTTATTTTCTTCAATCTAAGACAGGGTTATAAATGATTATGATGATTATGACATTATCATCATTATTAGCTTTTCTCTAATTATTTGGTGTCAGCTTTATCAATTCTCATGTGTTTATGTTAAATGTTGCATGAGTTGTTAAATTTATTATTCACAAATTTATTTTCAATAACTTCTATCCATGTTACCTTAAGTTTATTTCTTCTTCTTCTTAGTCTTTCGACACCAATTATATCTATTGATCCAATGAGTGCATTTTTAATCCTTCAATTTATATTTCTAAATCACTCAAATGTATTTTAAATCACCTTATGTTCTTCACACCTATTATAATATCTTTATAATAAATTTTCATTTATTTATCCTTTTGATTTTTCACATTTCTAATTTAACATTTTATTTCTGACATACTCAATTTAATTATAAATTACTTTTTTTTAAGACCAACACTTGAGTCCATGCAGTATTGCCAATCTAATTGAAGTCTTGTAAAATATATGTTTAGATTTTTATGATACTCTCTTATTGCAAAGACTATCTATGACACCTCTCAATGTTAATCACCTAGCTTTAATTCTAGAAGTTATACTCTCATCTGTATCTTCATTTGTTTATAATAAATCCATGAATGTTAAACTTACCACACTCACTATTACTTTGTCTTTGAATATATTAATAGATAACTATTGGTATCGCACCAATTGAAATTGTACATCATATATTAAATCTTTGTTTGAGTGATTCTATTTATCTTCTAAATATTTTGTTATTCTAACTTTCTACTTGTTTTAGTAGATGCCTTTTTTATTAGAATTATACCATTATACTATTTGATGTTCCATCATACATATCTTTAATTAAATCAACATACCTTTATCACATAACTTTTATTTTTAATGCGCACCAAATTAATTTTTGTGATTATTTGTCTTCTCAAGATTGGTAAAAATCATAAATTGATTCTTTTATTTCCTCTCTATACTATTCTATTAATCAGTTTAATTTAAAAAATCACATTCATAAAAGATATTCTAGGTATGTAAATAAATTGATTATCTGAAATTTATGTACTTTTTAAAGTCTCTATTATTTACATAAAATTTGAACACCTCGTTTATCAGCACAAAAATTTGTCTTCGTCATTCATTTAACATTCTCTTTCTTTTCAAATCCAATTGGAACTATTATTAATCAAACCACTGCATCATTTTCCCTAACTTAAATTTCAATAGATATCCCATATGAACCTAAACTTCACCTTTATGCATCTTCTTTAAAGTTAATAAATTCATTTTTTTTAAAGATAATCTATAATAACATGCCTTTTTATTTTGTTCATTTTGGTCTCGTAAACTATTTTTTGTAAAATTCCCATTTAATAATTTCTTAAAGTAACACTTTTATTATTTTATATTTTTAATTACTTTAGATTTCATTATCCTTGCTTTTAGTGCATCGAACTTGTTAAAGTATTTTAATTGTATCTCTCTTTAGCTATTCTATATATCTCTATTTTTTCTTGTCTTGATAGTTTGTTTGTTGCTTATTATTTAAATCATCAAATGTTATGGGCCTATGACTGTTGTTTTGTTGATCACATTCTTTATGACTTTTAGCATTCTTATAATGATTATAAATCTCACTAGGATACAGTTTTTCCACTCTTTAAATGCTGCATTTTTTATCTTAGTAACATTTTGTCTTTTTTTACTTCTCCACTAAATCTCATTAAAACTATACAATATATTTCTTGATAGTATTCTTAAAGAAAGTAGTCATTTACCCCGTTAAAGAATTTCAATTTGACTATTTCAGTAAGATATTCAAAAAGATTAATTTCTTGCCTTTCAAATTTTACCATCATGTCCTTGAGCAATAATTTCGTTTGAGTGTCTTTATAATTTTAAGATATAAATCTATAACTACTTTTCTATAATGTGTGGTTACAATCTTTGAAAACAATTATCTCCTTCCTTGAGAGTATTAAGCTTATGTAGATACATACATATGTGTTACGCAAAATTCCAAGTTAGAAAGAGGATAACTGGAACATTGATTAGGATGGGAATGATGCATTGTTAAGCACAGTTTTGTGAGGTAATTATTTCCATTTTTTTAATAATTTTCAATTATGAATATGACTTTCTATAATCACGGTTTTAGTAGTTAAAAAATGTATGATGGATGGATGGATAGATTATGAATTTACTTGATTTGTGACAAAAGAATTGTAATCCAATGAGGTAGGTCAATATCATATAAATTTATTTTAATATCTGAATAATTTGGAAAAAGAATGAATAAAAAATAACTTTTTATGTTTATAAGGTTAAAGCTAAGTAGCTATATGCATGAATATGATCAGTGTTATTGAATATTATAAACTTGTTTGATTTATGGCCAAGATGTTATAGGATCCAGTTGCCAATGTTCCTGCTGTTCTATTTGGGAAGCTCAAAGGTCTTACTATTTTGGAAAGAAATTTAGGATAAAAAAATTGTCTTCATTAGTAGGATTATGTTTAACTACATAATACATGCATTGTGTTATGTGTGGATACCATGTGGACATGGTATGCAAACACAAGACATAATAAATGATTATTAGTTAAACGTACAAGGCGTGAAAATGGGAGGAATGGAGTTTGATTTTTTTTTTAAATGTTAAAAATTCACTTCTTTTCTGAAGGATATATGATAAATAATGGGAGTAGTATCATAGTCCACTCTATCTGTGTAGAAACATTCACAATGGTGGAGAGAAGGTGTCTAACATTTTAGCATTCTATGAAGATCCAACATGCATGCAGTTAGAAAAAGAGTTGTAGAAGAAACAAAAATTTTATGTGAAAAACTCCAAAAAAAAAAAAAAAAAAGGAGAAAATCTACGGGGATTGACTTAGTTGAAAAAGGTTTTTTAAATATATGTCGGCGATTATAAATGATACCCTTCCTCATAGTTAGAGAAGAAGTTAATACAATATGATAAACATGAATTATAGAGAATATACTCTAATATAAGTGATGGCATGAGCCTTCGATGTGCTTTAGTTTTATAGATGATATGTGTCAACAGCGGACATTAATTATATAGGCGACGACGTGTGTTTATAATGTACGTTAATTGTATTAGCGGTGGCATCCATTAATGTTGTTAGCAATGGCATCATCTGGTGATGGTATAGTCGGATGCTATTAATATAGTTTGGCGATGATCCGATGATGGTAGTTGGACGACAAATCGATTGTGTTTGTTAGATGGTTGCCCGATGTAGGTGGTTGAGCAGTGGTCCGACGATGGTGGCTAAACGACGATCTAATGGTAGTTGTTAGCGATGGTTCAACAAAGGTGATCGGGCAATACTCCGATAAAGGTGGTTGAGTAACCATAAGATGATGTTGCCTGATGACATGGCGAGGTGGACCGGTGATGGTTGAAACGCATGAGATGGTGGCTAAATGGCGTTTTGGCAAAGATAACTAAGCGTTGGACTGATAATGATAGTCAGGCGGTGGTTCGACGAAAGTTGCCGAATGGTGATCTGACAACGGCGGCTAGACAGTTGATCGATGAAAGTAGTCGAGCTGTTTGATGATTGTGGCCGGTGGTGGGCTAATGATAGTGGTCAAATGATGTCGGTTAGATGACAATTTGATAAATGGATCGAAAGCAATGATTGATGATGGGCCGCGGTGGTGGCGCTTTAAAGGTGGTTGGTGGTGGTTGGTCCACGACGTTGGTCGGACGGTGGTTCAATAAAGGTGGTCGGGCGATGACGACTAGGCAACTGTTTGATGATACCGACGGTGATCAAGCAGTAGTCCTGTAATGTTTTGTGATTTTTCAAGATTCAGAGCTCCCTTCTCTCTCTTTTCTCTTGCTTAGATCCTTTCATGTGAAGAATGGGGGCCTCTTTATAGATTTTGTGAGTGACATTCTTTGTAAATATAAGTAAAATCTAAAGCACTTTATCGAATGATGCAAAATGATCCCCTTGATCGTAAGATGCATTTTAGGTATTTGAGGGCTCAAATAAAGTCAAAATTAAGAGATCTTAAGCGCATTAATTGTAAGATGCATTTTAGGTATTTGAGGGCTCAAATAAAGTCAAAATTAAGAGATCTTAAGTGCGTTAAATTCGTCTCGTTTGAGCATTTGATTTGACTATAAACATGTCATTTTTAGAAACTATTTTAGGTATTTGAGGGCTCAAATAAAGTCAAAATTAAGAGATCTTAAGCGCATTAATTGTAAGATGCATTTTAGGTATTTGAGGGCTCAAATAAAGTCAAAAATAAGAGATCTTAAGTGCGTTGAATTCGTCTCGTTTGAGCACTTGATTTGACTATAAACATGTCATTTTTAGAAACTTTTTAGGAATCTAAATAAAATCCTGAAATTTTCAACTATGTTTTTAGTGTTTTATTTGGGCTCATATGGGCTCGGATCGAGTTTGCCTCTTCAAGATGTTTAATTTGACCATTTGATAGTTCAAAGAGAGTTTGAATGACTAAGCTTTTAATTCCGAGAGATATCCAATCACACGTACATCAACATTCGTGCTTGAATGGATGAATTTTTCAATGACATATCACTCATAATTCCCAAAATTGAATCTTGATTTTTAGTATTTTAAATAGAGTTTTAATAAAGTCTTAACTACATTTAAAAATTGAAAAGCATGCTAATGTTGTAGTAGTTTAGTGTCATTGCCAATTGTCTACTAGAGATAAGGCGGAATTTAAATCTCTTTTGAAATGCTTAAACAAATACTAATATTGACAATAGTCTGACCACCATGTTTAACACTTGCTCAATGAGTATTGCACAAACGTTTATAATTATATTAATTTCTTTTGAACACTTTTTTACATTTGATTTGTGCAAATATTATGTTGGATGCTCATTTGTACTTGACTCATTAGACATTGTGTATTGATATGTTTGTTTTAGCTTGTACATGTATCATATTATTTATTCAGGACACCTTTGTGTTAGCTTTGCTTTTCAAGCCAGAACCATACTTATTTTTGGTTGACAGTTTTTAACTGTATTTTAGGAAGTTATGCTGTCTAGGTAAGTTCATTCCTGATCGAGCTAATCATTCTTCATTCTGGCAAAGCAACTTGCTTTCCGTGGTTTCACATTTTGAATTATGTTCATTTCTTTTGAACACTTTTTTCCGTTTGACTTGTGTAAATATTATATTTGATGCACCTTTGTACTTGACTCATGTTAGACATTGTGTATTATTATGTTTACTTTAGCTTGTATATGCATCATATTATTTGTTTGGAACACCTTTGTGTTAGTTATTTTTTTCCAAGTCAACCATATTTTTTTCCAAGTCAATCATATTATTATGTTCATTATTCTTCATTCTAGCAATGCAGTTGTTTTCCGTTATTTCTTAATGTAAGATTTTATAATTCAATTTCTAATGTTTATATTTTAAGGAACTTTTATAGTAATTTCAAACACTATTCTTGTAATGGTTTTAGACTGATTTATAATAGCGGCGTCACACGCGTGCTTGCATTTTTCTACTTTTCTACGTTGAGCTTTAGTTGCTTTATGGACGACAGTTATATTTATTGAAAAATCAGTTTTTCTGAAGCAAATTATGAGTGAGCTGTTTTAAGTTTTTTTCCCCTTTTTCTTCACTTAAACAACATTCACGTGCTATGCGGCTCCTTATCTTGCAACAAAGCTGCCAAGAAGTTAAGCAGCGTTGTCCTAAACCTGATAAGAGGCTAAATCAAATGAAGCTCAAGTGTCCAAGATGAATTTTTTAGAAGTGTTGCTTTGATGTCATGGAACAGAAGTTTCATGCATATAGTAGGTCTTTCGTTCTACTTCGTAAGCTAGAAGATGCCCCACAAGTACATCTTTTGTTCTACTCGTAAGCTAGAGCGTTTGTTTCACGTTGCGGTTAAATTTACCATCATTTTTTTGCAATTGAGATGGAAATTCTATTGCTTTTCCTCTGATTTTCATCCCCTTATCATTTACTTGCGTGATCTCTCCACCCTGCTAGAGAAACTGGAGATCCTAGAACATTGAACTAGTTGGAGCTTCTTTTATGTTTGGTGAACAAATAGAGTGAAAAAGTAATTCGATGGCAGGGGAATTTCATTCAAGTACAAATTAACAACAACTAACTAACAAAACAGTTGAATATCCATGCTGGTGGAAAAAAAAGGGAGACCTTCGCAGTAGCTTACAAGTAATGGGATCCATTGGCAGCTCATGTAAGTAATGGTTGGACGTATATGCGAATTTTCCTATTTCTTCACCTGTTTTCTTGAATCTATCCACTGCATTCAACTCACCATTTCATTTCTGATGTTAGTCTCGCTCGTTGAAAATTGGAATGCTGGATGAAAGTAATATTAGTTGTGAATGTAATTACAAGTGGTTGTTGCAAACTCTCGCTTTGTTACCTTTTTTGTTATTTTCCCATGAAGCAGATTCTATCTAATGATGAATGTAGATGATTAATTTGTCTATAGGTGTAGCAATGTTTTTAGATTAATGAAAATATTTGATCGCCATGTTGACCATATTTGTGGTACTGTCGACTTAGATTGAAACTTCCACTGACTGGTCGGTTTGATGTCGAACGTTATTTTTGGAATATCATAACTTGATATCAGGTTGTTTAAACTATTTTAGGTACAGGCCTGGTTACGAAGAAAGGTTTTAAGGGATCTTTTGCTGAAGCAGGAGCTTCTGCTAAGGTTATTAGTATGCCATTACAGTAAAATGTTTTATGTTGGCATGTTGCTCTAGATTTTCCACCTTTTTTATCATAATAGCTAACCCTTTCTATTTCAGACATTTGCAGTTTTGTCTGGTGTTCACAGTCTTGTTATTTGCTTCCTCAAGAGAATGCGAGGAAAAGATGATGGTATGCAGCATTGCCACTTATATCTTTATTAGCTTAAAAGGAATAAATTTCTTGCCTCTAATCTGTATGTCCTCGTCATGGCAGTCATTAATGCTGGTGTAGCGGGTTGTTGCACTGGTCTTGCTTTGAGTTTTCCAGGTACTTTATTTTCACATTTGCTTTTTATGATGAACAATTTTTTTGTACTTAATTAGTTGGCGGTGGTTAGTATTAGCATCAATGTGCAATGGTAGATGGTAGGTCTGGCATTTTTCAGGAGAGTGTTGGCTTTTTTTAATCCTCGTGAGTATCTTTGTTGGGAGAAAAAAAAAGATCAAAATGATCTCTTGACTATCATTTTAGCCCTAACTATTTAATGTCTTCAGTTTAGTTCATTGGCTCGTCTAATATTATTCAACATTATCATTTTGTTGAATTATTTTGGATTGGATCTAAAGAGTTAATGGGCTATGCCCCTCATAAATGGTCTATGAATCATTTTGGCCTTAAAATAGTTGTGAGAAAAAGATAGGAAATCAACACATGTGAAACAAATTTTACATGATATGTGAGTTTGATTCACTTGCATCTATGGCTATATGGAGAAAAAAAATTTCCACTATTTTCTTTTTGACACAATTCCTTAAATTTGAGATAAATATAATAAAGGATCAAATATCAACTATAAATTATATATATATCATGCATGCATGCATGTATGTATGTATGTATGTATTAGAATGTAGTAAAACAAAATAGATTCTTGGTCATACACGTGAATGGATGTAAGCTTGTCATTTTCAAGTATACTTTCTACATTAACCCCCTAAATCAAACAACCAAAAAAAAAAAAAGAAGCAATTTTTAAAAATTACACATACAATTTCCCTTTCTGTTTTAGGAGCCACACTTCTAAATAGAAGTTCTATCAGAAAACACCTTTTTCACAACAACTCAATCCTGACTGCACTTTTCGTCATGAATAAAACTTTAATTCTAATTATCATATAAATGAACTTGACATAGCACCTTACAGCTACATAAAACAAAAAGGAGATTCTTAAGATCCCTCTCCACAAGCACTTATGTGATTCTTTATTGAATTAATTATTTTGAAATTAATGAATTTGAAATCCATATAAGTAAATTCTAGGCTGTTATCTTTTATTTAGCAATTCCTAATTGCATACTCTACGCTAGCAATCAATTTTTTTTTTTCTTTTAAGGTTTCAAAAAGGACTTGAATATCATATTATGCCCAGAGTGAAAAGATAAGGGTCTGGTGAAGAGTACTGGTGGGTGAAAACAAATTTGCTAGGTTTGAATCCTCTTACAATGTTACAAAATGTGCGGAATGAGGGAGAGAGGGAATGTGGCATACCTTGAGACTTGGACTATACTATCAGGTTGGGGAGGGTGAGAGCGCGACTGCCGACTACGGGACAACTAGGGTGAGGGAGTGTTGCTTGTGGCTTCGCGAGAGTTAAGGTATCGGCTTCTTGTGTAGAGGAAAATGTCAACTGTGAGAATGAATGAGTGCCCATCTGCAATGAGTCGAGTAGGTGTGCGGGTGCTAGCAGAAATGTGGGTGAGCAAGCAACATAATATTATGCAATTATTTTTTTAATTTTTGGACAAATAATTAAATAGATTGTACAAAATTTCAAAAAATGTTCTTTATACTAAAGGAAGATAAATTTTTAGGATGGACAATTTCCCACCCCGAATGAACCGTGGGTCTGCCTCTACTCATAGGATAAGTTTGTTGATAATTGTTTCTGGGTAACTCTAATAGTTTCATTGGCTCAAATGAAATTATGTTTATGCTGCTTATAGCATCCACAAGTGTCTCAGCAACATGTTTTTAATCATAATGTTAAACATGAAATGCTCATTCCTCAGTTTATTGTAGTCAATAGCCATCAACACTATTGATGGATTTGCTTGAACCACAAGCGATATTGTTGTCCTTTTTTTGTGGCAATGGTAGCTAGAGTCCTCTTATCTTTTTTTCATGGCCTTTTCTTGAGATGTAGTTTCAATCAATCAACTTTTGAAAGGCCCTTGATTTAGGTTGCAATAATGCATTCTCTTTGGCCTTTTGTCAAATTTTCGCTCATTTTTCCAGCCATTATTATTTTTTCTCTCTGTGTAGTTTTTAAACTAGCTTCTACGATGGGCTGAGCTGGGAAGAATTTAATTCCTATTCTCTTAACGAAGCTTTGCAGTAAATTTCATAGGAGTTGCTTTTTTCTACATTACAATCAATGAAAAATCATGTCTCCTAAATTCTATAGCATACACATGAAATGAATGCAAGTATCTTCAGTTCATTTGCTGCATCCATTAATTCATTAATGGAGGCATATTCTCTCAAGAATATCTTATTGTTATCTTTATACTAGCATCCTCTATCTTCAGCCATCTACATGAATATGATTATATGCATTCAGGAATTTGAAATCGTGAAAAGCTGGTTCAAATCTTGTTCATGGCATTCGAAAATCGTTTTAGGGCTCTCTAAACCTAGTTTTGCCTTTAATGATCGAACCTTAGGTTTAAAAAAATGTTTGATCTTTGTTTGAATGAAGATTGAACATTGGAAATGGTGTTCAAAACCTATTTGTTTTCTAACCTATATTCTCCTATTGCTTCGTTCATATTATAACCATGGATCGATGAACTAGTTACCCTAGCAAATTTAATGGTAAATTCACACACATAACGTAACTAATACCCATATTTTCTTCACCTGCCAGGTGCACCACAAGCTCTCCTGCAGAGCTGCCTCACATTCGGAGCATTCTCCTGCATCATGGAAGGCCTCAACAAGCAACAGCCAGCATTAGCCCTCCCCTCTCCTGCCTTCAAGGAGGACATCAATGGCCCTCTCAATGTTCTTCCTCCCTTCACTCTCCCTCTTCCAGTTGTCGAAGGCTTCTCTTCATTCTGCAAATCTCTACCCAGATCCAGGTTGGCTTCCTTTCCTTAATTTTCCAATGCACCATTTTTTTCCTTTTTTGTTTTACTCTGAAATTTTTGTAAATGTGGAAGGCAAATTCTTAAAATCTTCTTCTATTTTCGTACCTTTTCCACAGTGCTCCTGCTTGTGTTCTAGGTTTTGTAAAAACCTTTAATAAATTTGAGGTTTTTTAATCTTTCAAAGAAGGGATTTTCAATAACCAGCAGTTAAAAAAAAGGATCGTTTATTGTCTGCTTTGTGCAAAATTAGCAGTTGCAGCGAAGCTATCAGTATCATAAGAAACCACGCAATATGAAATGTTTCTATTTAGTGTGTTTCTTTCAGTTGCTTTTATTCGAGTTTACTTAGCACATAATTCTTATATATTTACATATTTACATATTTAAATTTAAGTATTTACAGGAATAGTTTTCAAATCTTTAATATTATATAAAAAATAACATTATTATTAATTTTTTTAAAATGAAATGTATTTTTTTATGCATAGAACAAGTGTTATTCTTTAGGGTTAGATATATAAATGCATGAGAATTGTGTGCTATGTCAGTAAATGCCCCTTTAAAAAAAAATAAATGTGTACAATTAGTGTTAATCATCATGTACTATGATTCAAATATTTTGAAGATATAAGGGCAGTTTAATATCACAATTACTCTTTTTACTTTCTATTTTTTTTATTGTAAAAGAAATTATATTTGGTGGTAATATTTATTTTAAAAAATACTTAAAACATTTAAAATTGTTTTGAGTGCTTTAAAAACAATATGATTGTTTTCAAAATTTTAAAAATAAAAATACTTAAAAATATATATTAATCAAATATATTTAAAAAATAAAAATAAAAACACTAAAATTGATTCCAAATGGGCCTTGAACCTTCAAAGTAATGATTATAAGAATATGAATAATTAAGCAATCTAAAGCTTCGTTAAGTGGGATGTTAGGTCATAAACTATTTCTTTTTGATTGTGCAAAATAGAATGCTTTATGTTTGCATTAGTTGGCCTATAATTTTAAACTGAAATAAAAGCTGAACAGAGTTTTAACTATTCGAGAAGCTTTAAAAAGGTATTTGAAAAGCTCTGGAATGATAAGATCCCTTGCCAAGAAATTTATGGAGATTAAAGAAGAGAATGAAGGAACCATCACCAGAAAATATGCAAAGATTATTGAAATCATTTTATGGTTCTTTTGTTAGGCCAAATTTTCTTTCTTTATTATGAATTTCCATTTACTTAAAGTTAGGATAAGCATAAAGTTCAATATTTTTCTTCTTTTCTTAAAAAAAGTGATTTTTTGCTTTTGATTGTGGAAAGCAACACCACTTTGGCTTTCAATGTCTGATAGATTAGAATTTTCTTCCTCTTTATGAAGCATCTATTTAGAGTTGAAATAGATCGTAAAAGATTTAATTAGGCATATAAAATATGCTTTTATTTTATTAAAATTAAATGAGAATTTAATATTTAATAAGATATAATAGAGAAAGATATAATGAGAAAGATTTATGATTGTTGTATAAAGTATTTATAAAATAATCTCTTGAAATGTATTGATTTAAGATTTCAATAACTTTTGGAATTTAAAATGAAAGTGTATTTCTTTCATAAATGGGTCATTTGAGACAGTTGCAACTGTTTATATAAAATTAGTTCTGAAATAATTGCAGAAGAAATTAAGGTTTTCTGAAAATTATTGTAGGTATTATAAAATTAGATATATATATAATTTTTTTTTTTCTTTGCAATGGGTATATACCTAACATCTCACCTATTTTGTGAGTAGGGATGTCGTTGTGATTAATCCCACGTGCTTAAATTCTACATTCCACGTGTGGGTTCTTATTTTCACTTAAAGATTTGGAGAGGATTCAACTCCGAGTTTTCTGTCGCTTCACCATAAATAAGAGATGGTGGGTACATATATAACTTTCGAACAGTTATTGATCAAAATACATGTGATTTAATATCGCCATTTGTCCTTCTTTCTATGAAAGTAAAAATAAAAATAAAAATTTGTAATGCAAACGAAATTCACAATTGTTAGGTAACTTCATAATAATTTTTAGGAAATTAATATGTAAAAGAGACGTTGATATTACTTCAAATTATTGTATTGTTTGTGGTATAGGAAATTAGAATTTTACATTTTATTTTTATTTTTTTAGTTCTTTTTTGTAATTTAATTTTGATCAATGCATATTTTACAATTTCTTTTCATTCGGAACTTGTGTGAGAATATCTTCGGATCAAATTCTACTTCTTTTCATTAGATTGAGAAAGCAAAAATAAAAAATAAAAAAAAAAATCATTTGTATGTTTAAATGTTCATATCTAATGTTATTTTCCATGGAAAATAAAGTGGCCACATTTATAGTAAATTTCATTTTCATTCAACGATCACAATTTCAGAGAGAGAGAGAGAGAGAGAGACAACATTTTACTTCTATTTAAATTAAAAAAACTTAATTATTTTTCTTCATTATATTTTATTTTCTAGTGAGCATATTACAAGCAATACAAAAAAACTATTGGCACGTGCCTGGACCAAAGAAGTGTGATCGCAGACATAAATATAAAAAATAAATAAATAAATAAAGTGGAAAAATTAATTTCCGATCAACCTTTCTTTTTAGAGATGAACAATTCAGAAGAATTTGGGATGAAATTTCCATTCGTAGATACATTTATTAGCATGTTTAAAGATTTTCTTTTGTTGCCTAAGACAGCATGTAGAGAGTGAAAGTTTTGGCTTTATGATTAGTCCAAAGACACACAAGATTTAAAAATGAGGAGAACTCCGTAAATTTTAACGGAAAACCTCGAAAAGAGGAAAACCACGCGGCCCAACAAAAATGTTCCACTATGTATATGCCCTCAAGTACGTAATCTTCCGATAAAGGATTACAAGATGGTATACAAGAAAGGAACAAATGTAACAACTCAGTAATAGTTGCAAGCATACAGGTGATGGTGACCGCCAGGAACTTCGTGGAAAGTGGGAACAATTTCGCGAAATATGGGAACAACTTCCGAAAATGCAAGGAACGATTAGGTGATTGACGATGGCGTAGGGTCGCGAGTGGTCGATGCGGTTGACGACCGTCGGGCCAGGCGATCTGCTCTGGGATCTTCGAGCTCGTAACTTCCTCCTTCTTGAGCTCCTCTCCTTCTTCACTTGGTCTCAAAGTCCTTTTCATATGGAGTATGGAGCTATTTATAGATTTGGAAGAGTGGCGCCTTGTAAATACATGGAAAATCCAAACCACTCCTCCCATCTGACGGCTCGAGCGATCCCCTCGAATGTATTTTGATGATCCGGTGCCTTAATGATGTCGAATTGGGTGATCTTGGATTCGCTGGCCTTGACGAGCCGCCGACACTACATATGTCTCTTTTTGTGACCATTTCGATCGATCCATTTTCGTTCGATGTTTGATCCGAAGTGATTCGAGCTGGATCGCTTATGTTGATGTATGTTCGCTCATCGAGACATCGAGTAGCTAAAATCGGTGATTAGATCGAAGTATTAAAATGCCTTGAGATTCGTGCCGATTACTAATTTTCGAGGATGTCGGTTCTATTTTTGGGTGACATTATCGCAGTCATCCAAAAATATATGTCAAATACTTGAAAATAGCAAATGAAAATTGAGAGTCCATCAACTGCGCATTTTGAGAGAACAAATCTTCATAACAGCACAATATTATAACTTTCGACGTGGTCGCAAATGCGATAAGATGGTGCGCGATATTTTGAGGTTATGGACACGACACTTACTAAGTTTTCGCGTTCGGGACCCATGCCTCATGGTGAAGGCCACGGGCGCTACTGGGCGCTAGCTGGCATAAGCTACCGGAGGTCATCAAAGCGCTGTCTTGGCCTGCGGCGGGTCAACAGTCAGCTGGTCAACAGGTCGGTCTGCGGTCAAGTGCGCCGAGGTCAATATCACGGCCACGTCAAGGCCACGCATGGTCGGACCGCTGCCGGGCCACAATGGTTGGCCGCCGCTGGGCCACGCCATCGAGCCACGTAGCGGCGCTACGCGGTCGGACCGCGCCATGTCTGCCACGCCACGGGCCATGGCCACGCGGGGCGTCGACGCTGCCACACCACGGGTCCGCCACGGGCCACGTAGCGCGGGCTAAGCGGATCGCCGGACGCCGCCACATCACACGCAGGGACGACGCGCTCCTCGGATCGCGGGCGGGCTGGCCAAGCTGGATAAGCTACCATCATACGGCGCTGACCTGCCCAACCGGGAACTGTTGGCTTTATGGGGTTTTGAATGCCTTTTGTTTTACCTTTTATCATGGGTCTATAAAACCCCTGGGTAAGAGGGAAATGTACCGCCTCTCTCTTGAGTTATTATTTAGAGCATCACCGCAGATAATGCCGTTTCCGGTTACCTACCGTCTGACCGTCCGTTGGGGAGCGATCAAGGCCCACTGCACGCGTCGTTGTTCCGTTTTCCTCGAAGAGGTTTCAACCGCCTCGCTGGACCGTCCGTTGGAGGCGATCAAGGCCCACGGTGCTTGCCCGTTTTTCCTCGAAAGAGGTTTCAACCGCCACTTGACCGCCCCGACTGAGGTGATCTCACGGTTCATTTTTTTTCAGAAAATTAGCTTTCTTTCAACTTGGATGGACGCCCAGCTTGAAAACCGCAAGATGGCGGGAGCACTGTAGAACCATCGTCGACGACTCAAAGTTTGACCGGTAATTCATAGCCTTGAGGGGATAGCTTCTCTTCCTCTCTTTATATAAATATATATATCCCTTCTTCTTCTCTTCCCTCCCCTTCATATGTATGTGTTTCTTTTCAGGGAGCGAATTTTGTCCCAAACCAGCGCGAAGGTCAAAACAAGAAGATGCGCGATATTGAGGTGAGTGAGTCGCTTTACAAAATTCTTCGATTTTATTATTTCTCCCTCTTTATTTATTATGTATTCTGCTGGGTGATGGCAAGAAAACTCATATAGTGTGGCCACGATGATATATCATCCACTATCACATCAGATAGCTTAATGGTGTTCCGCAGAAAATTTTTCTTCCCAAATGAGTTGGTGGCTATTGTTGCCAAAAAGTCCGATCGAGTCTTCTCACCGCCAGGTACTTTACTATTTCGAGATGACTCTTCGGTGATCGGATTCCCTTTGGCTCCGAAGTTGATTGAGATCTTCAAAATTGTATGTCGCAATTCTCGCTTCGAGTTTTAATGGTCATCGCTATGGTTTGACTACCTTCTTGAGAGCGTGGTGTGACTTTGAACATCGAATACTTGTGCCCGAATGTAGATTCACATGTGATGCTCGTGGACGTGTTTCTTATCTATATAAAGAATTGAATAGAATTTTCTCGCGGATCCATCTAGAAATTGGTCCAATGGATTCTTTTGTGCGAATGAGTGGGGACTTCGAGAGATGGGGAGATTGAATGATCTTCCGATCCATCGATATCGGAGAATGATATCTTAACTCTTAAAATTCTCGACGTAGGAAGCTTGCAACATGAGTTACGCCACATTGTCAAATATACAATTGAAGATAGGATGTTTAAGGTTGGTCTTTCCATCCGTGCCAGAAGATCTGAAGAGGTCGAGTGGTTCTCTCGAGAAGCCCGCCACCAATCGTTGATAACAATGATTCATCTTTACCAAAAAGAATACTTGTGAAATGACCACGCAAGATGCTCACCCCGCCTCTCGAGAGTTTAACTGCTTTTAACTCACGATGGGGAGTTCGTTACTCGAAAATTCTCAAGAAGTATTAAAGCACATATGTCTGACGTCAACCGCGGATGAATTGGTACATTATTTTATTTCTTTCTTCCTTTCTTCTTTCCCTCATTCCTTATGTAACATTGGTGCTGATTTTTTTTTTTTTTTTTTTTAGGTAACTCAATCGTTAGATTGATGGCTCATCTGTTGCCTTAGATGAGTGGAACAAAGGAATTTGTGAAGGTAAAGTATCCGCAAGGCGAGTGAGCGAAAGATGAATGCTAAGGCCAAAGAAGTGGCGCCTTTTGGAGGATCAACTGACCTGTAGGGACGAGCTAATGAACATGTCGAATTTCTCTTCTCGTGTCGAGGTGGAGCAGCGATGAGCTAATCGAGGCAAGGACAGAGGCTCGCCGAGATGGAGAAGAGGCTCAAGGTACATGGGTGGAGAAGAAAATATTACAAGCTCGCTTTTGGAGAAAGAGCGCAGGTCGAAGGAAGCAAATGAAATCACCTTGAAGGCGTGGAGGACTTCAAGAACTCCGCTTATCGTGGTTCAATTGAAGACTATGTTCAGGAAGCTCGTGATCATATACTTGATGTTGAAGTGAAAGACTTGGAGCGCCAGTGTTTAGAGGAGGGCTTCATCCGAGGATTCCTAAAAGGAGTTCGTGTGGTACATCGCAAAACTGGAGCTAGAATTGAGGATATATCTCCTACCAAGCATCCAAGATCCTTCTAAGATGAAGGAGTTGTGAGTGGCTGTGGAGGATCTCAATGAGGAGGGACGATATCATGTGTAGATGTTTTTTCTTTGTTGTTTGTTCTATGTAATATTACTGTATCAAGATCTTGATTCTCTTTTATAGTATCATATTAATGTTGTTGATGATATCTATGTATATTTTATTATGATTATTATTTTTATACACTCTGTCTTGTTCTACCCATGGGGTGATTGGTCAACATCATTTGACGCTGCTTGAATTGATCTACGGGAATTTTGACCTATCCAAGGTTGTTCATCGAGTGCACCGACGCTGGCATACATGGAAGAGGTTGAATTGCCGAGAATTTTTGACCTATCAGGTTGTTTGTCGTGTGTTACCCACGACGCTAACCTGTATGGAAGAGGCCGCCAGAAGTCCACCAAGGACCTTTTGACCTTTCCGGTTGTTTGTCGAAGTTTTGCTCGATGACATTAACCCGATGGAAGAGGTCCCATCAAGTCCCCTTGGATTGATCATGTCCCAATGAGATGTAACATGAGTTGTATATTTCAAGTGGGAGGAAAAGTAAAGAAAAAGCAAATCTTGTTAGAACAAAGTCGGAATTCAATGATATAATCACAAGACACCTGCACGCTTTAAGAGAAAATGACAACAACAACCGCAACAACAACAACGATGACAACAATAAGAACAACAACAAGCTCTACCCGCCAGTGGGATCGATAACGGATGAAATGACAGACGAGATAAAGTCAATAATTATGCGCAAGAGTTACATAATTTTCAAGATTCTTAGATTCCAAGGTGAGAGTTTTCCGTCCTCGAGCTTGAACGCTCCGCCATACGTTTATGACCATATATGGACCTCCCAGAGGTGAGAGTTTATCGGCCAGGGCCTTTGCCCGCAGCCGAGACTTCAGACCAAGTCACCCATGGACGAGGTTTTACTCTTCTTGAAGTGGCGAAGCTACCCGCTGGTGATGAAGCAACCGTAGGGCCATATCCCGAAGTTTCGGGAGTAGATCTAGCCGCCGGAGTTTTTCCTCATTATTATCATTGGACTCTTGGACTTGGAACCCGATATCCACCCAGATGATAGCTTGCACAAAAACACAAGTTATAGTGTCTCACGGCTGCGCGTGACGTGCGAGCCCAAAGAACATTGGGAAGCTCATCAACCCATTGCCCCCAACCTTCTCAAGACGTATTTTTAGTCCTGAGTATGGTCCTATTGGTAACCGCTTTGCCCATTGGTTTGAGGATGTGCTACGCATGCGCGTAGAATGTGAAGATCTTTGCAAAAGGACGTAAAGACCTTCCAAGAATTGAGTTCGTTGCGCGATGATCTTCAGAAGACCAATCGACACACTATATTTTTCCAAACAAATTGTTTAGCGTTTGCCTCCGTGATTTTGGCGAGTGGTTCGCTTTTTAGTGAAGTAGTCGACTAGAATGATGAACTTTCTTTGTCCCGATGCTATCTAAGAGGTCCCATTATATCAATTCCCCATCGAGCAAAAGGCCAGCTTTGAAGAGATGAAAGTTCTGTGCGGCATGTGAGGAAGGTTTGAATGCAACCTAACCAAGACATTTTTTGGTGAACCTGTGGCATCTTGTTTCACCCAGGCCAATAGAATCCTTGCCTTATAATTTTAAGGGCTAGCCTTCCTCCGTGTTCTCCACATATTCCCTGAGTGAACCTCTCTAGTGCATAGTCACCGATGGTGGAAGACACTTGAGGTATGGCCCGTGAGAAAGCTGCTTTATATAGTTCACCTCCAATAATAACAAAGTTTTGTCTTCTGAGGCGTATGCCGAAGGTCTTCTGGGAGGCTTCCTTCCGTGAAAGAGATGATGGGGTCCATCCATGAGGGTTCCTTCACCTCATCAATCGCTTGTATACCCATGGTCCTCGAATACCGGGAAAATATATTTCTTCAATATACTTTCTCTGAATAGATCTCGGTAGTAGCAAGCTTAGCAGGGCCAGTATTTTTCTCTCCGCCAGATGTGAGTGATTTGATGCCTTAAGATGGGCAAGGAGAGACTTCACCAAGTCGAATGACAGGCCAACCGAGGGTTATGGTATCGTAGTCACCGACTTGAGGCGACAAGTCGAGAGTCGATGGATTGTTAAGTCTTATGCCGCAATGATGATAGTCTCAACCCCGCGATGAGGGCCTCAGATGCCATATTGTTAGTAAAATTTTAAACTAAGTCCATACTCTAAGGTATTCAAATAAGTAAAACTCAGCCCGCCGATTTCAAGCTCCATCAACATAGAGAGTCCATTGAGGAAATAAAGGACGTGATATATCATTTGAGTTGGGACAGATTCTACCATGAAATCAGTATTTGAGACTTTATGTCGTCGAGGTAGAAAATTAATGTCAAATTCTCCACCCAATTCCGACCACTTAATTAATCTTCCAGATGCTTCCTGCCGCAGGAGATAGCTTTAATGGTAGATTAGTAAACACCGATAGTATGAGCTTGAAAGTATGGACGCAATTTTCGAAATGAAAAACTAGGCTAATGCCACCGTCAGTGGATAACCACTTTCTATATCCGAAAGTATTTTCGACGTAGTAAATTCGTTGTATCCCATTTACTTCCGTACCAAGACCGAGCTTATTGGGGGAGAAGCCGCAAGATATAAGTATAATATTTCTCCTTGAATAGGCTTAGAGAGGGGAGATGCTAAGTACTCTTAGTTGTTCAAAAGTTGACATTCGTCGTCCATTGAAAATTATTATTTTTGCTCCTTTTAATATTTCAAGAATGGCAAGTATTTGTCCCTAACGAGCTAAGAAACCAGATAGGCCGCCCATTTAGACGCTGAACTTCCTTGATATTCTTTGAGGGGTCATATCTGAGAGCCTTAATTTTCTCGTGGTTGGCTTTACCCGATGGGTTACCATAAACCCAAGGAATTTTCCGATGTAACCCCAAAGGCACACGAGCCGTATGTTATAGCCAAGAAGATTGAAGCACATTTCTAAGTCGAGATATGTTGTGATTCTTCCGTGCTTTTCACCAACATGTCGCCCACGATACTTCCATCGTGCCTCCTTTGAAAACCATATTCATAAGCTGATAGACCGCATTTTTTAACCCGAATGGCATAACTTGGTAGCAAGATAAACCTTGATATGTTTGAAATGCCGTGGGCTTTTCATCCATGTGGGTCCATTCTTATTTGGTTATAACCGAGTAAGCCCGTGAAATCGAGCATTTGATGGCCGACGTAAGCGACCAATCAATCTGGGAAGGGGAAGCTATCTTTGGACAAGGTTAAGAATACACATCCTCCATGTTCCATTTGTTTTCTTAACCATGACAACATTTGCTAGCCATATAGGGTAATATACTTCTGATGAATCCCGCTTCAAGGAGCTTGTTAACTTCATGCTCTATACTGAGGATCGGGTGCAAAGCTCGCTTCTTCCGATGATCGGTTTGGATGTTGGATTAATCTTGAGGGAGTGCATGATCACACCGGGTCAACCGGCATATCCCGGACTCGCTAAGATGTCTTGATTTCTACGTAGAAATCTACGTAGTTTTCTTTGTTCCTTTGAAAGGGATCCTACAATCCGCCGTAGTGGTTGGTCATCCGATAATGTAATGGAGTAAGTCTTCTACTTTGTGGGTGCTCCTTCATCCAAAAATTAAAATCTTCAATGCTAAAGGTCACGGATGGAAGCGAGGTAAGCATGCCAGCGTTGATTTCCACAGACTACTCCAACTCCAACAGGGTTGGAAATTTCATCTTAAGATGAGATATTGAAGTGATTGCACCAAAGATCGAGGAGGCCTTCCAAATATAGCGTATATGAACCGACTTGACCACCATAAATTGGATTGAATGAGTCATTTGTCGAGGGAATTCTCCGAGAACAACAGGAAGAGTGATCGTCCCTTCTACTCGTACGGGGCGGTTGTCAAACCCGTACAATGGTCCTGCAGCAGGTTGGAGCTTTTCCCTAACGAGGCCCATGCTCGTAAACGGAGTAAAATAGACATCACGTAACTCCCACTATCAACTAAAATCCTTTAACATTATAAGATGGGTCACCGCGACCGATGACAAGTGGATCTTGATGAGGAAACATGTACCTTCTAAGTCCGAGTGAAAGTGATGGAACGATCGGCACGACTTCTTTAATTCCCTCTCGAGAGATATAAGAACTTGAGTATTGGTCCTCCCGCAATTGTTTCAATCTCCAACCGCTTTGATGATTGTTTTGTTGTTTTGTGATGATTGTCCTTGTTGCCCCGCTTGAAGGCATGTTTGGTTCTTCACAAATCGACGTAGATATCCTCATTTGAATGAGCCTCTCAATTTCTTCTTTGAGTTGTGCATGCCTCGAGATGTCCGACTTCGATGGAAGTGACAATATTCCCCGATCGAATTTAGTTTCGCGTGGATGCGCCACTTGATATTTTCTTCATCTCCATTAGAGGTTAACACGAGATGTGTTCACGGTGTAATTCTTTCAAGTCGTGGTTCACTGCTTGATATGTGGGTCGTGGAGGGAGATTACGACGCCTTGTTGCTTTTGATGAGTGTCGATCTCAGTGTTTCCTGAGCACTCTTACGCTTTCTCGTGGATTGCTCAAATTGTTGTGCACAAATAGCTTCATCGCCAGAGATTTGTGCTTCACACGATGAACTAAGTCAGAACGACCGTCTCGACAAGTGATGAGTAAAAGGCCCCTGACGGAGCCTCCAAGAAAACTCCTCTTAATAATTCGTGGTCTACCCCTGGATTTACGAAGCTTCTAAGGAAAACCTTTGGAAGTATTAAGTGATTCACCTTCATTTTGACTAATGCAGAGATGGGAGGAGTCTTTGATGATCCTTCGGCAATGAACTGCTCCACAAGATTTTGGCGAAGTTCATCAAAGGTATGGATGGATCCCCTTGGAAGAGAGTAACCAAGTGCGCTTGTCCCTTGAGAGTAATAGGAAAGACGACAAAGCAAAGATGTCGAGCTTTCGGATATGCATGATGGTCCCGTAATGGTCGATGTGTCGTGGTCAAGAACTCCATCATAAGGGTCAATGTTTGAAGCTTAAACCCTACGGGGATGGGATGTCAAGAATAGCTTCACCAAAGGGGAAGACTCTCGATAACCGCGCGAGAGAAGATATGATTCCGCCTTTGTGATGGAGTTCTTCTCGCACTGCGCCAATGCATGTATAACATGGCTAGAGGGTCAACAGGAGAGAATGCGCCGTGCTACCGCAATAATCGGGATTGTGTGGTTGAGCCGCACGCGGATGGATGGGTGGAACCGGCGTCAAGAAGTTCAAAGATCACGGCTTGGAGGTGGTGGAACCGCCTGGGAGAAAGATATTGTCCTCCCGCAGTAATAATCGATCTTGGGGCGTGTTCCGTGATGGAGGTTGTAAAAAAAGTCGGATCATCTCATTTTGAGACTCTTCCATTCGCACGCTCTTCTAAAGAGATTCTGCTGCCTTCGCCAACGGGTCATGCCCATTAGGGAAGTGGGGCGGCTTGACGCCCCATTCAAAGGATTGGTTTCAGAGTGACGAGTTAGCAGAGGCTCCTGAAGATTGCCTATTGGTCATGTCAGTAGTGTTCGCAAAAGTATGATTGAGGGAGTCTCATCCCACGTGACTACGCCAAACTGCTATGCGAAGACCGGCCATGAGAGTGAAAGTGTAATTTTAGCTTTGTTGATTAGTCCAAAGACACACATGTATTTAAAATGCAGAGAACTCAAATTTTAACGTGGAAAACCTGAGGGAAAACCACTGGCCCGCCCAACAAAATGTTCCACTATGTATATGCCTCAAGAATCTTCCGATAAAGGGATTACAAGATGGTATACAAGAAAGGAACAATATGTAACAACGGTCGTTGTAATAGCTCGCAGGTGATGGTGACCGCCAGAACTCAGTGCGGAACAATTTCTGCGAAATAGGGAACAACCGCAAATGCAGGAACGACAGTGATTGACATGGCGAGGTCGATGATGGGTGCGATGGTTGACGACCGTCGCGGGCGATCTGCTCGGGATCTTCGAGCAACTTCCTCCTTCGCTTGAAGCTCCTCTCCTTCTTCACTTGGTCTCCAAAAGTCCTTTTCATAGGAGTGGGCTATTTATAGATTTGGAAGAGGCGCCTTGTAAATACATGGAAACCACTCCTCCCATCGACTATCCTCCCCCCCGATCGACGGTATTTTGATGATGCCTTAATGATGAATTGGGTGATCTTGGATTCGTTGATTCGCCTTTGACGAGCCGATCCGACTATACATATGTCTATTTTTGTGACCATTTTGATCGATCCATTTCGTTCGAGACATCTCGAAGTCGATTCGAGCTTATCGCATGTTTGACATTATGTCGCCTCATCGGTGACATCGCTTGACCGTAAGTTTGCTAAATGATTAGATCGACAAAAATGCTTCAGATTGTTTATTACTAGGGACGTATCAACTTTAATTAATAAAATTCGGTATTCTTTACCTTTCTCCTCTTATATTTTATATTTGAATGGTATATATATATATATATCATATAATTTTTATATATTTATATATTTAATATTTAAAGTTAAATATTTATTTATCTAATATTTTTTTATACTTAAAAAGATGCATTTTATTTTTAAAAAAAATACATGTGATGATATTTTTGATGCGATATTGAAGAGAGTATTATATAAATAAAAATTAAAGTTTAAATATTAGATATATAAATACATTTTGATATATATATATATATATTTATATATATATATATATGTAAATCACCCATCACATTTTATTTAGCTCATATGATACCAAGCACTTATTAAGAATCTTTGATGAGAGTCTTATCCAAAATTGGATGTCATGTAAGACCTTTTTTTAAAAAAATTTCACGCATCTTAGAAATTTAGATAAGTATAAACTCTAGTTATGAATTTCCTTCCCATGATTCATAGATTATCACAAAAAATAAATGGATGTTTGTCTATAAATTAATATAAAATGATTCACTCGAGCTTAAAGAAACTCTTCTCTTATCCACGATGGTCATATTACGCTCGAGAAAGACGTTTCCTCTCCCCTCTTTATCTTAGATCCCTTCATATAAAGAATGAGTGATTATTATTTATAAATTATGAGAGTGATATTTCTGTGAATATAGTTAAAATTCAAATCACTTCATCATACGCTCAAAGTGATCCTTTGATCATCTCGATGATTTTAAGATTAACGCTCAAATAAAGTGAATTAAGAGATCTTAGACTGTTAGATTATACAAGACACTGATTTATATAAACATTCAATAGTTATTTAATCTTATTGATATTTTAAAGTTTTTAATTATATTTTAAGTGCTTGATTAGAAAATTTTTCAATAACATATAAAATATATATTTTAATAATAAAAATATTTTTAATATTATATATATATATATTTCTTTCTATATAAATATCGACAAAAGTCAATAAAAATCACGTGTACATGAAGAACATACCGCACAATAACATTCCTGGCAAAAAAACCATCAACAGTTTAACTCACTATACCGCCGGCGTGACGAGGCTAACCGGTTCCAACCCAACTCGTAAGGACCGGGATAAAGCAGGGGCGGCAGACTCATGCGTTTGCCATGAGACGCATGACCTAAAAATTAGAAATCAAATTTTAATCAAGAATAATAAAAATTTATAATTTTTTAAAGTAAATATAATATATAAAAAATAAATTAAATTTATGTTTGTTATGCTTAGAGAATTTTATTCTATAGATGAGATCTTCGTCACCAAAAAATTATCCAACACACAAGTGTGGATATGAACACGGTTATAATGGAAAACCCGCATGGAAAACCACGGCCCGCCCAGAACTTTCACCATGTGTTCAAAAGATACGCGCCCCTTTCGCTTCGAGAAGAAGGTGTTACATGGAAAAACAATATTCGAGAATATCGGCCAACTCCAACCCAAGGGAGAAGTTTCCCAAATATCGGCAGGAACTGATCTTCCGGGAGCAACCTCTTGATCTTCGAGGAGAGAGCGGTGACCTGGTCTTTTCTAGTCCCCCTGAGGCGATCTCGATCTTCGTGCACTACCAGGTGGCAGGTGATGATAGATCGTTCAAGGCCGGTCGACATTCTCGAGCTCTGGTCTGTGGATTCGTCCCTTTGTAAGAATGAAGTTTCATTTATAGATTTTGGCGGCGTAAATTCGGAAAACTCCAACCACTCCCATCTGACGGCGAGCATCCCATCGACGGTGTATTTTGATTCGGGTGCCTTAATGATGCTAATTGATCTTGGATTCGTGATTCGCCTTGACGAGCCGCCGACCGACTATAAATATGTCCGCTGTGACTATTCCCGGATCAAGATCCATTTTATTTCGATAATCCAGTCGACTGCTCGCACGTATCATGTTGATGTTATGTTCGCCTCATCGAGACTCGTTGACTGTAAGTTCAACGTTGGATTCGCCTGACGAGCCGCCGACACTATAAATATGTCCGTTTTTGTGACTATTTGGCGGATCAAGATCCATTTTTATGCTCCGATAGCTTGATCTGAGTCGATTCGAGCTCAGATCAGACTATGTTTGATGTTGTTATGTTCGTCTCATCGAGACGGGCTTGATCAAGTTTAAATCGGTGATTGGGATCGGTTCAAAATGCCTGAGATTCGTGATCGAATTTTTTCGAGGATGATCGTTGCTATTTTTGGGTGACATTATCTCCATCCAAAATATATGCCAAATACTTGAAAATAGCAAATGAAAATTAAGAGTCCATCAACCGCGATTGAGAGAACAAATCTTCATAACAAAGACAATATATTATAACTTTGAAAGTCGATGCGTATCGAATGCGATAAGATGTGATGATTTGAGGTTATGGACTGTCGACACCTACGGAAGTTTTCGCTTCGGACCCATGGGCCTAGGTTCGCAGCGCCTGGTTGGAGATGGCTCGCTGCTGGCGAATTAACGGCGCATACCGGGCGGAGAGGTCTCCCGCAATGGGTCAATCAGGGTCGCGGTGCTGGGTTATGGGCGCTGGTTATGGGCGCGGATCGGCGCATATGGGTCGCCACGTGGCTGCTGCGTTACGCGGCGGCACACACGACGCGGCCAGCCATGGGCCACGGGCCACGCATGGCCAATGTACGCTGGCTGGCTGATCATGAAAGCTGGCTGCCAGATCTGCAACATGGCAAAAAGGCACACACTGCATGGCTCATGGGTCTGGGACCCGAGTCATGGCTCATGGTTTTTTGAATGTTTTTTGGTTTTAGGGTTTTTCTTTAACCCTGGGGTCTATAAAAACCCCCCTAGGGTAAGAAGAAAATGCAACTTTAACTCCTCTCCTCTTCTCCTCTTAGAGTGCATAGCCCTCCCCCTGGTGGGAGTTTGCACTTCTCGATCAACCTCTACCTCCTCATCTCCACTGCAGAGTGCATGCCTCCCCTGGGAGTTTTGGGCACTCTGATCAACCTCCACCTCCTCATCCCCACCAAGCCAGTGCATACCCTCCCCGGTGGGAGTTTGGGCACCTCCTTGGAATATTTTCCTCGATCGTAGGAGTTGCCTGTTTGTAGATGGGTGATAATCTTTGAAAGGGACACGTCCACCCTTGTAACTGAGGCACGGGGAAGCTTCTAAAATGGGAGGACCAAGGTTCGCGGAGTCGCCGACACGGAGACACATTGATCGTGTTTCGGAAAAAATATTTTCAATGATTTGGTTCTTAAGTGTCCAAGAAGTCGATAGCCCAATCTCACGGTATTTTACCACTTACGATGAGTTTGGGCGCGGGTTTCCCATCCCCAGATGATCGCCATTTTGTCGCAAGATGCAGGTTTGCATTTCCCGCTGAAAGGTGGCAATGACGATCGTCGGATGGGACTTATAGTCTTCTTCAGGGCGCCTTGACTATTGATTACCTCTGATGTGCAAGTTTACTATGATGCACATGGTCGACACCGCAGAGTCGCTACTGACCTTCTGGACGAAGGATCCTCCCAAGGTCAAGAAGTGCATTCTTTTGTGAAGAATGATCGTCTTCTCGAAATGAGAAAGTCGAGAGATTTACCCATTCCCGCAAGTCGGTGATGAAGAGAAACTCATGGACGCTAAATTCTAATATCAAGATCTTCGATTTGGATCGACATATTAACAGACGAAAGTGAGGAATCTTGTTCGAGAATGCTTTCTATTCATCCGGGCCTTACTTATGCACAGTGCTGAGAAAGCCCAACAAAGAGGTTTCTAAACACTTCTCCTCAAGCTTCTTCCTGGAAGGACCCGCTTCCACGGGAGAAGAGAAAAGTGAGCTGCAAGAGGGTGATGAGACGATACCCAAAAGAGCGCCTACATGATCTTTATATTCAGGACGGTTGAATCATTCCTCACGTCAAGAGCCGCGTCAAGAACTGCAATAATCCTTCTATGCTTATCGTCGCCTTTTATTTCCATTTCAGGCTTAACGTAATTTTTTCTTATTTCGAGCATCGAAGAAGAAAGAACTGACTTCAAAATGAACATCAGGTTGAAATGACCGGAATCTCGTGAGTTCGGTGGAAGGTCAAGTTTCTCCAAGTGAATATAGAATCAGATGCGAGAAAGTAAGAGACGTCCCGGTTGGAGAATCAACTTGATGAGGCAGACCGAAATGGCACTGCCGACTTCTCTTTCTTTTCGCGGTCGAAGTTCGAAGAATTCCTGGATGAATTAAATGGAGGCTGTAATGCATAAGAAAGCGATCTCAAGATCTCTTCCGAGAAGGTTTCGTTCTGAGGCAAAGAATCGAGTTACGCTGACGCCTTTCGTAGAAAGAGGTCACGCCTTATCTCTGTGAGCCTGGATCACAGTCGCAGGACTTCAAGAACCGACACTCAAGAGCATCATACAGATCACGCTCAGAGGCCGTAGACCACGCAGGCGTAGAGTAGGCTGAGCTTTCAGTTGATGAAGGCTTCATCCGAGCTGGGGACAGCGCTCATCGTAAGCTGTGTCGGTGTCCCTTTCTCCAGCCTCCAGCCTTTCCCCGACCCCTTCTAGATGATCTTAGGATGACCTCGATAGCTTCTTCATCATCACCGAGCACCATCTCCGTAGTTGGGCTTTTAGCTGCAACCGTTCAAAGGTTGTATTATTTTATTATTATATGTATGTCATGGCGAGAAATGTTAATCCATCCACAAAAATTGCCAGAATATTTCCAGGTGTCAAAAGCCGATTTCACGATAAAGATTCTGCATCTATTCTAAGATCATTACCAGAAAGCTGATGACAAACTCACCAATATATTTATGAGGTTCTCTCGTAACCTCTGATCATCCCGGTTGTCTGGAAGCTGCCACTGACATGTTAACTGTTATGAGAAAGTTGGTGCGCCTATGTAGTGATCACAACTTATCCAAGGCTTGTTTATCGAAGCTTTCGACGATGTTAACCCGCACGGAATATATGAGGTTCTCTCGTAACCTCTGATCTATCCTTGGTCAGGTATCTGAGCGCTATCAATGATGTTAACCCTTATGGAGAAAGTGTGCGTAGGATTGCCAACTTATCCAAGGCCGCTTATCGAAGGCATCAATGACTGTTAACCGACTGAATATATTTATGTCTCTCGAACCTCGATCTATCCCTTGGTATCTGGAAGCGCTTACTCAATGATGTTAACTCATATGGAGAAAGTTGCAGTTTATGAGGATTGCCAACTTATCCAGCGTTTATCGAAGCTTTACTCGACGACAACTCAGATAGAAGATCGATCAATTCTGATGATCTTCCCTGAATGATACAACAACAAGATCTGAGTCGTTTTTAAAATGCAAGCGTAAGTAAAAAAGTCACAATATGTATGAGAACTTTAACATGATACACCTTGATGCCAAATCATGATTGACGCCTAGACAAGAACGATCCCACCTTCACCTTTTCATGATGGATCAACCGAGATAGAGACAAATTACATCTTCAACCTGGAGAAGCTTCCAGAGGTATCCTCATCTCGTCGTAAGTTCTCGATGTTGAGGGTTACCGGCGTAAATGGTTTTGTTGATAAAGACGCCAGATGACTGATTCCCACTTACCACCGACGCCAGCGTCGGAATTTCATTCGAGGTGACGTGATGTGACCGCGCCAATATGATCGGAGAGGTCTCCCAAATATTGCATTGTATGACTCGATTGACTACAATAAATTGTCAATTGCTACGGTGGAAATTCTCCAAGAGTTACGGAAGATCGATTGTCCCTTCCACTGGCATGACATTATCAAATCCATACAAGGACCTACCGCGTTGAAGCTTTCTCTTTCTATACCCATGCTAAGGAAAGTGGAATAAAAAGAACATCAACCAACTCCCATCACGATCAATATCCTTAACATTGAAGCATGGATCACCGACCCGACCAGACAAGTGGGATTCGATGTGGATGCTTCCCTAGATCCGAATGATGAATGAAGTATCCCTCCGAGTCCTCCGAGAAGCACGCCTCAAAAGTTCCGATCTACTCAGATCTGTCGGCCGAGGAGAACCTCGGAAGTATTCTGAGGGACTCTCCATCGCTCGGGATTCTGAGAGATGTGATGAATCACGATGATTCTCTTGTTCGCCAGAATGTTCTACAAACAATCCGGGCGAAGCCTCCAAATGATCGGACAGCTAATAATAGAACCAAGTAAGCCGTCCTTTCGAAGTCTTGGAATACCGACACAAGACAGTCATTTGTACGCCAATGCATGATCGTTCAAAGTGATCGATATGCTCGCATGACGGCCGGTTGTGCCATCGTAGTGGTCCATGTGGAAGCTTGAATCTCGCCTAACGGGTATTGTAAGATGCTCGCGAGCTGGGACGAAGCTGAAGAGGCGGAGAATGGATCATTCGATTGTTCACGGAACTCTTCCCGCACTGGCCGTCGAAGTTCATCGCGATAAGATGACGTGGAGTTTCACCCAATACGGTGCAGCCGCCATTCGCTGGCGAGTAGAATCGGCGATCCGGCTCAAAGATCTGGATGTGGCGCCAAGGGGTTCTCTACTTATCGATCCGCATTCCCTGCAATCATTCTCGAAGAAAATCGGTATGCAGGCAACGTGTGGGTTCTTCCAGCGTTTGGAACGCTTTTGCCGGCCCCTCGCAGAGTCAAGAATTTCGCTCGGAATCCTCCATCCTTGAACGATCTTCCAAAGAGGGCCACTTACCTCACCCCGCGCACCAATTATATTGGAGATATACGGGGAACTACGTTCCACGACGGCCAAACCATGCAGAATTTTATTCTAGATGTGAGATCTTCGTCAGCTCAAAAAAATTATCCAACACACAAGGGGATATGAACACGTGGGTTATAATGGGAAAACCAAAACCAAACCGCCTTGCCTCAGAACTTTCCATGTGTTCAAAAGATACGTCCTCGCTTCGTTGGCTCGGAGAAGAAGGTGTTTACTGTAAACAATATTCGAAGAATATCGGTCAACTCCAACCCGCGGAGAAGTTTCCCAAATATCTAGAACGATCTTCCCGGAGCACCCTCTTGATCTTCGTGGAGAAAGGAGCGGACCTGTCTTTTTCTAGTCCCCTGAGGCTCCCGATCTTCACCACTACATGATGATGATAGGCTGCCGTCAAGGTGGTTCTTCCTCTCCCTCAAATCGATTTGGCCCTTTAAGGTAAGAATGAAGTTTCATTTATAGATTTTGGGAGTGGCGGTAAATTCGTGGAAAACTCAACCACTCTCGGACGCCAGAAGATCCATCCCCTCGATCGACTTTTTGATGATCTGCCTTAATGATCAATTGGGTGATCTTGGATTCGCTGATCTGTCGAAAGCCGCCGACCGACTATAAATATGTCCGCTTTTGACTATTTGCTGGATCAAGATCCATTTTATGTTCGATAGCTGATCTCGAATGATTCCAGTCGACGCATATGTTTGATGTTGTTATGTTCGTCTCATCCACGGCCGCTTGATCAGCCATAAACGTTGGATTCGTCGCCGCCGACCGACTATAAATACGTCCGCTTTGACTATTGGCGGATCGTGATCCATTTTACGCTCGATAAATGATCCGAAGCTGGTCGATCGACTGTTTGATGTTGTTGTTCGCCTCACCAGACGGCTGATTCAGCGCCATTGAACCAAGCAGATCTGCTTCGAAAACGCCAGATTCGCCTGATCGATTAATTTTTCACGACGATCAACGTTTCTAAACAAATTTTAAAATGTTTAATAATTTTTTTTTTGCACCATGTTATTTGAGTTTTAAATGTGATTGATTTACCAGTCTTAATTTATATAAATTAGAAAGGGTTTATCTTTTTAATATCTTAAATAAATAAGAGTTAATAAAAACAAAATATCACAGGTCCAAATGCTTACCACTATGTATAGCATTAGCACTAATGAATCTTGCTTGATTGAAATTTTTATATAAAATATATTATAAAATTGCTATCAAATAAGTTATTTTATTAAGCGGTTTTAAAATTTTGTTCTAAATTTATGTTTACTTAAAAATTTTTGTCTTCAATTTTTGAAGGTTTTTTAAAATCATAATTTATATTATTTATTCTTAAAAATATTTTCTTAAATAAAATAAAAAATAAAATATGCAATTTTTTAACAAAATAGTTTTTTCTATTACTTCTTTTATATCCCAAAAGCAATAAAAAACTGTCTAAGCGAACTAACGCAGCATAATTTTTTTTTTCAAAAATAAATTTTAAAAAGAGATTTACAAACACATTATAGATTTTTTTAATCTGATATTTAAAATTTAATATTATATCAAAAATATTATAAATTATAAATTATAATATTAAATATATATTTTGATGTGAGTCTAGCACTAAAATAATCTATACGCGTGTGTAAATCCCATACGTCTGTAAATCCCCCATATTTTTGGAGAGTAAATTCCCCCCATTTTAAAAATGATAATTTTCTTTAGAAAAATTTACATACAGAAAATTTTTATGTATTTACATATTTTATATTCAAATTTGAATATTTATAAAATTAGTATTTTTTTTATATAGAAAAAAAGTATATTTTACTTGAAAAAAATAATCGGGTGATATTTTTATGTAATAATAAAAATTTAAATGATTAAATAAAAATTAAAATTTAAATATGAAATATATAAATACATAAGAATTGCGTGGTATGTATGTAAATCCCTTTTTTTTTTTTTAATTCATTTGAGGATTGTGAGGTGATCTGCTTTCGGCACGCGCTTCCTCCCATTGTTACTCGAACTCTGAGAGAGGAGAGAGAGAGAGAGAGGAACGTGTGCAAGCGGGAGAGGAAAAGCTTCCACTGTCCTACCAGTCAACAACGCCTCCATCTTTCTCCATTTCCTCCTTTAAGAACCTCAACCACCATCATCTCCGACCCCCCGTCTCTCTTCCTTCCCCAAAAATCCTCTTTTTTCACCAATCCCTAGCCCTAAAAAATACGACCTTTCTCCCAAAATGTCGCTCTCTCTCTTCCTCTTCCTCCTCCTCTCTGTTTTCCCCTCTTCTTTCTCCCAACGAAGCTGTACCAACGACATCATGCCCCGAAACAAACTCTACTCCCTCTGCAACTCCCTCCCACAGCTCTCCGCCAATCTCCATTGGACTTACCACCCTTCGAACTCCACCGTCGACATCGCTTACCGCGCGCCGCAGACCTCCGACGGCTGGATCGCTTGGGCTCTCAACCCTACCGGCACCGGCATGAACGGCGCAGAAACCATCTTCGCCTTTTATGACTCCAAAGGCATCATGACCACTGTCACCTATCCCATCACTTTCGAGAATACGACTGTGAGGAACTCCAGCCTCAGCTTCAAGATTTATAGCATGTCTTCTGAGTTCTCGAGCAATATGATGAGTATTTATGCGACTATTGAGCTTCCGAGCAACAAGACGAAGGTGAATCATGTGTGGCAGGCGGCGACTATCTTCAGTAATGGAATGCCTTCCAGCCACGCGACGACAGGGGCGAATGTGAGGTCGACGGCGACTCTGGATTTGCTCTCAGGGGAGTCGTCGGGATCCGGGAACTTGATGCTGCATCGCAAGAATGTAAGTGGGATTCAAAGCAACGATTTTGATTATTTAATTCTTGTTTCTTGGCTATCTTTTGGGTTAAGGTGTAGCTTCTTAGATCCGAGGGTAGTCCATGATCAATTCTTACTGTTGGTCGGCCAAAATTATGCTAAAAAAATGGTTTTTGCAACACAGGGAGGGCTTGCTGACTCGGTCTTGTTCTTCAAATTTTGTGATTTTGATTGGTATTCTGTTCGTATTTAGGGGATAATAGGATCCATTTAGTTACTCGTAGATAAAAATCTCATTTTGAAAGAAAAAATCTTTGTTGGATGTAATTAGAAACCAGCAACAATTTTAAAATATATGAAAGTTCCAAATATAATAATATTGTTTTCGTATTGAGTGAGTGGAAGTGTTTTTTTAACGTACGGCGCGCTGAATGAGCCCTTTGGCATATTTCTGAGCTTGAGTTCTTTTGAAATCTAATGTTGGATCTTGATAATAAATAATTAATTTCATCTCTCTCGCTATATTTTTTATTTATTTTTGAAATTTTTTTAATATAGCAGCAACTCCTGATTTCTTACTCCCAAGGAAAAAAAAATAATATTATCATGAATTTCTTCAAATAAACTGTATTTTTGATGCATAAAAAATATTATATTTATAAATATCAAACTTTAAATGTTATTCCTCAAAATAACATCACAAAAATATTAAAAAATTTATCAAACGCACACACAGACACAAGATTTTCATATATTCCTTTAGTTTTATTCACTTATACCATGCATCATCACAATTCAACCGAAGAATAATTGAAATGAATTGCAGACCCATGGAGTTCTTAACGCAGTGAGTTGGGGCATTTTGATGCCTATTGGAGCTATCATCGCCAGGTACATGAGAGTCTTCAAGTCTGCAGATCCAGCATGGTTCTATCTCCATGTCGCTTGCCAGTGCTCTGCGTACATCGTCGGAGTTGCCGGCTGGGGAACTGGCCTTAAACTCGGCAGCGATTCGAAGGGGATCACATACCATTCGCACCGCGATATCGGGATCATTCTCTTCTGCCTCGCCACGCTTCAGGTATTACCTTTCTCTTCATCTCTGTTACATCATACCTCATTCATCATCAATCTGTCAAAAACTTTCTAGGATAAACATTCTTCGATCCATTTTCGTCGCTTTTGTAGCATATCATAGTACATCCTTTAATGATTTAATTTAGAGGAAGGAAAAAGAAGCGTAATTTAGGCAATAGTTTTCTGTCATTGAGCTCCTTTGTTTTAGTTAGTTCCACCAAAATCATATAATCCTTATAACCTTTGAAGGTGAGACCAGTGATGTGAAATGTAAGAAAATACGATCAAAAGCCATAGCCTTTACCTCTAAACTTTGCTGAACTTGTTCTTAAAAAACTAGTCTCTCAACCAACAGATTCAGTCTCAAAACAAGTACTTTCAGAATGGTAATCTTTACAGATTTCTTCTTATTAAGAACACAAATGCAGAAACTTCTGCTCAATTTTGATGGGAATTGATCCAACAAATGTAGGTATTTGCACTGCTTTTAAGACCCAAAAAGGATCACAAATACCGCTTATATTGGAACATATACCACCACTGCATTGGCTACACTGTCATAATCCTCAGTGTGATCAACATCTTCAAGGGATTTGATATTTTGGACCCTGAGAAAAAATGGAAGCACGCTTACATCGGCATCATCGCCACTCTCGGAGGCATCGCCGCCGTTCTTGAAGTAGTCACTTGGGGCATCGTGCTGAAGAGGAAGAGGTCAGATAGCTCCGATAAATCACATCGTGGCGGCGCCAATGGTGTCAATGGTCTCACTGGCGCCAATGGCTACGGTGGAAGACAGCATCAGGTTGCTTAAAACAATATATATGTGAAGAGGATTTTTGATTGAGGATTAGTACCTTTGTGTGGTGGTTTAATGGAGTTGTAATTTTTTTCTTATAGGATTTAGATATATTATGCTAATGTTCTGTGCTTTGCCTCTATAGATATACACATCTTCTCTATCTTTATGTGTATAATCAATGGATTGAGGGTTTTCTTTATAAACTAATGGTTTCTTCTGCATGTAAAAATAGAGAATTGTCCTCCGATTGTAAAAAATAATTATTTAAATAATGGAGGATTTACAGACATACCACGCAATTCTTATGTATTTATATATCTAACATCTAAACTTTAATTTTACATATATAACATTATAATCTTTAATATCACATCAAAAATATCATTTTATTCACTTTTTTAAAAGTAAAATGCAACTTTTTAAGCATAGAAAAGTGTTAGGTAAGTAAATATCTAATTTAGATGTTAGATATGTAAATACATAAAAATTGTGTGATATGTGTGTAAATCCTCCTTAAATAATTTTTCATATTTTATCTATCTATTGAGCGTGAATTTAGTCATTCTGTCTCCTTTTTATTTAGATTCAATAGTTCAAAATATATGCTTAGATGAAGAAATAAAATAATGGAAAAATGATAAGTTTTCAATTAGTAGTTTTGGCTCTTTATTGAACATAAATATTTTATTATAGAAAGATTTACATAATTAACCAACAATTCTTATGTATTTATATATGTCATATTTTTTCTATGCATGAAAGTGTTAATTTTGAGGTGATATTAATAATTTAGGTGTTAGATATATAAATATATCAAGATATAAAATAAGGGAGATTTGCATGCACACCATTTAAAAGTATAGTATTTACATACTTAACACTCAAAACATTTTATTTATTTATATATCATCTAACTATTTAATAAATTATAAAAATTACACTCCATCGAATATATAAAAACAAAAAAATTAAAGTAACTTTAAACTTTCTATGTGCATTGTGAAAACTTGTCTTAAAGAAAGAAAATTATAAGTCATATAAATAAAGTTTATGTTTGGTCAGTCGCTAATTTTACAATTGACTGAAGAAAATGAGCAGTTATTACTGTTATTCTTTGAAATAAATTTATTATTTTCCAAATATTTAATCAGTTTTAGCAACAAAATATGATATATTATTGTTAACTAATTCTTTAATATCTAAATTAATGTTTATACTGAGTTCTTAATCACTCCATTTAATGTTTATTATGTACTATGTTGAGGTAAGACAATATTGAAAGGAAAGATTTACATACATAACACACAATTTTTATATATTTACATATCTAATATCTAAAATTAGATATTTATCTATTTAATATTTTCTTATGTTTAAAAATATATTTTTTATTTTTAAAAGTAAAGATGATGATATTTTTGATGTGATATTGATGATCGGAGTGTTATATATATATAAAAATTAAAATTTAAATATTAAATATATAAATATATAAAAATTATATGATATATAAATATATATATATATATAAATCTTCTATTAAAAACAAAAGCTTTACCAATGTAAACACGAGCAGTCAACAAAAGCACATGACAAGAACTTAAGAATAAGATGATTGGCTGATCTGAGTTCCTTTGGTGACCTTCCACTGATATTCTTTGAATATCAAGCCATCTATTTTTGAGATATATACTTTTTAGGCCATTGTAAATTATCTATCATTATCATCTAGAAGCTTCACTTTAGTTGGTAGCAAAGGTGGAATCATATATCAATTGCAATTTGATGTGATGTGATGTAATGGTTATATTCATGTTTATTATTCATGTCGATGTACCATCTCATCTCAATTTCAATGGGAGTAGGGTGTAAACTATGAGCATGAACGAACTCTGTCTGTTCGCTCGTCAATTTTATTTTGCTTATTCTACCATTTATATATCTACTTTGAAATATTTGCTCTACTAGCTAACAAACCAAAATAAATACAAAACGATGAACACTTGTTCCAACAACCAGCTTTTCGACACCTATACTTATGGATTCAACCCGCCAATCTTTCAGATAACAAAAATTTAAACCACCAAAATGCCATTTATATGTAAA
The DNA here is from genome assembly GCA_021442155.1 of Cymbidium sinense. Classification (NCBI taxonomy): domain Eukaryota; kingdom Viridiplantae; phylum Streptophyta; class Magnoliopsida; order Asparagales; family Orchidaceae; genus Cymbidium; species Cymbidium sinense. The sequence continues at coordinate 68,438,450 of CM038221.1, read as the reverse complement.
TGTTTACGTATATATATAATAATAATAATAATAATAATAATAATAAATAATAGTAATTAATAAAAAAATAATAGTAATCAAATAATAATAATAATAATAATAATAAATAATAGTAATAAAATAAAATTAATAATAATAATAATAGTAATAAATAATAATAATAATAATAATATATAATATAATATAATATAATATAATATAATTTTTATTTCGAGCTAAATCGAGTTGAACACGATCGAACAAATGTTTCATGTCGCTGCTTATATATCGAGCTTGAAACGTCCGCTCACGTTCATGTTAATTTTAACAAAGTCATGAAATGTAGAAACAACAAAGTTTTTTGCTAGTTGGGAGCTTAGAGTTTTAATTAAAAGATCTTAAATTTGAGTTATTATATATGCATTATGTGTGAGTTTTTAAGCTGAGCCCCTAAAAAATTAACTGATCGATCTAATCTCGCCGATTTTGTAAAATTTTCATCTAATCACCGATTTCAGCAAGTTTCAAATAACCGACCGTCGACGAACATCTAACGAAGAACATCAGTTTAGTCGATCCGAAGGAATCGACGATCGTTATCTGAGGAAAATGGATCCCGATTCGCCAATGGTCACCAAACATATTTATACCGATCGAAGCCGCCAAGACGAATCCAACGAATCCAAGATCACCCAATTCCACATCATTAAGGCACCATCATCAAAATACACCCTCGATCGGGGATCGCGACGCCGTCTGGGAGTGGTGGAGTTTTCCAATTTACAAGGCCCGCCACTCCCAAAAATCTATAACAGCCTCATTCTCACCCGAGAGGACAAATTGACAAGACAGAGAACTCGAGAAACCGACTCGACGCCGACGCAAGACTACCCGCCACCACCAAGAAGGCCAAGATCGAGTCACGCTCTGTGAGGACTAGAAAAGACGGGCCACGCCTTTCTCCTAAGATCAAGAGGTGGCTCCAAGATCCGTTCCTCGCTTTTGGGAAACTTCTCCTTGGCTGTAATCCGACATTATATTTTTCTACACTCTGAATATTTCCTACCAGAAACACCTTCTTCGAACTAACGGTAAGAAGCGACCAGTATCTTTTGAACACATAGAAAGTTCTGACGCAGGCCCCGTGGTTTCCCTTAACGGGTTTTCACGATAACCCTATATCTGCCAGGTTTGATAATTTTTGGTTACGACAAGATCTCATCTACCTAATAAAATTCTCTAAAGACGCAACAAGTTTGATCAGAGTTGTAAGAAATCTTATTAATATAACAATTATTAATTGTTGTGTTCATAATTTACGAGTTTAATATGCACACTTATATTCATGTTTGCTCAAGCTATATAGATAGATGGGCAGCTTGAAGTTGGCAGAATTGAAAAGGTAAGTGGCAAGTTGGCTCACTGAACTCCACGTCGCTCGTTAATGAGCTCAAAGCCGCTTATCGAGCCACAAGCTTTCGAGCTCGAGCTCATAAACAAGCTCGAAAATTTTTGAGCTTCAGCCTAGTTTGACTTTGGGTTCGAGCTTACTCACTTACATAATGACGAATTGTATTCATCGTATATCACGTTATCGATTTAATAATTTATCGAGCTTTTTAAACAAGCTCGAGCTTTTGAAATGAGCTCGAGCATTCAAGTCGAGCTCGAGGTTGACTTTCTTTAAATCGAGTCAAGCTCGAACCAAATAATTAAGTTTGAGTCGAGCTCAAGCTTAACAGGGTTTAGATAAGCTTAACTTGATTGAGTCAAAACTTGACTCGACTTGACTTGTTCATACCCCTAGGCAGAATCATTTCTAAACTTACTAGTAAGTTTTTATTAGGGAATATGAAATAAAAGGGATTGAAAGTATATCACATATAATTATCTCATCTCTACATATATATGTTTAAGGGCTTATTTTGAGTGGTTGTAGTTCTCTATAAAATTGACTATAACACTCTTATTTAAGATTATTATATTATTACTTTATAATATTGATAATAGAATTAAAATTTTTTGATAAATTGTTGAATCACATAAATATATGAAAGATTTACATGCATATTATATAATTCCTAGTCATTTATATATCTAACAACTTAAGTTTAATATTTATATATATAGCATTTTTATATATATGAAAAGATGTATTTTACTTCATAAAAAAAAATTAGTGATAGTAGTAAATTTTGTTCATGTAAATAGTAAAGTTTAGGTATTATATTTATAAATACATAAAAATTATGTGCTATGTATATAAATCTTCCTAAATTTATTTGTTTTTTTTATATTGTGCTTTTTTTTTTTACTAATATATATATATATATATATATATATATATATATATATATATATATATATATATATATATAGTCTTATTATTAATAAAGTCAAAGCAACGTCAAGAGAACATGACTTTTAACTTTTAAAGCAAGTTGACATTTGACCACAACTCTCAAGACCTTAGCACCTAAGGGAGACTTTTAGACTCTCTTCCACACGAGGTCTTGACCAAATTGCTAATCCTAGGCTTACCGTTGCCATACAAAATCTTTTATTTATTATTTATTTTTAAGATTTGGGGACAAATAATCAGAAAAAATCATAAAATAATAACCAATAGAAAAGAAAAAAAAGTCAAAATGGACAATCATACTTGTAAAAAAAAATTAAAAATGGGCATAATATTGTTTTCATGATGGCTAAGGGGCTGTTTGGGAGCAATTTTGTTGTGTTTTTCATGATATTTTAAAATAATATTTGTTTGATATATTTTTTATATTTTATTTTCAAAAATAAATAATATCATTTTTTAAAGCACTCAAAATAACTTTTAAAATATTTTAATCTTTTAAAATAATAATAACTATCAAATATATTTAACTTGAAATAAAATATAAATAAATTAAAATAAAAACATAACAAAATAAAAATAAAAACTCATTTATTTGATGCATTTTTATGATTTTTTATTTTTTATTTTCAAAAACAATTTCTTTTTTAAATGCTCAAAATAGTTTTTTGATGTTTTGAATATTTCTAAAAATAATAATTACTATCAAATATATTTTAATTTGAAATAAAATATAAATATAAAAAATAAAAAAATAAAAGTGATCCCAAATAGCCCTAAGTTATCAAATTCCATCACTATTTCATAAAGTCAATTTTTTTTTAATCGCCGACCATTTTATGTAAAATTTGTCAGAATACGGGAAGAATATTGCAGATTTTAAGTTGACAATTAGAAAGCGTGAGATTGAATAGAGCTCGTTTGAAAAATAAGAAAAACAAATAATAATAATAATAATATGGCGATATGCTCTTTTTCGTTTTTTTTTTTGAACTTTTTTTCCTCTTTTTTTTTAAACTTTGACTTGTATAAATGATTCGATTGCATAATTATTTATTTATTTATTTATTTTTAGGAATAATGTCATTGCACATATGTTTTTGCTTTGTGGAAAATTATTGTTATATGCATAGAAACTTAAAAGAAAAATTTTATAAGATTGATAATTAATACCACTGTAAAAGACGTGATCTGATGCCGAAAGTATACGATTTTGAGTAAAATCGATCGAGATCAAGACTTAAAACATCGTAATCTTTTGACATCAATTAAATCAAAACGCTCTCAAATATAGAATGTTTATAGAAGCTCGACCATGGATCTAACGAGCCTAAAATCTCATAATTCTTCATTTGGGCATCCAAATGCTTAAAAAATACATCAAATGATCAAGGAATCATCCCGAGCCCGATCGAGGGGAGTGATATGGGCTTTACATGAATTCAAGAATGCCCTCCTCCCATCTATAAATATACCTTCATTCCTCACATGAAGGGGGGCCAAGGGAAGAAGAAGAGGGAGTCGCAGGAAGAAGAGAGAGGAGCTCCGAGGCTGTCACCACCCGGCCACCGCCACTGCCGATCTGCCGCCACACCGCCCAGCAGAAGGAAGAAGAGGAAGAGTCCGAAAGCAAGGAAGAAGAGGAAGAAGAGTCCAGCAAGGAAGAAGAGGAAGAGTCCGGCAAGGAAGAAGAGGAAGAGTCAAAGAAGAAGAGGAAGAGTCCAAACAAGGAAGAGGAGGAACCCAAGCAAGAAGAGGAAGAGCCCGAGGGAAGAAGAGGAAAAGCCCAAGGAGGGAAGAAGAAGCTCAAGCCAAGATCCTCCAAAGCCCACCCCTGACATCAACCACCATCACTCCACCTTCATTGGTGATCTCCACCTACCTATCCATTACAACCTGATCGTTGATACATTTGCTTTTTCCTCCCTCATATGCAGAATCCGCATCGGAAGATTTTGTACTCAAAACAAACATACATGGAAGTTTTTTTGGCTAGTGATTTTTCCCCTTTTTCGAGGTTTTCACGTTAAAATTGAGTATCTTCGCCGCTTTAATTACCCTGTGTGCTCTGGACTCACAAGGCTAAGGCGAAACTTTCACTCTACCGCTGACCGGTTTTCAAAGACGCAACAAAGATGGTGATAAGAACTTCAATTTTAATTAAGTGAATGTTGGCCAATAAAAGAGAAGCATAAGACTAAGTTAAGTATGAGATGAGGATGCTTATGTGGATGAGTGGCTTTACTCTTAGAGATAAAATGCATGAGTATGTTCGAAATAGTTGAGTACCCAAGATAAAGATTAGGGAGAGTTGCCTTAGATGGTTTGGCCACATAAAACGTCGGCCGTCCGATGACCAAGTTAGGAGATTAGATGCATTAGATTTGCCTTATGTTAAGAAATGTAGAGATAGACCTAAAAATACTTGGTTAAGATGTACAAAAAATGACCTTAGTATACTTGAATTAAATGAGAATTTGTCAAATAATAAGACAATGGAGACCAAGGATTCAGTTATAACCCACCCCATATGGGGCTTTATTGTTGTTGTTGCATGAGAGAGAGAGAGAGAGAGAGAGAGAGAGATTTTTTTTGTATTTTTTATTTTTAATTTTATGTTATTTTTAACAACATATTTATTTGATGTATTTTTTATGTATTTTTATATTTTATTTTCAAAAATAAATGACATTATTTTTAAAAACATCTAAAAATAATTTTGATTATTTTTATAAATAATAATTACTACTAAACATATTTTATTTTGTAACAAGGTATAAACAAAATAAAATAGAAACATAAAATAAATTAAAACAAAAAACAAAAACAAAAGTGATCCCATATTTTCTCTTTCAAAAATATGTTTGATCAACCTCCACTAATGTAGTAGGTTCAATGCAAATAAAATTGTTGGATGAAATCACGTGTTAGCCTCATGATATGATGCAAGTTAATCAATCCTCACAGATTAACTATTTGAAGATTGCTTAGAGGGAAGCTAACCTCTATCATGAAGACGATGCATTGTAGAGAATATAAATTTGTGATACATGGATTCTATTTTGGGGAAAGATTCCTAAAAAAAATGCTCAACTAGTATACCTCCTAGATATATCCTATAAAATATATAAACTAAACATGAATCTTAATTTAAAACATACAATCAAATTAAATGACTGAGACGAAGCCTAATAATACTGAATCTCAAATCAGTCCAAACGAAGCTCAAATCTACATACTGAAGCTTCAAAATACTAATTGAAAGATCAAATGAGTTTTGACGCGAGAATAATCGAATGCTCGACGACAAATCCAACGAGCCTAAGATCACTCAAATCGAAGGTCATTTGAATGGTCAAATCGCCAAAAAACTATCTATGATCAAATGAATTAATACGGACCGTCCAATTTAGTGTTTTTATATTTTGACTACAATGACCAAAATGCCTTCTCATAATCTTATAAATAGGACTCCATTCTTGTCATGAAAAGGAGAAGGGAGCTAGAAGAAAACTTGGGAGAAAACTGTGAGAGAGCTAGAAGTTTGAAGTTCGTCATTACCACTATTATCGTCGATCACCTTCTATTGTCGTCGCTATCACCACAACCGTTACTTAACCACCGATAGCTATTGTAACATGATTCGGAATTTCTATTATCGTTTTCACATATAATCTTGTAATTCATTGGTAAGACTTAAACTCTTTACTCCAAAGCAGAGATACAAGATTTTAAAGCTAGTCTTGTAATTTTTTTCCCATATTTCTGGGGGTTTATCCATGTAACATCCTTGGAGTTTCTTATTTTCTTTTCAACTATCTGCGTGTGTGCTGGATTTTCGAACAAAGCTAAGATGTAAAGGTTTTATTCTACCGCAACTGGTTTTCTGGCACGCAATAGTTTGACTCCATCTGTGGGAAACATTTCCTTTACATCTTCACAATGATTGACAATCTGACTTCAAGTTAAAAACAATAACATCTATATGATGAAGAAAATCTTACTCTAGATAAACGCATAAGAATAATGAAGATTCTTCAACTTTTGTTGGAAATTATATCTCTATTTTCTTTTTGTTAAAATTGCTCCACATCATTGACTTGCTTTTCAAACTGATAATCAATTAAATATACACAATCAATATATTGATTTAGACTATCTTTTGACTACAATGACCAAAATGCCTTCTCATAATCTTATAAATAGGACTCCATTCTTGTCATGAAAAGGAGAAGGGAGCTAGAAGAAAACTTGGGAGAAAACTGTGAGAGAGCTAGAAGTTTGAAGTTCGTCATTACCACTATTATCGTCGATCACCTTCTATTGTCGTCGCCGACTATCACCAATAACCGTTACAGCCTAACTACTGCTGCATAGCTATTGTAACATGATTCTGGAATTTCTATTATCAGGTTTTCTCACATATAATCTTGTAATCTCGCTATTGGTAAGACTTAAACTCTTTACTCCAAAGCAGATATATAGTGAAGCATTTTTAGTGGGCTAGGTCTTGTAATTTTTTTCCCATATTTCTGGGGGTTTATCCATGTAACATCCTTGGAGTTTCTTATTCTCTTTTCAACTATCTGCGTGTGTCTTTGGATTTTGAACAAAGCTAAGATGTAAAGGTTTTATTCTACCGAATCGTTTTCTGCACGGACTCCATCTGTGGGAAGCATTCCCTTTACATCTTCACAATGATTGATAATCTGACTTCAAGTTAAAAGCAACAACATCTATATGATGAAGAAAATCTTACTCTAGATAACGATAAGAATAATGAAGATTCTTCAACTTTTGTTGAAATTATATCTCTATTTTCTTTTGTTAAAATTGCTCACATCATCATTTGCTTTTCAAAGATAATCAATAAATATACACAATCAATATATTGATTTAGTATCTTTGAGATTAAGATTTGCCAACAAAGTCGAAGAATCAGAGTTTGATGAATCTTCATTCGTCGCATGCGCTTCTCAAAATATGAAGTGCTCCACCTGGCTGGTAGTTTCAATATTGTTAAAAAACTTGGTTGTCTGACATGATGAACAAATGAGAAACTCTTTCCCACAGAAGACGCCAAACTATTGAGTGCAAGAAAACTTGTAGCCGCATAATAAAACTTCACACCTTATCATCTTTGGGAAATCCAGTACGCACTCAGATAGTTGAAAAGAGAATAAGAAACTCTAGGATTTTTACGTGAAAAAACTCCAAAAATAGGGGAAAAATCATGAGCCTCTAAAGATGCTTATATCAACTGAGTACAAAGTTTGAATCTTCCTGATAGCAGGATTACAAAGTTGTATGTGAAAGATAATGAGAATTTCAATCGACAAATAAATATACAACGGTAGTTGACTATAACTTTGTTGGCGATGATAATAGATGATCGACGACAACGGTGGTGATGATGAACTTCTAACACCCTTTTAGCTTTCTCACAAGTTCACCTCTAGCTTCTTCATTCTCCCCCTCATGACAAGAATGATGTCCTATTTATAGGATTCTCAAATTGGCATTTTTGTCATTGTAACCAAAATCCAAAAACATTCCATCAGATGGTGTATATTGATTCATTTAATCATATATAGTATTTTGGTGATTTACGACCAAATGATCTTTGATTTGACTGATCTTAGGCTCCTTGGACTCATCTCATTGAGCCGCTCAATTCGACAATAAGCATGTCAAATTTGAAAGTCATTTGATCATTCAGTAGTGTTTTGAAGTTTTCTTATGCTTGATTGACTTTGAGCTCATGCCTGCACGCATTGAACTCCCTCATTTAATCATTTAATTTGATTGTATACATACTTTAATTTGAGATTTGTGCTTCATTTATAAATTTTTAGAGGGATATATCAACTATAGTGTAAAGTAAAATTGCAATATATTTGTAGTTTATTTGAAATGCATTAGAATAAACATTTTTGATGTATTTGGAATTCGCGGATGAATTTCAAATACATCGGCCAGTGTAAAGTATTTTGACATACGTACCACCACATTGCCGCTACATCTCGCCGCCTCGCCTCCCAAGAGTCACTCCCGCCGCCATCTGTTGGTCGCCATTGTTGCCCACAATCTCAAAAATACTTTACACTATATTTATTTTACCAAAAAAAAAAAAAATGAACTCATGTATTTGTAGAGTTTTTAACCAAATAATTCTAATGTAATTCAAATACACTACATTTTTTTTTACACTGTATTTTTTTTTCAGGCAACCAAATAGCCTCTAAGTATTAATAGCAACTAAGTTAGAAGGTTAGTATGAGCTGTGAATAGAACTCACTTCAAATAGGAGGATAAGACCTTCACCACTTGAGTTGACAGCTCAATCACATTGTTGGTGTACTTGGATATAAATAAGCAAGTATCTCTTATTTGGAGCTCTCATTTCAGATTGAGGGTTCATAGTTGCTATTTTGTGGCATTTTTATCAAAATATTAATTTAATTTTTTTGGGGATGGAGAAGTGAAGTAGCTACTTTTTCATAGGTGTTAATGAAGAAATATTTAACCTTCATTAAATAATTTAAATCATTAAATTTTTAATCTAAGTATCATAAAGCAATGTACTTAAGTCAAAAAAAAAAATTTATAAGTGGACAATCTAAGTGTCATAACACAATCTACTTGATGTAATCTATAGGTGGCAAAAGAAAAAAAATCGATTCAACTTTGATTAAATCATTAAATTTTGAATCTATTATTCTTCTAATTTAATATCCCATTAAATATTTAAAATCTTGATTATTATTATTGTAACATTTATTTTGGAATGTCAATATCAAAATATTTGGGCAGTATATAATACTCATTAATCACCTTTATATATGAAAATGGTGGCCATTCTCATTGATGAAAAGAAGTATTGTCTTATTACTTTTTAAAAAAAAATTGTAGGATACTATTTTATCACTTTGAATGACAAATTTTTTTCTTTGATCATTTGAGACTTTTTTTTATAGCAAACTCATACACTTATGCTTTTATTAAGATTTGAAACCTGGTAATAGTGAAGCACTTCAAACCAACTTTGAGGCAAGAAATAGAGACAGCTTTTAAATCTTGATGACATGACTATTAAGAATAATTAAAATTATGAAATTATTAAAAACAAACTTGAAATTCATATCAAACCAAAATCAATGTCAATTTTGAATTCGAGCATAATTGAAAATAAATAATGTAATACTCAAATCAATTTTAATCTTTAAATCATGCAAATTATATTTCATGCAGTTTAAAATTTTGATCCATAAATGATCGAAATAGCCTCTTTGAAAATCCAAAAATAATTTTTAAAATATTTGTCTATAAAATTGACTATAACACTCTTATTTAAGATTATTATATTATTACTTTATAATATTGATAATAGAATTATAAATTTTTTATAAATTATTGAATCACATAAATATATGAAAGATTTACATACATAATATACAATTCCTACTCATTTAAATATCTAACACTTTAAGTTTAATATTTACATATATAACACTTTTATATGGATGAAAATATATATTTCACTTTATAAAAAAAAGGAAAAATTTTTAAAATAGGCACAATGTTAATCATAATTAGGCGTTTAGGCATGAAAATTTTTTTTTTATGAAAATAGGCATAATCGTGTGTTTGACGGATGACCGGCGCCGAGGTGTATCCACATCGGCGCCAGTCGTTGGTCAAACGGATGACTGGCGGAATTAAAAAATTTTTTTTTCCGTCATTTTCGAAAGCACGGGAGAGAGAGAGAGAGAGAGAGAGAGAGAGAGAGAGAGAGAGGAGAGCGGTTTTATTAATTTTTTAATTAATATAATTATTTAAAATATTTAAAATATATGATTTAAAATATTTTTATAAAATATTTAAAAACTAAATATATATTTATTTAGTCATTAATTTTTTTATTTATATATATATATAAATATATAATATAAAAAATATTTTTAATTATATATATAAATTTTTAAATTTATTTAATAAATTTTTTTATTAATTAATATAATTATTTAAAATATATAATTTTTTATTAATTTTTAATATATAATTTAAAAAAATATTTAAAATATATAAATAAATAATTTTAATAAATAAATAAATAAAGGAATAAATTATATAAATAAAGTAATTATATATAT